>JAUBNY010000114.1:202339-248110 GCA_032275445.1 Crypturellus soui | reverse complement strand
CATAGATATATTCTTTTTCTTTCTCTTGTGCTGGAATCTTCCAGATTAAGGATCTAATGGCTGAATTGCTATATATGCTCACTATCTCTCCCAGGGTTGCTCCTTCAGTTTATGCAAAATTCTTAGGATATTCCTGTAGCAAAATGGAAATGCCTCCCAGCTTTGTCCTAAGATAGTCCCTTGGAAATCTTTAAACCATAAACCAAACTTTAAACCATACAATAATTAATGTTTATTTATTTGTGGAATATGGAACTTCACCAATACAAGATTTTGAAAAAGCTTTCCTCTGGCCAAAATGTGTGGCAGTACTAGAAGTATGGCTTCTCGCACCACCAGCTGAGAGACAAAAGTGAATTTGACTCGCCCACAGCATAGAATAGAGTCCTAATCTTTGGGCTTTCTGGCAAAAGGAAGTAATGTTTAATTAATGCTATCCTTTTTCTGGCCCAGATAAATCATTTTTACAAACTTTGGCTTTATTTACAAGATTAGTAATTCTAACATTTACATTTTTCTTTTGATATTTTATTTACTAAACAAGTCCTTACTCTGATGGTAATGCAGTGGCATTTTGTTAGCACAAAGTTTACAGTAAATCAGTTTAATCCTGTGAAGCCTTAATAGAGATGGGGCAGACATATTTCAGCACAAGTAGGCACTGCTGTATTAGCACTATTGAGGTAAGACTACTACAGGTAGAGCAAATAAGCTCCCCAGGGCAGCAAAGAAAACTTGAGTTATAAAATAATTTTCCAAATATTCCTGAGCAGAGGTTTGGAAACTCTTTCAAAGAGCTTTTCATTTCTCAGCTGCCATCCTGTATCAAAAACTTTAATTTTGCCTAGGGGTAATACGTAATTTGGCACCAAATGACCTTATCAAACTTTATCAAAAGGAAAAGCAATACAACTGAATTCCCTCAAGTAATTTCTTTGAAGCGTTTTTAATATAATGTTCAACCACTGATTTTTTTTTATCACTTTCTATTAGCACAACTTTAGTCGGGACTGAAATACAGCGTCTTAAATTGATGCAAGAACACTTTCATCTGCAGCAGTTCACGCATTTTTTTAGTTCACTTAAACGTGTCATTTTATTTTAAAAAAATCCTTTAGAAACATGTATGTAGAAGATTTCTGCTGATTGCGTACCTTCTTTGATATATTTGTAGAAGTAGCTGAGAACCGGCTGGTGAATAAATGAGGAGGGTGTGCAGTAACTTTTTTATCTCAGCCTGAGGACTTAGTACAGTATAATCTTGCAAGAATTAGTAAACTGCTAGCACAACATCCTTAGCTTGAAGAGATGCTTCTCTGTTTATTCAAAGAAAGCCACTCAGCCTCCCAGTGTTCATATCTCACTTTCCTGAAAAGGAGGTGGAGTGGCCCAGGTGGAAGAATTTGGTCTTTGAAGATTTTAGATCTACCCTTCTGTCACTGGCATGAAGAAGAGTCCATCAGTAAATTTCGATGCCTCTAACTTTGAAGCTGGCTTTTGACCTCACATATGTGTTAGGAGAAGTCAAAAACTGGCAAAACTCTGATGAGCCTGGAACATGCATCCTAATAACCTAAACCTTGATTATACCAATTAACTATATCATTGTAATCTCTAATACATGTATGAAAAAAGACAATGACAGTTTCTGTGTAAGTATATACATATACAGAGAGATGATACAATATTAGCATATTTGTTAGAAACCTGGTACTTGCATAGGGAAGAGTGTCTTCCAAGACTGAGATGGAGTCAATCAATCAGACTTGCAACCTTGCAGTTCTCATACAACAGTCATGGTGAAACAGGGAATTCGGGCAGAAAAAGAAAGATAAAACCCATGGGCAGTTTTAGTCTATCAAGCAAGAAAAACAAAACAAAACAAAACAAAAAACCTTAGGAGGAGGGATCTTCCTATGTGCTTCTGCAAGCTATGGTAAGAGGTTTGGCTTTTTTATCAGTGTACTCCCATATGACTCTTTTGCATGGTGACAAAATATGGATCAGCAGTAGAGCAGGGTTCCTGAACATTAAGCAACAACATAGTAGTTGTTAAGATAGCAGCCTTAGCTGCTACAATAGCAGTGACACTATCTGGAACAAAAGGAAAAGAATTTCAGGGGAGTTACTTGGCATGATGTGTTTTATTTTCAGAAGCTGGTTAATTGTTATCAAGTCCTTTTCTTCTCATTTTTGCAACCTGTTAGTAGCCACCATAGTACAGACTGGCTAGAAAATCTAGATGTAGTTCAAAAAGCACTCTATGTGTATTATTACTATTTTTTTTGTATTAATAAGTCGGTTCCCACTTTTACTGTTTCAGTGTGTTGGTTGCTTCCATTGGCAGGACAGTTTTGGTTGCTGAATTGTTTACTATTTGAACAAAGCATGGATAGGCTGCTTCCAAGTCACCCAAGTTGTTCTGTGGAGAGCAGAGCAGGTGGGGAAACACACAAGGGAAATGGGAAACAAGTTAACAAGTCAATGAAATTTAAGTATGTTTGTGGAAGTCATTATTACTGTAAAAAGCAACTAGACTAAAAATAAAAATGGTGCAGTGATAGTCTAATCCAATCTCTTTCTGAGTAGGTTTTTGGCTGTCTGACCATGCAATGCAAGACCTATTCCTGGTAGGAGCTGATGTTAGCTGGATAAGCAGTCTTTAAAAATCACGATGTGCAAGGTAGAGATTCACGTTCTCCGACAAATATAATAAAATAAGAAAGTTATAGAAGTTATAAGGAAGAAAATAAGGAATGTATCTTAAGATATATTCTGTCTTTGTAAATTACGTAACTGTATAGCATGAGATAGTTCAGTTTTTCTAATGGTGTTGCGTATATATTTTCATTTCATTCATACGTTTTTCATTTCATTCATATGTTTATTTAAATATCTTCATTTTCTACTCACTGATTCTTTACATTTTGTAGAGAATCATCTCTCTGTATTTGCTATTTAGCTACTGACATATTTATTTGAACAACATTATTGAATTATCAAAATAACTTATTTACTTATTTACTACATGTGTTGTGATTATTTTCCTAATCTACAATAAAAGAAAATCCAGAACAGGGAAAAAAAAAGTTTTCTGTTGTCTGTGCATTTATTGTATTATCTCTTTTTTCCAGTATTTCAAATAGTCATCACCTTTTCAATTTGTATATTATTACCACAAAATTCTAAAATTTTAATTACATGCGATCAATTCCATAGATATTTATGCTTGCTCAATGTTTTATTAAAGGAATGGGAAAGATTATATTTTATTTTCTCATTTTTTAAGTTTTCTTTCCGATAACTCTTTGGCATTGGAATTTCATCGTCTAATACCTAAGATATTTTTACCTCCCAAAATGACTGTTATTAAACATGTAAGAGTATGCTTATTACCATAAATGAAAAATAATTTATGCACAATAATACTTTTAATGTATAGCATTTTTTGAAGAAGTTTTCACTGAATTATTCCTATTAACACTTCTAAGGCTGGACCCTACTAGTAAATCTGAATAAGAAAGATCTGGTGCAACAAATATTTTCACTACGTAGTTGTAAATAGTAGGTGTAAAAAGCACCTATAGAGTATGTTGCAAATATAAATCACTTAATTTTGTTCAATGAATTTGTTTTGTTTTATTGTTGCTGGTATGCCTATGTTGTTAAATTGCATTTGACTTCTTACTTAGAGTCAACCAATTCATCATTTGTGTCATCTGAACAACATGCTTGCAATATTTTTCTGAAGGAGTGGGGAGTAGAATCAAATCCTTAAAAAGACTTGGTGCTAAAATGATAAAATTTTAATGAATGTGTTTTTTCATATTTTTAAAGCTGTACTATTAGACATGATTATCTGATGTCTTCTGTGTATTGTTCTCTGACAGGAGTTTAAAATTCAGCAAGGTTTACTAATTTATAAAGCATAATTCATAACAGCTGAAGGTCAGCTGAGGATCTTCATAAAATTTGGCATTGCATTCTGTATTGAAGTTAGAAGTCAAATAACAAAGTTGAAGTTAGAAGCCAAATAACAAAACAAATAGAGGAAAAAATATTGCTGTATATATTCTTTCATGTTTAGATACTCATATTTCACTCTTTAAAACCAAACAGCTAGTCAAAATCTTTTGCATTAAAAAGCAGAACAAAAAATTTAGTTGCTTGTACAGCCCTCCCAAGAACAGTGCAAAAGAACAGAATGGTAGTTCTGGTAGAACTGGTAGTTGTAAAAAAAAACAACTCAAATACAGGTAAAGGCAAAAAGGTGACAAGAACAACAATTTTTAAATATTTGGTGGGAAAAAAAGTCATGCCTATCAATTTAGTTTGGTGTTAGTGGTTTGGTGTTGATCTATCATCATATGCAAATAAATAACAAGAGGAGAAGAATGGGAACAAACTTATGCAGGTGCTTACATGCTGAATATCTGTCAATAAGTACAAGATAACATGTAACAACATTTCAAGATACCTTATTTGCCTGTTAGCTGAAAGAATGAATATTTGCTGAAAACCATCCTATTTTATAGACACATAAAGCTAATATTTTGTATTGGCAGCTTGTTGCTGATGAAAAAGAAGCTTCTGACTTTGAAAAGCTTTTGAAAAATCAGATTAAAAATAGAGATACTGAGCAAAAGAATAGTAGTGCATTCAATATATTCTATTTCATTTTTTTTTGTTTTGTTAATTTTTATAAAGAAAATAAAAAGTTTGCTGTCTTCACAGTGGAGAATTCCTTATGTTTATATTAATACTGTGAGCCTCACTTCATGATTAATAATGCTAAGTAAATGTCAAACTATTTGACATTCCAGGTTGAGTATTTGGTGTTGGAATGTTTTGTAGACAAGACTTTGCAGATGAAATTAACTACCTTTCCAAATAAGTTCAAACAAGAAGACAAATTTTAAAAAGCTTTGATGACAGATTAAAACAAATAAAAAAGTAAAAAGCTTTTACAATGTTTCTTTTAACATTGAAGTTTTTAATGGTGAGTCTGTAAATTCAATTTTGCAAGTTTGTATGCTTTACTTGCTTAAACACCACTTTCCACAAAACCACAGAACTGTAATTCCATTACTCCCTGCAAGGAAATGCAGAAAGAATTTTAAGACAGCATTTATAAATCTACTCAATAAGGAAAATAGGTTTGCATTCATAGAATCAAATTATGCATATTTATATATTATATATATTCATATAATATTTATATAAAATAGACAAAAGCCCACCCACAATAAAAGTAGAATTGGGGAAAATTTCTGGTATTTTGGCAATAAAATCGATGAACTTTTGCACACAATTTTTATATACAAATCTAGATGTGTGCTGTGCTTGTGTGAGTATACATGTGCTTACACGTGTATATATAAACTGTATGTGAAATATATTTACACATATATGTAAAATTTTTCATATATTTTTAAATAGATGAATATAAACCAAAGAAATATAAATTAAGAAAAAAGAAACAGAGGTGGGTATATTATAAACCAAAAGCATGGCAAACAAAATCTAAAAGACAGAAAGTGTTGAAAGAAGAGAGTTACATAAGAAAACTAATCAGAGGAGTAATCAAATGAGCTTTTGAGTTTGTATCATTTGATAAACTCTTAAGGTAAAATCCAAGACTACCTAAAATTAAGGTAAAGCTTTTCTTTCTTCAATAGCATAACAATCCCACCATTTATACTTGTGTTCTCTGATCTGTATTGTTATTCCCTGGTGTCCTGACAAATTTACTGTCTAATATGATTGTGAAGTGAAAAAAGGGACCTATGAATGGGATTCCTTTTGTTCAGATCTTATCTAGTTACTTGCAAGCATATGTATCCGGTATCATAAAACTGCATTGAAATTTGATTTCTCATTCATTGTCAAAATAGAAATGAAAGAAGACTGAGACAATTTTACAGGTTATGCTTTTCTGAATGACTACATTGTATGTCAGCCTTCTCAAATATGGGTAGGATTAATGAACCAAGAAATCATTAACATCCATCTAAATTACTCAGACACACACACACACACAAACAAAAAAAGGCCACCTAATAATTAATTAGAGTGTAAACTGAATACCCTTTGAGAATAGCATTCAGATGAAAGTGAGCATGTGTTTGAAAATAATGATTGGGAATTTCTGTTAGTGAGAGCAAAAGTGTGGCCTGTTAGAGGACTAAAATTGACTCTTTTAATGAGAGAAAAGTTAAATAGTTCATTATAGAAACAATGCAGGAGGGGCTGCATTACCTATTTGTGGGAAAATTGCTTAAGAAAGGAGAAATTAGAGATAACCTACGGCCAAACAGAAGTTATGGCATTACAGAGGCTTGCTTGATGTGAGAAACAGTTACCACTTCTGGGATGGTCCTCATTTTAACTTTATTATAACCTCATTATAATACCATAACCTCATCATTATACCAACACACATCCCCGTTCCAAAATCTACCAACCTCCAAGGTATGACCACTCCCCACTGAGCTCTCTAGATTTTCGATTGACTATACCTTTAAATGAAAGTGAGAGACTTTTTAAACCAATCAATAACAAAAGTGAGTATTACTATAGTCACTCAAGCTCTACCTAAATCTAAAAAAAAACAAAAGGTGAATTAAGGAGGGAAGAAGTTAGAAGATTCCATCATAACTTTTGAGGTCAGTCGTCAGGCTGAACATCTTTCCTCCCCTCGGGTCGGAAAGCCACCTGTGGAGATTCCTTGAGGCTGAGAGCCCTCTCCCATCTTCTTCGGAGAGTGAGTATTGCACATTTGTACTTTAGAGCTAGCTAAAAACCCTGTGCTGTAGTACAGAATTTCCTGTACAGACATATAAAAACTTTTTAAAGTGATGCCTTTGAATAAATCATACTATTCGTGAATTCAACTACTTGTTTTCAAGGTAGTCAGACCTACAGTCAACAGACTATAAATCCAGTACTGCCAGAGTCAGGCCTAGAGTTACCACAGTATTTGGTATCCCTATTAAGAGATGGGTCCAGCCAACTACAGTCCCTCTAACGTCTGAGGATCATCTAGAATACAAGGGGATTTACCTCTTACGAAATTTGTCTCTCCTTCAAACTCCTTCAAACCATTACATGAGGCAAATGGGGTGAATAAATTGTATCTGTCAACAGGAACCTATAGAAGACAGCAACTTCTGTTATGGAATAAAATGTAGTTTTAAATTTATCTAGTAGGAAATAGCAAGAAGAAATTACAATTACTTAGAAATATCATCTTTTTCATCATAGTAAAACTAAAGGTAAGAACATCCCTGCTCCTCAGAAATATATCCACTAAGATCAAAGAAAACCATAATTTTTGTCATTTTTGAGTGGCTGATAATTATAAAACGTGCAAATTTCCGTGCAATAGAATCTCATTAGGTACTTTGTTTCACACACAGTTCTGGAAACAAATATTCTGAAATAATTAATTACATTGATACTCTAAGGAGGAGGTTAACATGTTGTGCACATTCAAGTTAATCGTGTGTATTCTGTATAACTAATTTATGCAGAACTTACAAAAATAATTATTATTAGATTATAAATGTGAAAAACACTATTTACGAAATATGATCTGGGAGATTCTACATTCAGAAGTCATTACTTGTGGTTTACCACATACTTTCAGTCGCGCTAGCCAGAAAGCTGACTAAAATATTCTTTTGAAAAGTTTCTATAGTGAGAAGGGATTTCTCTTAAAGTAAAAGCGTGGGAGCAATGAAGGAGCAGGGGCTTAAGTTTTAGGACAAGAAGCCATTTTATTGAGGATCAGACCAAACTTATATGTTCTCCGAGTATGTGAGCATGCACTGTCCACGTGCTGTCCGCACTCTCCCTCCCGCTGATTCCAGCCAGTTCCTTGACTCTATTGCTATCTGGGTCCAATCCTACTACCGGACAACAGTGACCAACACGTCCAGCCTGTGTTTCAGGTTTCTCTATCTGCTAATCTGTTATTCCTAACTTTCACAGTTTCTCACTCCTAACCTTCACAGTTTCCACAGTTTCTCACAGTTTCTCAGTTTTTCACGGTTTCCCACATAAAAGTTCTCTCTTTCTGATATGTGCTAATCATTACTGTTTGCGAACAGTGAGTAAGAGGAGAAGGGTGTCGTTTGCTGAACCAAATTTATGAGGGAGTGATGGACGCGTAAAAAGTTAACAGCAAAACTGCTGAAGTGCATGAGTTCTTCTGAGCTCTGCCAATGTGCCAGACAGATAGCAGAAAAGCCTATAAGAGATGATGGAAAAGCCTACTAAAAAAGTGATGGTGAGACTTTGAGTGCTTTTCCCAGCCAAAAAAAAGGGAAGAGGGAAGTCCTGTGGAGGCAGGAAAGTTCTGCTTCACTAATGTTTGCAAAGCACCATATAAAGGGCAAACTCACCTGAAGATGCTGGAAGGACCTCCTTGTGAGGATGACTATCGCACATGCTCCTTTCCAAAGGGTATAGAGGACAGATTCTAGTAGTGATGAGCTGAGTAGGGATCAGGATCAACCCCTGAACAGCCCATCTCACTGGACTGTGATGTGAGTGTCCCTTCACTCCCCTTAACCTGGGGTGCTGGGCTAAAGTCACTCCTTGAAGACTGAGAGGCCCCCTGTATATTCAGGGTGAAGTAACACTACAACATTCTATTTTATTTTACTTTTATTTTTATTTCATCTGCTTTATTTTATTTTTCTTTTACTTCCCTGTGGAATTCCTATTTACTAATTGATCAGCTGATTCCTGAAACCATCGCACCAGTTAATGGTGAATCGTGTTATTGAAAAGATCTTGCACTGGTGAGTAAAAGTAGCCAGCTAAAGTCCCTCTGGACTATTTTACTGTCTGTCCTTTAATGGCAGATAGCGCAACAAGGAGATTTGGAGTACTTAGGAGAATGAGAGCAGTTTGAATTTCATTATTAATTTTTTTTTTTATAAAATTAATGTTATTTTCAAATCTGAATATTGACCTGTTTATGACAGAATTGTCTTCAAGAGGCTAATTGCACGTTATATCTAACCTAACCCACTTATCCCTATGCTAACTTGTCTCCTTCTGTAAAAGACAGACTAAACAAGGAATTCAAAACAGAGTTCTTATTTCTATGATATAATTCATTCATGAAACCTGACTGTGATTTTGTTACTCTCACTCTTTATTTTAAACTGATGATAACTACAGAACTCAACAGATATTAAAATTAACTTAATTGCTATATTGACCCATAATGTGTGGCTATCATTCTGATTTACTCATTCTGTAATATTTTCCTTAATCCCAATTACTAGCAGTTCTGAGTATCTCATACATATTTCTTTCACATCCTCTTACTGGGTAAATTAATTCTGCAATGTTAGAATACTTATTTGAAAAAAAAGGGTTTCACCTTAAAGTCTATTACTTTATTATACGTCTATTAGAATCTATCACATACATGTGTCTTCTTTTTCCAAATGAAACTGACAGAAATTCAGGGTATCATGCAGAATGACTTGCTTCTAAAAACTAAAAATACTACAAAAAGATCAGCCTGAGTGCTAGTAATAAGATACAGATCGTCTTTAATCTCTCAGAAGTGAGGACCGTAATTGCAAAAATAGGTCATTGTAGAATTTTTAATCAAATTTAATGTATTTACCTCTGCTAGGCCTGTCAAAGTACTCCTACTTTAGTTGTAATTTATTCTGAGAAAAATGATTTCAATGAACATTTTATTACACACAAATTCAACATGCTGCAGGTAAGGCAAGAAGTCTTGGCTAATGTGGAGCAATTTTATTACCTTCCTGATTGTCTAGGGTTCCAGCATGTGATGTTCTCTGTAATAAGAATCCTGCCTGTATACAGAACACCTTTTATTATTCTCAATGATTATAGGCCCCTTTTTTTTTCTTCTTTTCCAGTTTCCAAAAAAGTCAGCAGTTTTTGAACATCTTTGAAACCAAATTCTGTAACTGATAATGATATAAATATGCCTAACTGAGCTATATAATGTCAATGAATAAATATTAACTTTTTTTGTTTAAATTTTAGAGTAGAGCAAAATGATCCTACAAAAGGCTGGTGATGATAATGGCTCTAAGGCAAGGTCATATATAGGTTACTAAGGGACAGAACCCTCTGAAACTTTGTAGTGCTTACCACAAAGAAATGACAGCATGCAATACTCCTGATTAATTATACTATCAAGATAAAAACTGTAGGGTGGTGTGCTGTTATGTCACCTCAGCTTTTCACCCCCAGTGATGGGTCTGTGGACTAAATGAACTAACACAGTGGACTCTGCATATGTTGATGCATATGTTCTCTATTAATTTAAAAACATATATTGAATTGTCTATTCCATTTTCCAGTGCAGAGAAAATACAGTAATTGCTTTTATTTCTGCTAGCCTCACTGAAGTCTATTCCCATTTCATCATTAATTTAACAGGTCACAAGTTTCACTCAGTGTTTAGAATGAATCAGTAGAACACATTTCCAACCCTACATCAATTTACTTTACAAAGGCAGATGCCTTTGTAGGCACCTGCCTTTATAAAGTAAGCAACTGTAGGAAACTGAGGAATGCAAGTACTTCTGCATTTCCTGCTCCTATTCTTTGAGCCAATTGTCAGTGAAAATTGTTAGTTTTTACAGCTGTATAGTCTGCCCAGCACTGCAGCAAAGCTCAAAAGATCTGAGGTTGGATACCATGGCTGAAATGGTATAAAGCAAAGCATGTCTCAAGGAAAAACACCACTATTTTGATTAAGGCAGGTAAACAGTGCCGTGGAGAAAAAATTTCTGCCACTATGAACAGGTCCTTCTTGATGCTAAGTGCATTATAAAAGCCATATTTTTCACAGATAGCTATTTCTTTGATTTACTACATATACATTGCATACACATCTCATTTAGAGATATTTTAAAAATTTCATAGTCATTTAAAGTAAGGTAACAAAATAATTGGTTACTTAATATGTGTAATCTTTGGTAAAATTGACATAATACTACCTCCTCACTTAACTCTATGTATGTAATACGTAAGCACAAGGGAATTACAGGGAGGTTGCATATTCCACCTTTATTGGAATAAAAGCACATAAGAATAGTTATACCAGTTCAGACCAGGTGTCCATCAAGCCCTGAATCTTATTTTCAAGAGTGGACAATAGCAGATTTTGGGGAAAGAGCATTACGACAAGCAAAATATAAAATCTTCTCTTCCAGGCACATTGGTTTCCAGTTTAGAAACTTATTGAGCCTGAATAACCATCTTCAGATAAATAATTTTTGATGACTTTTTTCCATAAATTTTTCTATTCGCTTTTTCTATTCTTCAGTATTCATAATAACTTGCAGAGTTTCATGGCTTAATTGCACCCTGTGTGAAGAATCATATCCTTCAGTTTGCTTTGAGTTTGTGACTTGCTAGATTCAAGTAGTATCCCCTGTCATTTGTACTGGAGAAGAGAAATAAGTCTGTCCAATTAGTCCACAAACCATACCTCTGAACATTGTCATTGCTTTCTCTTTTTCCAACTTTTACTCTACGCTTTTTGAGAGAGAAGCCCTAAAACTGCAAGTATTTTTCAAGAAAAAAAGTTCGTATACAATTATAGCATGATGTTGTTTTCTTTTTTGTCTTCTATCCCTTTCAGGATAATGTCTAACATATATCTGCCTTCTGCTCAAGTTTCGTTTCTGAATGACCATAGTCAGCTCAAAGCTCACGATTTGTTATGGAAAGTTAGTATTCTTATTTTGTGTGTCACTACTTTTATCTATGCTAGGTTCCTGTGTCATTTTATTACTGATTTTTCAGCAATGTAAGAATCTTGCGCAAATTCTTGGTGTTTGGGGCACATCTTTCCTACACAGAATTCAGTACTGTCAGCAAGCTTTACTGTCACAGTATTCTTGTCTTGCTCTAGACTGTTCCCACTAATGTGTGAAGCACAGCAGGAAACCAAGAAGGGTCTTCTCCTCTCCCCAGAGCAGCATTCACATTCTCAGCTATGGTTGTCCTATCCTGCCACAGGATGGTAGGACCTGCTGGAATCCCTGCTACATTGGAGACTTCCACCGAGACAGACTTTTTGATGAAGACTGCCACTCTGCTGCAGAGCTGGAAGTCATGGAGTGCAGGGCCTTCCTGTGAAGCTGAGGCTGACATATACAACTTTTCTGTGGGTGTGCTGGGGTTCATGAGTTATTTTATCAGGCAAAAGAGTTATGAAAGGAAGTCAGAATGAGCATGTGCAAGAGAGATGGCATCTTCTCAGAAACCCTACAACTTGGCCCTGGGAAGGCCCACCTGGTGTACTGTGCCCAGTTACAGGTTCTCCGTGCATGAAGAACATAGACTGAGGCTTATTAGTGTGTATAAATACCTGGAGGGTGTAAAGAGGATGGGGGCAGATTCTACCTAGCGGTGCTCATGGTAGGCTGGGATGGCAATGTCCAGCCTCAGATGGGAGGCAACAGACACAAACTGAAACACAGGAAGTTCTGTCTGAACATAGGGAAAATCTTTCTTACTGTGA
The DNA here is from genome assembly GCA_032275445.1 of Crypturellus soui. NCBI lineage: Eukaryota > Metazoa > Chordata > Aves > Tinamiformes > Tinamidae > Crypturellus > Crypturellus soui. The sequence continues at coordinate 235,572 of JAUBNY010000114.1, read as the reverse complement.
GGGTGACAGAGTATGGGAACAGGTTTCCCAGAGATGTTGTGGCATCTCAGTTGTTGGAGATACTCAAAAGCCATCGATATGGAGTCCTGGTCAATCTGCTCTAGGTGACATGTTTGAGTAGGGATTTACACTAGATGATCTCCAGAGTTCTCTTTCAATCTCAACCACTCTATGATTTTATGTGCTTCATATAGGCATTTAGCTTAATGGTTCAGAGTCCCATAAAGCTGCCTTGTATCTTTACTACATAAATTGTCTTCCTTCCAGTGGAACAGCAATCCAGCAGTTTTAAGAGGGGAATGTCACATCAAGTTGATAGTTCAGTTATTTTTGTCCTTTGGAAGATTTAACTGAAGGTCTTCTCATCCTCAAGATTTATTACAGTCAGTTTTGTTGACTTTCACTGTATAACCTTTAACAGGGAGATTTTAATTTAACATGGACCTTCCCTAGGCTCCCCAGTGTTCTGACATAAGTATTTCACTTTTTGCTCCTCTTGTATTGTAGAAAGGATTTTTTTTTTTGAGGTTTGGAAGTTGGGTCTCTATTTTTCTATCTGTATTAGTATATTTTTATGTTTAAATTACCAGAGTTTTAACTTTTCTATATTCCACATATGGACATCAGCTTTTAAGATGAGTCTGTCCTTCTGCTTAGTAAAACCAACCAGACCAGTTTTATAGCAATGACATCATTTTACCCTTTGAAAAGTACTGTTGACAGATTTCTCTAAGGTCTTTAAGTGATTTTCCTTCTACCTGAAAGGATTTACTTCTTTAGGTGCTCCTTTTAGCACCTTTTCACAACCTTTTGTATTTTTATATAGTGCCCTCTTTTTAAAGTCAAATATAAATGGTATGGGCTTTTTGACTTGACCTTGAAACACCCTCCCCAAATATTTTGCATATTTTAATGTAATTTTCAGATAGAAAATAAATCTAGCTGCAAATTAAATTCATATGGGTGATCAACAGCATTACATTCATCAGATTTCAAATGCAGATGTGTGTTACTTGAGTTAGTGGAAGAAGAGTAGGTGCAACATACTTCTAACGGATTTCAGCTGTGAAATGATAGCTTTCAAATAGCTGGTTATTTTCTACATTTGTTCCTGTTGTTTGTTCCAGTATTCCTTCTGCCTATTTTCTGCTTCCAGTGTTTCCCCATTACTGAAGACAGTCCTTTTCCTCAGTAATTCCTGTTTTCACCATTTCCCACCCTTCCCTTCTTATATAAAAGTAGCCTTAACATTCCTCCCAAACTTTTAGATATGCTTTAATATTTAAAGTAACATCGCAACATGAAAAAAAGTATTTGTCAGATTAACTATTCTTAATTTTCAACTTTTCCATGCAACCTTTTCTCTAACCTCAGCATCTCTGTAGCCAGCTGACTCTCCTCACTCTCACCACTTCTCTCTAGTCTTCTCCTAAGCCTGCCTCTGGGCACCTAATTTTCTTCTCTGGACAATCTCAAGCTCTTTGCCTCTGAAACTTGTGATCATGATTGTATACCCACCAAATCCTAGTTGTGGTCTCTTCTTCCAACCTATGACTTGAATTTCATTATGTGTACTTCAAATCTGCCTCCTGCACTCTGGTTATAAATGTTGACGTGAGGTAAATCTGTAAGAAATAGAAAAGGAGATCTTGCTGTACCTCATGGATATCTATGAGAGAAAGTGAGACAAACCTGCTTTTATAAAAGGGTAATATTGTTTTAGGAGAAGCTAGTGTAAATTGAATATCAAAATATTTCCTTTTAGATTCACACTTGTCTTCTACAAGCTGGCTAAGTTCCTTAATTGTAAAAGAAACCTTTAAATGAAAGACACTTTCTTACTACCTAGTGCCTACTACAGAGCAAGAAAAAAAATACTACAAAAGATGTATATGCACATTTGGGAGTATCTATTACAGTTCTAGTCTGTATTGCTTGAAAGTTGAATTTGGATTGCTTGCAAACTTTAGAAGTCTAAAAATCATGTTGTGAAATGTGAGTGGCTTAGATTAGAAACCTGATAATGATAGGCATCTTTTTTATTACAAGATAAACACAAATCTAGGGATTCTTTTACTGCAGGTGAAAAGATATCTGTTATTTTGACTTTAAAATTTGTCTTATAGAAACATTTCATAATATTCTTGTTAGAAAACTTGCTTTGTTAGAATAGTTCTGGAAAGTAATCAAAATGGGGATCATACACAGTTAAAATAAGATTAGTTTTAAAAAAATCACTATTTTCCTACCTGTAAGACATCCGTTGTTTATACTTCTTTCTTCATTCCTTAATCCATACTCAAATACAAAAAAAGACACTGAAAGAATCAAAATCTGGACCCTGTCAGACTGATTTACATGCCATGCCCACTCACAACTAACAAAGAGCAGTTCTGAGCAGCAAGATGCAAATAAGGAGAAAATTATGGACAAAATTATGTCTAGGGTTAATTATAACCTCTGGTGTTGGGAGACTGTTAGGAGTTATGAGTTGAACAATCTTGCTTATAATTTTATGTTGCTACTTTTACTTGCACAGTATAGGTGAGATACTACTAAAGAAAATTGTATTTTCCTTAATTTCTTGACTTTATCTGTTGAGACTGAGTTTGTCCAATCTTTCATTTGGAAATGGCGGTCAGAATGTACTCTTAGATATTTTTATTAGATGAAATGTATCTTACATTCTTGTTTCTTATTTTCTTCAGCATCACAGTTTGCAGCTGTTGTTCTGTTGATTCTCAAAGACACAGAAATTGAATAAAAACTTGTAATGACCTCCTGACAGAGTTTATTTATTTATGCAGCAACAGTAACTGTTTTTTTTTCTAAATCTCTCTTGATCTATATATGGACTTCTTCTTTAAGTCCAGAGTTGTCTTTGTACAGCTATTTACAAGACAAAAATCTGATTTAATCATAAAGCTAGAATAAACACAGACAAATCTTTGGGATTTGGTATCTAAAACCTTTTATGTGCGTACTCTGTATAGGTGAAAAAAAAGGCTAATGCGTGCATTAAGCACAGCAATTAATTTTTTGATTTTAATGTCTTTATTTTAACCTGACTTAGCTAAGGATTATTTACATTTTTTTTCAGTATTTGGTCACTGTTTTTTATAAATGGAGTAACCATTATGTGAGATAAAGAAACTAATACAAGGAGTTACAGTCCTATGTTTGGCCAATGAGGGAGACGTGAGGACAAATAGAAGCAGCAGAATCCTTCAAGTGCCCCATCTTTCATCATCATTGACAGAACATGTTGTCTACTTTGGCAAATATACAGTTTGAAATTAAGTTTATTAAGTTTAATAAAATTTATTAAACTAAGTTAATTAAGTTTATTAAGCTAAGATTATGATATTAGTTATTTTCTTCAATAACCTTTTTTTCACTATTCATTCAGCCCTTCAGTGGTTGAGAAGTGTTACATATACACTTCTGCATAGTTATTTATTAAGTACAGAAGCATTTTTCCCCATTGCAGTATATAACTGAGCATTCAGTATATCTTAATCTAGACTATTATAAGTAATATCTGTATTGATTAGGCTATACAAATATATTATAACCAGTATCCTTTTTCTGAATATTAATATTTTAACTAGAAAAGGGTTTCTGTGCTTTTTATCTAATTTTATACATTTTAGGGAAACTTGTAGCTTGATCTCTTAATCTAACACTTTCTTGTGGTTGGTTTATTATTTGAATTATCTGCAGATACAATCAGGCAAGTGTTGGTGAGGGGGAGAGATTGGAAGAAGATAGGGAAAGATATGAAGGTGATAGAAAAGAGGGCATTTAACAAAACTAGATAGATAAAAGCAAATAGTCCAAGGAAGAATGCTATGAGATGTTCTTGTGATGGATAATAGAATAGTAGTTGACCTTCGAATAATAAAGAAAGAACTTTCAACTCAAAAATATGCAAGACAACAGAGGCCTTGGAAGAGACATGAAAAATTAATATATGCTGTATGAAAACTTTTCGCTTATTTAAAGTTATGCTACTCAGAAGAGTTATTCCTCTGAAATTTAGTATTCATTTGAGTTTTGTGATTGACAAGTTGTCAAGAAAATAAATGGAAAGGTAATTTTTTGAAGAGAAACACCTAGGGAGTATATAAGAACCAGGAAAGATCCTACTAGGAAAAGAAGATTTCTGAAAATATGAAGTTCACATTTTATTTCCAAGTTTTTGAGACATTGTTATAGACTCCTCTGAGATTTATTGCCTCAAAAATATCTACCAGGAAAAAAGAATTTAGGAAGTTCCATGCGTTTTATAAGAAATAAACATCTTCCTACATACATCTCCCATTCAAATTTCTCTCTGCCTTTGGTGAAGGCACAGGAATAATCAAGGAGATACAATCTGATCTAAAACACATATTGCACATCTAATCTTAATAAAGAATCTTTTGAATTTAGAAGATTTTTGTTGGAGACTTAGGTATGTGTTTCAGAGGTATTTTTCAACAGTGTCTATCAATGCTCACTCCTTCTGAGAGAGAGAATCATAGAATCATTATGGTTGGAAAAAACCTCACAGATCATTGAGTCCAAATATAAACCCATCAACAACATGCCTGCTAAAACACATCTCTAAGCACCTCATCTACATGTTTCTTGAACCTTTCCAGGGACAGTGACTCCAGCACCTCCCTGGACAGCCTCTGCCAATGCTTCACCTTTCTTTCCTTGTAGAAATTCTTCTTAATATCTAACCTGAACCTGCCCTGATGCAACTTGAGGCCATTTCTTCTTGTACTATCAGTAGTTATTCTGGAGAAGAGATCAACCTCGCCACTCCTCACAAGGTCTGTGCTTCAGCCCCTTCACCAGCTTCATTGCCCTCCTTTGGACGCACTCTAGCACCCCAAAAAACCTTACTTATGAAGAATTTATTTATAGTGTTTAACTAGAAACAAATCTAGCCCACAGTCATCTCAAAGTTCAAATTATGTTGTACACATTGTAAATAGTAGATTTGATGAAGTAGATTACTAGTTTAATCAGACACAAAATTGTAGACTAATTTTAGAATTACAGGATAAAGATTTTAATCAATTAACTACACTCCAATACTAAATTTTTAAGTTCAGTGATTTGAAGTGAACTACTGTAACATGCTTGAAATTGCATGTTTAAAGGAAATATCCTCATGATTTGTTGTAACAGAACTTAACATTGAAAACATGGAGCTCATAATGTCATTTCACATTTAGATTTCACAATCTGTAGTTTAGATATCAGGGATATCTAAATTAATAGCTAATCTCCCACTGAATGAGAAAGAGCATGAATACTACAGATGTTTTCTCCTGATTTACTTTCTTTTTTTTCTTTCTTTAATTAATAAATCTTTGAAAAGTTCTAAATTCATGATTTAACTTTACCTATGACTCAGCTGCTCACTCTTGGGTACTTTTTTCTTAATGCGTGCCAATACAGCTCTCTAACAATACTATCATCTTCTTTTACAATACTATCTTTCTGAGTAATTGCATGGAAATAGATATTAAAGAAGTGCCACAGTGATGATAATCATAATACTGTTTATGAGTATGTTTTTCAGAGTGGTGAGCTATCAAGGGAAATTCAAATAGTGTTCATTAAATTCAAAACAGAAATGGTTGTCTACGAATGAAAAAAAAAAGAAATTTTACTGAAAGCAATTTCAAAGACATTTTTGATACTATTCAGTGTTTTCTCTTTGGGAAAAAAATAGGATGAACTGCAGCTGAATAATCAGCTGAAATAAAGATGAGGAAAACATACATTTAACTAAGGCCCTCACTGTAATTCAGCACATTATTTGGAGATGTATTTCATTTCTTTGGAGACAATTACCAAAAATAAACATTTTATTTATATTCATCAATTTCTTTAAAGGTAAATGGAAGGCATTTAATTTTGGCTTAAATAAAAAGCAGTTATTTTGAGGATATGTTTTTGTCGGCACAAAAAAAAAAAAACCAACCAAAACTCAATATCAACCCCTCTAGCAGACAAAGAAAAAATAAACAATCATTTTACTGCCCTTCAAATCAGCTTTATTTGGCATCAGTAGAACCATATAAGGCAAGGAGGCTGGAATACTTTGATCTCTGCTGTCCCTTGTGCCTGTGAGGAGGGAAGATGAGGGCAGCTGCTAGGTAGGTAGCGGCTCCATGCTTGGGGTAATCTTCAGACTATGGGCATTCTGGAAAATCTGCACTGTCCTAGTTCCTGAAAAATCAATGATTTTGCTTACATTTATTTCTTTAAAACATAAATTATTTTAAAATCTGTTTTGTTCCTTTTTTAAAAAGAAAATGTGTGCAAAAGCAATGAAAAAAATAATATAAATCTGTAAAACAGGTATGATTTTTAAGTAACTCATGTAGCCACATTAATATAGGTAGGCAGTGAAAATACAGAAAACAAAAGCAAAATTTTCTTAATCATTGGTGTCTTTTTTGTTTTGAATGTCTTTATTTCATTCTTCATGTATAAGGACGAATCCTGAATAGTGGCCTCCAATAATATGAGTAAAAATATGCTGCACATCTCTGTTTCTTCTTGCAAAAGGAGCAAAGATATAAATTCTAAGTTACATTGTTTGCATAGCACTTAGGCTGACTTGCTTGAGGGAAGACTGTCAAGTGTCTCTGTAAATTATTTATAAATGCAATTATATATTATTAGTAATATATTGCAAATATTGCCTAACGGTCATTTAAAATAATGTTTTCAAAAAACAAACAATTCTTTATGTTTCCTCTTAACCAAAATTTAACTTATCGTCTCCATCTCATGGACTGATTTTTAGAGATGTGAGAGACATTCAAAGAAAAAAACAGCGGTTATAGCTTCTTAAAGAAGCTTTCGCATTTACCTCAATGCTGTCCACTTTTTGTAATTGAACTTAACGTAACAGACACGAGAGGTTTGAGAAGAAGGTAGAGATTCACATATGGTGCAATTAGCTCTTCTATTAATGTAATATTTTCAAGATTTGAAATTTAAGCATACAGAATTTTTCCTTCTTGACAAAAATCATAAAGAAGAACCACATGTTTGACTGCTACCTCTAAATAAAAAAAAAAAAACTAGGAATTATTACACTTTCTACTGCACAGAATAAATGTTAGGAATATTCATCTCTTCTACTCAACATTGTAGAGAAAAGGTGATCTTATGATCATGGACTCATCTCTTCCAGAGATACCCTGTCTGAGAGTAGACAAGTACATTAATCCCTCTGTGCCTGCATTTACAATTTTAAACTGATGACAATGATACCCTCAAAACTGATGTCAAGTGGTAGTTACATGAGTCAATGGGTAGCATAGTTTCCACATTAATGATGTCACTGAAGTATTATTTGTACTGCGGCACAGTTTGACTCCTATCCTGGACATATAGTGGGGCTTGGTAGGAACATCGACACTGCAGTCAAAGACTATAAAATCTTTAAAATTTCATTTTTTTTAAATCAAATTCCCTAGATTTACTGTGAGTTTGTTTGCAACTTAAATAGCTTGTAAGCCCTCCTTTTGCTTTCGCATATGTGAGCAGGTGCAGGTGTGTGAGGGTATGTGAGTGCCTGCACACGCCATAGGGTATCATGGAGTCCTCATCAGTTAGGTAGCTGTAATTAAACTAATAGCTCAGGTAAACTTTGGTAACAATTAGGTGAGATACCTTAATTGCAAGGAGTGAAAATAGGATGGCTTGTTTAATGATTTGTTGGACATCTGTAGGGTGTAATTATTTAGAGGAAGCAGATTTTATGTTAATGTAATTATTTCTTCAGTTACAACTTTGCTTATGAATCATATTTCATAGCCTGTACTTTGTAGTTGACAACAGTGCAAAAGTATATACAGTGAAAAGCAGTACTTAGTGTCATCTGACTATATTTTTAGAAGCTGGCCTCTCTTGCCTCTTTTCCTTTATTATTGGCCATGGGAAGGCGAAGAGAAAAAAAAAAAGTGACATGCAATTAAAAGAAAAACTTTTGTTAATCGTACAATATAATCCATTTTGAACTTTGATATTTATCTTTTTTTTTTTTAATCTTAAGGCAATATTTGGAATGTGGAGAAGAGTCTTTGTGACTGCATAGAGCAATATCAGCTCTTCTTACTAAACTATTCAGTATTAATTAGCAATCAGGCAGCTCCTGCAAAGTTAACATAGAAGGTTCATTATTCACTTCAGGTGTATGCAGGGAAAAAAAAAAGTATGCAGGGCTGTGGTATGAGTTTCCTTCTTTTGCTTTATCTTACTGTCACTGCACAACTTCTACTCTCATTTTTGTCAGATTAATGAGCTAGGTTAGACAGTCTGGCTAGTGATACAAAGACACAACATCTTCCAGCAGATTGTGTCAATTAAACATCCGGACAATATGAACATGGAATAAAGAGTTTATAGTATCCTTATTTCCAACCATCTGCATACATATTTTTTCAGGGCTGATATTGTACATGAAAAGATATGACCAGAGTCACTGGTCTGTCTATTTGTTCTATCAATGACTTTGAGAAATAGAGCATGTTATGACATTCATCTGGCATCACCTTGCACTCAGAGCAGAGGTATGAAAATGCACAGAAAGTAAACAACAATTCAAAGCATAATTCTAATTTGCTGCTGCCTTATGTCACACTTCATTCTTCTTTCAAATACAAGAGCACAGTAAGTAAGAGTCAAAACCAATGACCAGAATCATTAGTAAAATACAGGTATGCAGTTTTGCTGGACCTTCTTTCCCTTCATTAACCTCTCCATTAAATTATTTAAAATTATTTAAAAGAGATTTTAAGAAGAAAAGATTGACGGGATGGATCTTAATTCTCTAAAAGAAAATTTTGTGGATTTCACCGAGCAATGAACAACAAGGTTTGTATGAAGCTGAAAAGGATTTATACATATACCGATCATTTCAATACTAATGAGAAAGCTCAGCTATAAGAAAAGCTAATAAAATATTTTTGCTTTAAAGGCAATAAATTTCTTTTCCTTGGTAGATTAAAAGTGTAATACAGCTATAAGAGCTATGCAAGGGTGAGGACAATCTAAATAAAGCAGAGAGGTCACATTTAATGGAAAACTTAATGGAATATGACTCAAATGGCTCAAAATGTTATACGGACGAGAGAAAGTATATATTGGCATAAGTTTTACTCAGGTGTTAGATAGAATACTGTGTCATCAAAATTGTTAGGTGAAGATGTCTACAGTGCTAGGATAAGTAGAAAAGATAATTATATAAAAATGCATCACTATGTGAAATTCAAATTGTGGTCATATGTAATGGTCTTGTTGTATGCTGTATCAAGAGAAGATCTTCATTTTCAAGATGTTGCCTTTGGATACATCAGGCCAGGAGAACCATAACAGATGATTTGAGTTCCCAAAGACATTTTACTTTCTAAGCATATTAGATATCTCCATACTAAAAAGAGTTGCTTCTGCTTCTGCTTCATTTCAGAGGGAAACTGTATATAGAATTGTATATTTCACTTATGGACATCTGTAGGTGTGGCTTTAGAAGATAGTCAGAAGCTGAACGTAAACTCATGCCTTTAAAAGTAGTTCTTCCAATGAGATGTCCAGTGAGAAGCTTTATAGCTTCTGCTGGCCATGTCAGTCTGACTGCAACCCCTCCAGGTACTGTTAATAAATCTGCACGAGCATTTCAGGTTTGGATCACGAATCTGCCTTTGACGTGAATCTCCAGATTCATAACCACTTTCCATATTTGGTTTCAAAGTGGACTGGCCTTGACTCTCATAAACCATATTCCTTCTGGAGGAAGCTACGATGGGCTTCAGGAGCACATCTGGTATACTGAATCCAATAATGCACATTCAGCCCATGGGATCAAATTAAGGTTAATTACTATTTCAACCTTCCCTACCCCTAATCTCTATAGTGTGTATGTCAGTCTTCAATGTCAACTATTTTGCTTACACAACTGCTGCTGCCAGTCTGCACCAGTGACTGAGATGGCAGACATACATAGACTTTGTGCTGAGTGCTTTTCTTCCCATGATTTGAGGAGCTAACTCAAAAAAAAGGTTTTAGAACATCGTCATTCAGGGAACAAGTAGCCATAGTACATTGGCAAGGAAGTATTTATATTTATCATAAAATCTTGCATGTTTTTGTTGCTTGCTTAAAATAATTTTTTTCTTGGATAATATCTGAAAAAAATAATTGTCATTGGAAGAGCTTGTGGAAGACTTGGATAAAAAAGGCATATTTCATTAATGAAAAAACATTTTTTATTTCTTTTCTTAACAAATAAATATTGCTAAGCACTCTGTCTGCATAACAAAAGGAATGTAAATGTAACTTATCCTAGGATTTTAGTAATTCTTTTTAAAATTATTTTTAATTAATAAAAATATTAACTTATTTTTTAAAAAATCATTTATTTTTGTTAATTTTAATTAGACTCATTTTATTTTTGTTAGATTCACATCAAACAATGAAAAGATGTAGCTTTCATTAGTTTAGTGCAGCAGAATAAACAGGACATTTAGATTTTAACAAAAAGACATTTTATATATTGCATAAACAATGATTTCAGTTGTAGTATATTATAAAGCTTATTTAGATAGTTCCAAAGGACAAGAGAAACTCAGGTCCAGAAGTGATGTTTGCATGATTATATGAGCTTTTTGTATGTTTTTTCTTATTAGAAAGGAAAGAGAAGGGCAAAGGTTGCATCTCATAAAAGCATCAGCAAATTCATGTTGGCAACCAAATTAAATATTTTCTGAGGTAAATATTTTCAGTTTATTCTGTTGGGGGAAATTAAAGGTCTATAAAGACTTAAATTGGGTTAAACCCTAGAAGCCATATCAGAACAAAATTAACTCCCTAGTCAGAGAAATGGTCTTAGAAAAAAGTAATTAAATTGCAAGTACTTTCAGGGAACACGGATTAGTGAATCCCCCAAAGTACAGAGCACATAATTTTGAATAACAGTATTATTAAATCTGACAATGTGAGCTTGTCATACAAAGTATTCCATTGATTTATTATAAAAAATTGCCCAAATAGTACTTATGACAGACTTCACAGATTGTCTTATTTTTTCTTGTCTTATGAAGACCTCTTTAAAATTCCTGTGATGCCAGGTAAAGTCAAAAGTGATCAAATAATTTAGCAAATGGTTTAATGGAATACCCATACTAAAACACATTATAACAATACATTATATTCAGTCTTTTATATGAAAGATATTGCAGATGAGACCTCAGACGAGATGTTTGGACAACATAAAATCCATCAGCTTAATTATTCTCACAGCCTGTCCTTAACTTAATGAGGGAGTGAAGAGACCGCAGAAGGTAACTATTTTTCTCCTTCCTTACACATTATACTGTTACGCAGGAGACATAAGCAGATTTGCAGATTAACTTTCACCAACATTTCTAAGAGAACTGCATCAGTTATTCCTTCAAGATGATACATACTTTCTTCTCTGAGATATAGTCAGTACTAGAACTGATTATAAATTTCTGAATGAAAAGATTTTCTTTTTCATTGATATATATTATTGCTGAAAGTTCCAGCACGAATAAATGTCCCAGTTCTCCTAATCTTAGTTTTCTAGTTGAAATAACGAAGGCCTCACTTGTTGTTTATCTTTGTAGCAGGAAAAAGTGAAAATAAACTGTGAACTAGACTGTGTCAGGAGGTCCCTGTGTTAGGAGGCTGTATGTTAGCATCTTATGAAAAAAGTCTTTCATTTCTGTCAACATTAAGTAGCATAAACACATTTTGTATATAGATAATCTAATCAATTAAATATGTGTACAAGCATATCCTCCTCTGGAAGTGAATTCTTGCAGATTTTCTGCTTTTCTGATAATTTTTCTGCTCATTTTCTCTAAAGGAGGTTTGGTTGAACTAACACTTTAAATGGAAAGATATTACTGAATCTTATTCCCAACTATAAGGGTTATATAAACTTTGTCCTAGCTGATGCACATCATTCCTATCTGAGAAGCCCAAACTTTCATTATCTCTATGCTCTCAGGTTCACTTCTTCACTACTCATTTCATTTTAGGTAATCAGATTTAGCAGACTTCTACCCCTAGGTATTGTGTTTTACTCCTCTATTTATTTTGCCTTCTGTATATTATTATCCTAGAACTGTTGCTTGTTGCCCTGGAGGTTTTCGTTTTTGCTTATGTGTCTGCATTTGTCCTCATTAAAAATTTATGTAAAAGCATTTGTAAATAAGAATAAGTCATGTAGCTGATGTCTGGAATCAGCATAGTGACACTCTGCACTCGGGGGGACAATGAAACATAAGAGACATAAAAAGAAACATTTATGGTGGTCATTGTATAAAGGAATTCATGGGGTTAATTGGCAAAATAACACCTGAGAGATGGATTAATAAAACAAGTTTTCAGATAAGAAGAGAAAGACTCTAACATAATCAAACTTTCCTGGGAAAGCTTGCAGAATATAGAAGTCTGTTTCAGCAATAACAGAGCACACTAAAAATAAACTACAAGCCCTTCCCAAAACACAAACACAACTTTCAGAAAACTTCTGGTTCTGCATGAAAGAAAGGTAGAGTTCACTACTCAGAAAAGTGGGTAATATCTATCTACACAAAGCACACAAGAATAGTTTGGCTGTTGCTAATTTTGTTTCATATATTTGATCATCTATTATTTAACACACTGTGTTTTTCCTGAAAATTTCAGTCTCTGTGTTCATCCCTCTTTTCTGGTCTCCCAATCAGTTTGTTCATGTCCATGATGTTAAAGCATCCTTGGGTGCATGGAGGCGATGCTGCTTGGAAGCCAGGGCAGGCCAGGCAGAGGTCCCTCCTTCCCTCATCTTTGATTACAAGGCAGACACACTCACCACAGTGCAAACCAGGCAAGCAGTCCCTCAGCTGGAGAGCTAAACTCTGAAGCCAAAGGCAAGAGGCCAGCTGGGCAGGGACCCTACCCATGGTGATGAGCCCGGGAAGGAAGGGAAGGAGGCTCAGGAGAGGAGACTGCTAATCTGCTCCCCAGGCTGCGGTCTGTAGGAGAGGAGGGTGCAGGCCTCTCACGTTTTCTTGCAATTCTTTTTGCTAGTTTCTCTTCATTTCAAATTTAGGTTAAAAGTAAGAGAAGAGCTCTGCACTGAGTTCAGTAAAACTGCTGTAATTCAGGCCTTCTAACAGCAGATCTTTATAGTCTTGTCAGCTGCCTAAGATTCTCAGGAAATGGTCCCTGAAAATTCATTGCTGTCAACTTAGTAACCTATGGAAAGGAGGTTTGGGCTCCCTTCAAGAGCAAGAATGAAAATTCTCTATGAATGATTCTACGCAACTCAGACTGCTTTTAAAAAAGGAAAAAAAAGTTCATTTTTTCTCACTTTCTTCTCCTTTTTAGTCTGAGGGTCAGAGGAAGTCTGTGTAATACCAGAAGTCCAAGCTACTTACTGCAAAATGTTTTTCTGTCCTGAATTTCTCTGAATCTATGAATAGGTTTCTGGTCCCATTTTGATTATCTCATTCCACGCTACTTTTGATTCTGCCATGTAACACTAGCAGTATTTAAAAAGATGGCAGCAGAGTCACTGCAGTATTGAACCAGAAGTCCAAAATCCCAAGCATGTGGGAGTAGATTCTTGTTTTTTGGTCATTTTAGTTCTCTGTTCATTTGTTTCTGGTGTATTCAATCTAAACAACAGAATTGGACTCACATAAAGAAGAAACAAAGAAAAAGTAAAGAAGAAGATGAAGAAAAAAAGGACAGAGTAAAGCAGAGCACAGCAGAGGTAAGTAGAGAAAGAACAGGCCACTGAAATACTTTTATTTTATTACTTTTTCTAACAAAGACATTAAATGGCCTGAGATGACCCCTCAGGCCTTACCCAGCCCCCCTTATATAGGGATCCACATGACTGTGTGGTGGTTACACTGCCAAGCGCATGAGAGGGCAAAATACAAGCCAGTATCAGCAATCACAAGTCCTACTCCTTGCCATTTCAAGTTTCCCTCTCTTTGTAAGAAAGAATGATAGGAAAAAAAAAATGAAGCTTATAGTATATTGATGGATGGATGGATGGATGGATGGATGGATAGACAGATAGATAGATAGATAGATAGATAAAGGTTATGAAGGCAAAATTGATGTCTTAATTGATTGCTATTCCTTGCATCAGTAACACTCTAAAGTTCGAAGCAACTTTTTGGTCTGCAGTCACCATAGTTCTTTGCTGGTGGGACATGCAGGAACAACACAATCATTGCCATACCCCGTGACCATCCAAATTCTGTAGATTGACCTTCTTATGGGATAGGAAGGGGGAAGTTGTCACAGAGAGAGATAAGCATGGCTTTATATCTGATTATGTGGACTAAGGTCTATAATTCATATCAGTGGGAGAAGAGGGATTGTCTCTGCCAGGGAAAATGCCATTGCCAGACAACCCTCATGCTTTGGGTACAAATACTTAATTATGCAGTCAGTGTCCAGGACTCTAGTGAGGGGCAGCTCACTCTTATTTCACTGCCGTCACTAAGCGTTCTGTATCCATCCACTGTAGTACTCCAGTTTTGAGAGCTATCCCCTCATGTCTCCATGATCCTGATGAAATCCCAGCCCTGTAACTGCACAGACTTCTAATTTCTCATGTTTTTTTCTCTATTCATCATGTGCCAGTGTACTGGTAGCTCAGAAAAGCACCCCAGCATGCTGACCTCCAAGAAAGCACACGAGAGCTTTCCCCATAATGTTATCCTGTGGATACTTCATTATATACATGGTTATACTTGGAGTGTTTCTGTTTTAGCCCTGTTACGTTGATTTGTCTCTTCTACTTCCATCACCCCAGCCCCATCCACTACTTCCTTACTTCACTGTTGGTCATTCTCTCCATTCCTCATCATTCCCAGTGTACAGCTCTTCTTACCAGTGTATACACAAAATGCAATTGCAGAATATAAAAAAATACAAATTTAAAATGAAGTTACAAAAACTCCAGTCCAGAGCACTCATAACACAATTGCTATTTTGCAGCCCTGAATGTTATCTCTTGAATAGCTGAGACTCATCCTGGTGCTGCAGAAAGGGAAATTCTCTTTGAATTCCTCTATATAGCTGGAACGTATAATTTGTTCAGATGAATGGATATATTTACCAAATCTAACATTTCTACTGTGAAATAATTTTATCTGTTGCTGTATCTTTATTAGCAGTGAGGGTTTATGTGGGACAAGATTCATTCTCAGCTTTCCGTCCTGTATTTGCTGCTAACAGTTGCATATAATAGTTGCATATAATTCTAGTTGTCACACAAAATATATCAAAAGTCTGACTTGCAACAATGTTAAGCATGAAATATTCTTTTTGTGTTAGTGGGAGCTTTAGTTCCTAAAATAGTTACCTGACTAAATTCCCTGGTGTTGAGGCATCCAAAAAGAATGATCTTGTGGAAATTGAGGCGATGAATTCATTTTAGTCCCCCTTAATAATGGGTAGTATAAGTATTTCCTGAGGAATTTATAAGGTACTCTTAATTAATGCTTATTAATTTATTTAAAATCCCTGAAGAGAAGACATTATGGAATTGCAAAATATTATCATTCCTCCCTCAAAATATGAGCTTCATCCCTCATTGTACAAAAGTGGAGTGTTCTGTCTTCGTTCCTTCTGGCTAATTGCCAAAGTGGGAAGCCTTTTAATTACCTGCTACAGCTCCTAGGGCCATTAGGCAGCTTCGGGTGCAGCTTCTCTTGAAGAACCTGGCAATTCCAATCCACAGAAGATTGTGTGTGCCAGCTACTGCATATGAGGCAATTAATAATCTGAAATTTCAGCTAAAGAAGGGAAGGATGAGCTGTGATGACATTATGTTAATTGATTCCTGTAGTTGTAATGAAGTGAATGATAGCCCTATATTCTAGAATTAGCGCTTCAGATGGATTGAAGATATTAGATAAGTACCATTTCTTGTAAAGCTCATTTTGTGTATCTAACCTCTGAATAATGATTTTTTAAGTGTTGCCATTTCCTGCCATGTATTGATTACATTAATTGAAAAGTGCTCCAATATCTCAGCAAGAGTGCAGAAATTACATTCAACTGAGCATGTTTCCTATGTAAACAGAAACCTTATTCACCATGATACTCAAAGATATTGACAATTCCTGTTAATATCCCAGAACATACAAGTCTTACCTTACCATTTCTTTCTATACCAAAGAACTCCAAGTACATGTAGTTCTTGTCAGAAATCCTTTACTATGTAACAACTTTTGTTCTATATCTGATTAAGTTAGTAAACACTCAAGGAAGTTCTTGTATTATTTTTTAGAATGGTGCAGAAATCTCTTATCATAATTTTTTCAGAGTTGCATCAACCAGTTCTCTAAAATGGAGGTAAGCTGTTTCCTTCCTTATATGTTGGATACTTTCAATATATTTTGTCACAGAGCTTCAAACAGTGGATTTATAGAAAAAAAATCAGAATTTAGCTTGAGAAGAATATTTACTCTCTGGCTTGCTCAATATTGAAAAGTAAGATCTGGGTGTTTTATTATGTCTCATGAAATCTTCTTGTACATATTTTACTTATAGATGAGAAACTTTCTGGCTAAACCTAGGCTCCCATAATTACATAGAATTTGGATTCACAGTACACACTGTTATGTCTCAGTAAGATGGAAATGTTAATTATGAATTAACTGAAAATCAGACATGCTTAACCAATACTAATATCAGTGATTTATATTCCATTGATTTATTTGGATCTTTCAAAATATTGTTTGCACTTGTGAAAGAATGAGAATGCATTATGAATAGAATAAACAGTCAATTGTTCTTGGGTAAACAAGCAGTTGTGAAAACGAAAGCAAGAAGCAAGTGTTGTCATAGCAGCTGCCTTGGCCTGATGCAGGTGGACAGCTGGGATGCTGCTGTGAACCCACCTACCAACCAAGTTAACCCTTTTCAGTTAGCAGTCAGGTGTTATTTGTCTTTATTTTAGCATAGTTGTGCTATGTAGAAGTCAGGAATATGATTGGTATTTACTTGCAGGCTAAAAACATACAGGGGCTTTCTGAAGTGGGATAGCGCTTGAGTCAAAGTGTGTCCTATCCATGGAGCAGTGGATCTGCTCAAAATCCTGATCAGAGGTGCCATGAGGAGGCAGGTGACCTCAAGAAATGAGAGAACATTGAAGTACAAGAGCATTTTTAAGAGTGCTAGAAGGTGGGGGCTGAGGAAAAGAAATATCTAGCCTAGTTTCTGAGCTATTTAAGGAAGAGTTGCCTGTTAGAGCAACAGTCACACAACATGGCTTGTGACTTTGACTGGGGCTCCTACCTATTATTAGGATGACAATAAAATTTGTCACAGTTCAGGCTACTTGGTGCAGTCCTCTAATGTAAGGAGGAAATAAAGAAAAGGGCCTTTTTTTGCTTTTCTGTTTCCTTTGCTAGACCTTTCTTTGACACTCTGTAAGCAATTCTGGTATTCAATTTTGGATATAGCCAGAGGTGTCTGTTTTTAGATTGATTTGTATTTGAAGGACAAGACACTGACATCATAGGTTACTACCCTGCACTCAACATGGTCATGCTTTCATTGAAATAAATGGGATCTTTGCAGAGACCTTAGCAGGCTCAGTCTCGTGTTTTCTGAGGTAAACTAACCAACCAGGAGGTTGCACACAATCACAAAATAGCAGAATTGTTAGGATTATGTTAACAATTGATTATGTTATTCCTTAAAAGTCAAGATATATTTTCTTACCTCCTGCTCCCTACTGGAAGACTGAAGACATGTATAAACCTCACATCATTTTCTTGTCGTAGCCTTGGATATCCCCGTCAGAGCTTCTCTGCTTGGTCTGTATTGAATTCCATGAACAAGTCACCAGCTTGCCTGTCAGAGTACATGAGGAGGAGGAGAAGGTGCTCTAGTCATGCCATTGGAGATACTAGAGAGGGTCATTCTTCTTCCTGGAGTCCAGGTGTTTCAAAGTGCTTCAGGAGGGACTGCAAGCACCATGATAAGGAAGAAAAAAACAAAGCAAGGCCCTAGATTATCCAGTGCAGCGAATGGGAGACTATACTGGAAGAGAGGAGTCCTGTGTTACAAAAACCATGCCTGCTGTTGTCTTCTTGTGCTACTCTTAAATGATGAGTATGTAAAAAATCTCCAGAATATTTTCCCTTCAGGCAAAGAAAGGTAAAACTCCTTGCTAAGATGAAGCATCCTGCTTCTATTGCTGGGATTGTCTGTATGCCACACATCTTTCATTCCAAGATCTAGATTGCAAAATAAGATCAGATCTCTTGAAAGAGTATTTGCCTTTGATTTCATCTAATAAGCCCGGTTACTGCCTTAGTAGTCTGTCAGAAATGAAGTGTTGGGGAGGGGCAGTTGTATCTAGCTCAGATATATTCTACTCCAAGTCACAATTCCCAAGCAATCTTTCTCATCTGGCCAGGACCTTGTGTATATTTTCTAGCCGGGGATAGTGAAGTGTCAGCATCCTGTTGAGCATCACACACATCCTAACACCAGCCAGGAGCAAGGATAGGGCAGGAGCAGGAGGCTGCTCCACAGGTAAGCTGTGTCTAATTTGTTCTGAGTTGAATGCAATACGTGGGAAGCTTTTGTTTGGCAGTCTGCTTGGCAGGTTTTGTGTGTGTGTGTGTGTTTTTTTTTTATTTTTTTTTTTAACCTCAGGCAGCTGTTTAACTTTGAAAACACATTTGCAGGTCAATTTTGTCTACCTAGTTTCACTGTCACCAATCTCTGCAGTCAGCGAGTCCCATCTGGATGTCAGCAGGAGGTCTAAATGCTTTATCTCATATTGTTTTCTTGAATCATAAACGCTTTTACTTCTGGGGTGACTTAATATTTGTATCACTGCCCTTTCCTGCCTCCCATGTCCCTGAAATATTCTGTATAACGTTTTTTTAAATTCAGCTTCTTCTTTCATTCTATTATTCTAATTTTGCTGCTTATGGAGAATAGTGAGAAATTCTGCAACAAGTTAGCAAATGGTATCTAAATCAAGGCAGAAATGAGATTTCAGTGGAAAGATGGGGTACTGTGAGATATAAGAGAAATAAGAATGAGGGAGTATTTTTTTTGTCTGTTCCTATCTTTTATGAAATAAAATACAAGTAACCTTTGCAAGTGAGGGACAGAGTTGACTGTAATGGACATACATTTTTTGGTTTTTTTTCGCAGAAACTGTTAATGATAAATGTTAGCACCTTAAACAGAGTTCCATTTTTATTCTTTTCAGAAGTACTATGCCACATATGAACAGGAAATAGCTTATTACTTTCTGGCTCAGGAAATAGCTAACATAGAGATTGTTGATTGAAAAGGTGAAGCCTTTCTATATTTTGGAAGAAATGACTTTGGTGTGATTATTGCATTGCAATATCTATCTATATTAAAATATTTTAGAAGTATTTAATTAATAGAGAGACAGGGAAGGGGAGAGGAGAGGAGGGGAGAGGAGGGGAGAGGAGAGGAGAGGGGAGGGGAGGGGAGGGAAGGGAGGGGAGAGGAGAGGAGACAAATTAACTAGTACCTAATTTGCCTCTTACTGCCAAGTCAGTTATGGATGAGCTAGGAATGAGAAAGAGAACATAGATTTGATTTTTGAAGGAGAAGATAGATGAAATAAGAGATCCACTTTCCCCAAAACTTGAAGCATTTCTATTAGTCTAAGCAAGAACTCAGGTCACATATGATTAGCCTTGTGAATCTTGAAATTAAAAGGAAGAAATAGTAGTCTAGTGATGTGTCAAGACTTGATCAGAATATGCTAGTGAATATCAGAAATAATATGAGAATATTCTTATGAGAGAACTATAGACTTGAAAGGAAAGGAATAAAAAACAATATCAGGCTTAACAGGATGAGTCAAAAATTACTCCAGGTAGCAAATGGTGGAGGGGGAGACAGGATGGAAAGTGACAGGAGAGAAACAGATTCAAAAATAGCAAATTTGGATTCAGTGAATTCAGACACTGTAGGAAATTGCCGAAGATGCTGTTCCTTCAAAAAAAAAAGTGCCTACAAACCACTGATTGTGAGAAATAAAAGCACAGCTCTAGCACATGAAATATACAAATTACATTGCAGAAAATCTCCAGCGCCAAGAGGAGCTGCCCCAGGGTAGTGTAATATCAGTTACAGTTTGGACCCAACAGCCTATAATTTGTACCATTATAATATTAATAGGTACAAAATACGGTCTTGTGATTTTTTTAGGAAACTCAGACACTGCAGAGAACACATTATGTGTGATATTTTCTAACACTGCTACATATATGGCACAGTGAAAGCAGGAAAAAAATTGAGAAGATATTTTTGCAGAAGAGTCAGTAATGTATCATTCTGTGTTTATCCAGCAGAGGAATTGCATTAAATAATCTATGGTCTTTGCTACAGACAAAGAACAGTTATGGTGTTATAAAGCATACTGCCTCTTATTTTTCCACATGGCATTTACAAGATTTTTATGTTCTTTAGATTTCTCTAGATATGATGCAGTCTGGATCTTCAGGATACGTGAATTTGGAACATTTCAGACCTGCGATCTGACACATTATGACAACAAAAAGAGAAGTGCTGGATATGGACAAAATGCTGCAGTATCTTTAGTTTACAAATATTGTGTTTTGTTAGCCTAGGGTTTGGACTAAATGTTTTGCTGACCCAGCTGGTCTGTCCTCACTCACACATGCAAAAACCATTAAAGGTTTTCTTGCCCCATATTGTTTGCTGCCCTTGGCAAACACCTGTTTTATCCATATGGTAGAGTAGGCCCTATCAGGGCCTTACTATAAATGTAATTATTTAACTAAACCTAACTTTTTATATACTGTTTTATTCTACAATTTTGTACCATGTTTAGAGTCTTCTTAAGCAAATGTAACAATTAGTAAATATATTTCTCTTCCAAGATAGGTGTTTGAAAAGTTTGCCCCAAAGGATCCAGTTTTACAGCACAGAGCACCTCTGGCAAAATTCTTCTCTTGTCTGCCCATACTCCTCAAGAACATTTAGTTCCACCCCAACAGTTACATGCATTCTTCAGTTTCATCATTTCTTTTATTGCTGAACTACATTCACGTGATAAGCAAAATCTTGAAATGAGATTGGAAATGACATTGCTTGACCAGAGCTGGCTGAACTTTTATAGTAGCATGGGGACAGGTGTGCCCCAGCCCTTTACAGTAACAAGCTGTGACCTGCAACCCGTCACTTAAATACGAGATGTGCACCAAGCCAATTGCTTCCTGGAATTTCTGGATTTACACAAGGTCTGCGAGCAGCCTGCAACCTGTCTTGATCCAAGAAATGCTTGGGAAAGAGAGCATCTGAAAGTGGGCTACCGCTGCCAGAGCACTTCGTGCAATCTGCTCCAGCCACAATTAAATGAACAGTTTAGATGATAGGTGCTAAGGTCACATTAAGGCCTTGAGGCCTAAATGAACTTTCATCTGCATCTGAGTACCTGTTTTGAGTATCTGAGAAAGGAAGAAATGTTTGAACTAAATAGGTACTTTATTTAAACTTCTCTATGTTAAATTAACTATCTCTGGTAGTGACTAGCCATTAATATAGCTTATTTCCATTACCAGGTATAAGAAAATGATAATAGCTCAATCGCAGCTCAAGCAAGTTCTTTTGAACTTTTATTTTTGCACAAAAGGGCCATAAGATTACCCTGGCTGGGTAGATAAGGGTTCTTTATGCTTTGTCTTAATGATGGTTTCTTTCTCCCTCCAGTACAGGAAATTTATTGGGATTGAATCTGACAAATAGTTCTCCAAGGAGGAAGAAAGAGTCAGAGAACTTTTTCCTTGGAGAGCTTTGCCAAGTAAAGTGTTCCCAAGAGACCCCATAAACTGGAAGAGTCCCAAGTAGTCCTACATGAACCTAGGTATAGGGGAAAAAGGAGTAAATAGGGGCACCTGACTTTGCTCCATTGAACCATATATTTGTGATTATGCTTTGCTGAACAGGGCCAGGAAAAAAAAAGGCTGGAAAGGTATAAATAACTCAGATATTTGTGTGAGGCTGTTTTTAGCTGGCAAGGTATTGATTGCAAGAAAAGATTCTAGTTGTAAAGTAGGAGACTTTAATGAAGGCTTAGTCTTAAATCACAGTAGTGTACTATGAAATTGCTTCATATAGGTTGCTAAAAAACTTTCTTCAAATAGTTACTGAGTTCATAACTATGGGATATATCACTTGGTACAATCCATAAATTACCTAGAGCCAAATGTGTAAAGAGGTAATGCTGAAATTATGTTATTGGACTACTGCAGACATTATTAACACTAACCAGAGTAATAAGAACACTATCTCTGTCCCTGATTAACAACCTAGCTTAATAGAGTCATAGACATTTCTAGCAAAGCTCATCTATCATTAGAAAGCAGAACGATAGTGGTCCTGTCACAGTGGATAACCAGGATTCTGCCAGTGCACAGCAGTACTCTATCGGTATCGTTTATGACCATGATGAAGTTAAGAACACTTATTTAGAGCTACGGTGACATACAAGGGGCTCAGATGTTTGTAATCAATAGAAGATTGACTACAAGAGGTGTTCAGTGAAAACATCTTCCTATACTCAGTTTTAAGAAGATAGGGGTATGGGTAGGGAAACTGAGGAAATAATTGTTTTTATCTGCAGGTTATTGTAACTGGGAATCTTCCTTTTGCCCTTCCACCCTCAGGAAGAAATGAAAATGAAAAGGAACTAGTCTTTTATTGGTAAAGATTAAGGAGGAAGCAACTCCAAGTCCTGACAAAGACCTCAGGATGCAAACAGCTTTCTGTATCAAGCCAGTAATCACTCTAGAGAGGCTTGGTCTCTAAATAACTACACAGAAAACAATGAATAAAACTTTTATTTTCTCTGATATTTACAAGGGCCGATAAGCTAGGGGGATGTTCTGGGTTTTGTGGTAACTTTATGTATTCTTTCTCTGGACATGCTAATATCTCATTGATTATTAATAACTAGCTCTCATATAAAAAGCCCTTTTCATCAAAGCAATTTATAGAAGAGGTCATTGTCATTAACTTCACTTTAGATTCTGTGAAAGTGAAGCATAGGAAGTGATTGCTGTTACCCTAATCTGCTGCCCCACAGCTAAGTCATACTTGGTAATCATTAAGCATATGCTGAGGTTAAGAAAAAAATCTTTGTGTAAAGAAGATGTTCTTTTTTAACAGCCAAATGACTGAAAAATCTGCTAAGAATCATATGAAGTTTATTATCTAAAATGTTAGTAGTTCAGCTGCAGAACTAGAAAGGTATAACAAAATCCCGAATCATAAAGTTTGTATTCAGCAAGTATGGGAGAATTACTACTGAAAAGGGAAATCAGAGAAAAACTAGGGCCTAACAGAACTTACAGCATTGCAGAGCCTTGCTTGATGTGAGAGACAGTTACCACTTCCAGGACGGGTGGGATGTGCAGAATCTACTTCTCCACGATTCCCTTAGCAACACAGTCTGCCCTCCTAGCACACGCCAGTAAGAGTAAATGTCGAGGGGAGCAGAGTGGAGACTCTGCGAACAAACTCTGTTGCAGTCCTTGCAGAGTGGTGACCTGGTCATAACACACAGCTGCTAAGCCACATAGTATGGTAAGATGTCTGGTGCTGGGCCAGCGATGGCGGCAGATCAGTCACTTCTGCTGGACTTGGCTCAAACTTCTCCTCATTCTAATCTCATTATAATACCAATACACAACCCCATCCCAAAAGCTCCCTGCTTCCAAGGAACGCCCACTCCCCACTGAGTATGCTCTCTAGAATTTTGATTCACTCGAGAGAGTTTTTATAACGAGAGTAAGTATGACTAGAGTCACTCAAGCTTCATCTAAATGTAAAAGAAAATATATAAAATGTGAACTAAGGAGGAAAAACATAAAGAAAGAGGGAAGAAGGAAGACAGGAGAGGGAAGACTGCATTGTAACTTCTGGATCAGAACATGGGCCTTGAGGACAGGCAGCCAGATAATCATCATTCTGCTTGTTAGACTGAATATTGCATTTTGTTTTCTACAAAACAGATCCATTTTTCCGGAAAGTAAAATTTATCTACACAATTGCAGGAAGGTGGAGATTGTGAACTAATAGCTTCAGAGACTGAAGTCATAAGGAATAAAATGCACATGTGTAGGAAGTTCAAGATGCTACTAAAAGAGGTGGAATATTTAAAAGATAATATTATCACCATACCTGACACTCAGGATGTTGTGATAACTAAGCCTAAGCTACTAAACTGCTAAGTCCTGCTTTTCTGGGCATTTTGCAGATCATGGGTTTGTATGCATTCTTCAAGAGCATTTCCTGTCATACTATTTTTCAACCCAAATTTCTAGTTTTGATCCTTTGTTTTGAAATATTCTCCAGTCCATGTGCAGACTTGTACCAGCAAAACTAAATTTTAATAGCAGTTCTTTCAACTGATTATGTAAGCTTATTCTACATAGTTATTAAATCTTTGTCAACAGGGAGACATTTTCTTCTATTGTTCAGTCGCAAAGCAGATGGATAAACTAGAACTTCTTATCTAGATTGGAAGAAACAAGCCTGTGTAAAAGAAACCTTAATCGTACCAGTCTTAATCTTCATACAAATGAACAGAAAACTCTGCTTATCTTCATTCTCAACAAGGAACTAAAAGCAAGGGAAAGCAACGGGAAGATTGGTGATTTAAATATTGTTGTGCTTTTCATTTCTTTACGCTATTCATGCTTCCTTAATTTCTGTAGAGAAAGAGCACATTCAAAAAGGCAAGTATGTTAGTGTTTTTTTAAGATATGCACTTGTTGCATCTGTGTATACAAATCTATTAATTTAAGCTTCTAGTAAATTAAAGCTTCTGGGCATTATCACAAGAAAAATGGAATGAAATGGTTTCTACATAAATATGCATTTTTCATAAGCAATTTAAGTGTAAAGAGCAAAAATGCATTGATGACATGCAGTAGTTACAAACCCGTGCGTATGATTACAAACTTGTATGATTACTTACCAGTCTCTGCCACTCAATTGTTTTCATGGGAAGTAGCTTTAAGCTCAGTGCAAAACTATTTGTACATATAATTAAGTACTGATTTAAGAAATATATTCCTCACCTTCCATCTTCTGTTTTTACAACATTCAGTATGATTCAGCAAGAGAGAACATTTTTATTTCAGACTGTTCTTAGCTTTTCCTTATAGGTTTTGGGCTTTTCCTTCTTCCACACTAGGAAAAGGACAAGAGGGTAGTGCATAAACCACAAATGATTTTTTTTCCCTCAACATGACTAGTAATATGGCAGAGACCTGTACAAAGTGTCATACTGTACTGAGATGTCTTTTGGAAATATTACGGTAATCTGTAGCATTTCAGCATAGCCTACAGGGAGGAACTTCATAAAACCAATCAATCAATCAAGTTCATCATGTGACACAGTTATTTGGACTGTAGAGCAACAGATTAATCCCTGATAACATGCCATATTACTAAGCCACCCATAGAGATCAATCAGACAAGGTTAAAGAGATTCCAGTAAAGTGGAAATAGTGTATAAGTCAAAAAGAAATAAGTATTAAGGTAACTGCTGGCATCTGTTTGTTCTCTGGTATTACAGCACCATTATTGTCTTGATTCATCTGATGTTGGAAGAAAAAGCTTGAAACACCACTGTGTTAATCCTAGCCTAAAACTGAAGTAATACAGACATAGTGCCAAAAGTGAATTTTCTACAGCCTCTCACTGTAGTATTTTACACTTCACTAATGTCAGTGATATGTTTTAAGAGCTGCATAACGTATGGATTTACCAAAAAGGCTAAAAGAGATTTTTCATCTTCATCTTTCTAGACCATCATATAATGCTGCATCGTGTGATATGGCAATGGCTACTTACCTCCTCCCATTCAGGTTGGATATATTAATTGCTTGTTGTTGGCTGGTGGTGTGATATAGCAGTCAAAATGTAAATAATCTGTCCATTAATGTATATGTGAAGACAACAGTCATCCCAAATGCATAATACCTTGGTAGGAAGAGTACAGAAAATAAAAAAAAAAAATAGTTATCTCCATGAAGATGCACAAAACTATAAAAGTCAATAAAATCTTACCAGATTACCATTGCTTTAAATGGGAAGAGGGAAGTTAACAGTAGGCCAGGGCGCTGATAATGTATCAAACAAAATGAACAAAAGGAAACTGGTAAGCTCTGATATTTTAATATTAATTGCTATTAATCAGTGATTGGGCCAGATTTTAAACCTCTTTTTGAACCTAGGTTTATTATTCTGATGATTGAGGTCCTAAAGATCACAGATATTCATTTTTCCAGATTTCCACAAGCAACCATAAGCTAGTTGCTCTTTTTTTCCCCGTCTGCAGGAAAAGAGATAGGAACAGAACTGTAAGGGAGAGATGTAGGTGGTAAAAGTTGCTTTTGTCAGCAAGTCAAATCTTGGTTCATCGGGATTTTGGCATAGGTAGATTTGGGTTAGGATTGCATCCACAGCAGTTTTGTTTTGCTTGATAGTGCATGAAATAGGCAAGTGCTAATTTTGCTTATGGCAAAGGATTGCCTTCATCAGGACTTCATTCATGAACAGTCTGTATTTGAAACACAGACATTAAGCAAATGATTTTTAAAATTTTGGATTCCCTTGGAGACTACTACAATATTGTGTAGTTAACAGAGAATTTAAAAATCTCATTTTTCTTACTGAGTAATGTGACTAACCAATTTTCCTCTTCTGTTTTTATTCTATTTTGGCAGTCTATAAACTCACATCTAAGCCGTCTATCCATTTTCTAAATTTTACTCTGATATCCTAAATGTGTGTATTTTTGTGTTTTTCTAAATAGTTTAATAATTTCTTTTTTATTCAAGTAATAAATAAATGTTGAAAAAATATAAAATTTCATTTTTGTATCTATCTGAATAGATCAGAAGACATGCATTTTTGTTAGGTAACATACATGCATTCGAAACCTCCAGCATGAATAAAAGAGGAAAGCTAATACCATGTTTGTACTATTTATCCCTTTACCT
Organism: Crypturellus soui; assembly: GCA_032275445.1. Taxonomy (NCBI): domain Eukaryota; kingdom Metazoa; phylum Chordata; class Aves; order Tinamiformes; family Tinamidae; genus Crypturellus; species Crypturellus soui. Next base: position 208,474 of record JAUBNY010000114.1, on the reverse strand, counting down.
GCCTTCTTTGGAACTGAGTTTATTCTAATTTATTGAAAATACTTTCAGAATTAAACTTCTATTTCTCTGAGGTTCCAAAATTAAAAGCATCAGCATACCCCCAAGGAAATTTTAATGGCCTGATGGGTGATTTGAACTTAATATGTAGCAAAAAGTGAACCTCCACCAAACTGGTGTACTAATTATGTGAGATTATCCACATAGATTCTATCAAAACTTCTACTTCAAAACTTAGAAACACTATTCGGTGAATTGTTTCATTTCCCTCTTGCCTTATGAAGTGCTTAGAAATTACTATGAATTTGTCTCAAAGAAAAAAAAAAGAAAAATGGGGCAGCCTTCAGCTATCTGTAATCTCATCACATGAATAAATTCAAGTGTGGTCAGGGATTTCTAAGGAAAAATGCAATTCAATATTCTATGTTCTGTATTGAAAATGTAATCTGTTTGTCTATGTAAAAGACAACAGGTTAAGAAATCTTTGACCCAAAATGGAGAATGATAGGAGCAGCTAAATGGCTTTCTCTATTCCATATATTAGTTGATATGCACTAGCTATCATCTCTCCTGCTTAAGAATGGTCATAAAACTTTTACTGTAAAAATAAGAAGGCCCAAGGAAATTACCAAGTTCTTTCTCAAAAGTATTCCTTTATCTCAGCTTTTTTTATGAGCTTCCTCACCTGCCTGTAACTGTTTCTCAAAGTTTACATAAAGTTGGAATTCCTCTCATCATTTCAAAGGAGTTTTTAAAATAAAATAGATGGAAATAGAGAATATGTATTGAATTTTAAGCGCACGTGATTCATCTGACATAGCTTTGATGTCTGTTAGTACTTTGAGCATAATTAAATGGCACAAGCTCTATGAGACTTTCCCATGTTTTATGATAGCAAGCAGCCTATCCCATAGGCCTATCCCTATCCTATAAGCCTATCCCTATCCCATTACATTGGTGGTAGAGCACAAATTAGCTATGTTGCAAGAGGGCCTGGTTGAATACATTGAAAACAAGCTTGGAAGGATGAGGAGCCTTTGAAACAAAAGACCAAAATAAAAGAGTTTTCTCCAGATTTGTTTATGATTTTTTTTCTTGTAGTAATTAGTGAAGTCCAATTAAGGAAACGGTCACTCCTGGGAAAAGTCTATAAGCTGAAATTCAAAGACGCATCTCGCATTTTAGAACGTCTTTAGTTAGGAAGCCTCTCTGTGCTAGTCAGTAGTTAAGCAGTCCATAAGTAGTTATCCATCTCTTTCTTAGCAGATGTGGAAGTATAATTAAATAATTCTCTGCCTCAGTAGAAGATAAAGGTAAAATAATTCTTAATTACTTGTTTCTCAGATTAATTCAAAACAAATTCTAAACAATGGCACTAGGAAGACCTAAGTGAATATTCTATATTAAACAAGGTAAGGATCAAAACTTTGAAGTTTTGGCCCTTAATACATTTACAGAAGAACTTACATATTGCAAAGACTTGGGACTCTGCTGTGAAAATATTCTTTAAAGTGTGATCTATGATAGAGGGAAATACTAAGCCAAGTGTACGGTTGTGGATAGTTTTACATTGGCTTCTGGGAACAGTGCGCACATTCGTCAGAGAGTGGAGCCGAGGCTAAGGATTGTGATTAGATAGAGGTTACGGGTGTAGCAGAGTCACCCAGCAGAAGCTCTTTTAGGACACAGCTCTGCAATCATTTATAAGAAGATTTCCCATCGGAAGTCAGCAGGAGTTCAGAGACCATCAGGAACTGAGAACAAGCTCTTAGTAGGAAAGAGGAGAGACAGGGAGTCAAGTATCTGCTGTTTGCTCACCAGAGACGACCTCAGGGCAAGAAAGATCAATACAGCTGGAGAGCTGGACTTAAAGAGGAGGATGTATGAATTATTTCTCAGACTCAGAAAAAAAAAGAGAGAGGAAGCAAGTATCTAATTTCCTTGTCTCCAGGCTTTCCTTTTTCCTCATGTCAAGCATGTAGATAGGATTTTATACATGCTAAAGTTAAAATAAAGATGATTTTTTTTGAGAAGTTTATGTTTACAAAACTGTTTTTTGTCTCCCATCATTTTTCTACAACCAGCTCAAGCTCTAAAATCTTCCTTTCCAATCTAAACCAGGGGTTTCTCTGCCTAGCTTAAGCCATAGCTTCCTTTCAAAGATTATTAAACATAAAAACATTAAAATATATATACAGATTTGTTCAGTATATTACAGATAAAACTCTGCTGCACTTCCATAACACATCTTCCATACCCAAGATGCAATAAGTAGGCATCCTGTATGTATATTTCCTTCTCAGCTTCTGTGTGTGTGTGTGTGTGGGTATATATACATACACATATGTATATATATGCATAATAACAGCTGTGTTTTCATAGATGAACACTTCTGATATTTCTGATTATCTCAACTACTCCAAAGGTACCTCACAGTAATAACTTCATTATATTTTTAAACTTGTCCAACACCTTAATTGAAAAAAACACACTATACTTTCAATGATCTTTACACAAAATTTCCCCTTTCTTTGGCATATAGATTTCCTTAGTAATCAGCGAAGAGTAGTAGTTCCACACCCTGTAAACATCCATTTTTTCTCTGTTTTTTATAGCTTGGATGACTAGCTTAGACAAAACACTTAAGTTTTAGAGGTGTAAGAATAGGTGAAGTTAGTTCTATTATAATTACATTCCTCTTGAGAATGGGACTAAATATTTTTAAAGTATGACTTATTCACATATTATATTAGTACTATATAGGCAATGAAACATATTTTATTATGCAAAGTAGAATAATAGCTTTCCTTCCTACATTGTTTTTGTTTATGCATTTTATCTACAACTGCAACTCATAGTTTATTTTCTTGTTTGTCACCTGTAATTTGAGAATATTGAGTCATGTTTGTTTAAGGTAAAGAGAAGATGAAGAAAAACAAGCCTTGGACAAAAGGAGTAATAGAAAAGAAGCAAGGAGAAAAAGAACCGCCTTTCAAAATACTGAACAGTCTCACAAAGAATGTTTAAAGAGTATATTAGCCATATATCTATGTAAAACATCTGTAATACCCGATCAGTAATTAAGCAGAAGAAATAATAATGTTAGAAATTAACATTGGGCACACTTTCCTTAATTTATAGATCAAAAAGCAGAAATGGAATTACATACATATTAACACAAGAAAGTTTTGTTATCTTGTTAAGAGCAATTAAAATTAGCTCTCATTTTTAAGAGCTTCCTTAAAGTTAAGTGTACGTAGATCAGTGAGAAACTGTCTTCCTAAGTATCTCTTTTTAAGAATGGCATATTATTCCTCTTATTTTACTGAATTATAGTATAGTACAGACTTCACAGAGTGTTACTAAAGAGTGGAAAAGGAATTATTCATATAATTACTATGTTACTAGTATAGGAATTACTAATAATAGCTAACAGAGCAGTGAGGGTTGAGAAATAGCTAATAAGGAAGACCTGGGGGGATGCTTATTTGGGAGGAGCATGGGAGGAAAAATGCCTCTAAAAAGAATTAAAAACGTGTCTTATGCCATCAGAGACAACTTGGATTGTGCCTTGCTCATCAGCAAGCTGGGAATACGCAAATAAAGAGTGAAGAAGAGACCAGAGAAAAGCAAAAGAGCCATCTGTCCTAGCCACTTTCCTCACCACATCTGAAGGGCAAAAACTACTTAGATTTTAGGAACTGCAGTTTAACCTGTTTATTCCTTTTATTGTTTTTTATTTTCTCCCTTTACTAAATTTTGTTTGTGAGCAGAATTTAATTTAGCCAGGTTTCTGTGTGGAAGATCTAACCTGTTTTATTTGTGAACCCTTTAAATTTGACCAAGTCCTACACTGTTGCTAGCCAGCTCTTGCCAGAAATTTAAAAATATGTATCCATATATGTAATAGACTTCTTCATTATGCTTCTTGTGCTTCTTCCAAAGCAATTGTGGAAAAATACGGTAGCTGGCCATAAAGTATAGCAAAAGGAAAATAACTTTCAAATTCTGTGTAATATTGAGCACATCAAAGCTATTCTAGCACCTTCAAAGTATCCATTACATTCTGGATGCAAATGCATGCACGCAGCTCTTTTCATTTCCACTGGAGCTTGACTCATTTAAGAAATGAACATTATCCTGTTTACCAAATTTAGAGGCATTGATATAATGAATTGAATACAAAACGTTCACTGGATCCTGGGAATTTCTGCATGCCAAGTGCCTGTGAAACCTATTTTTGTATATCTGAAGTTGGCAGCTATACTTTTAAGTGACATTGATTTCCCATCTAAAAATCCTATTCTAATAAATGATTTATTAAAATATCTTGAACAATATGCGGAAAGGGATGTTGATCTTGATATTTACACTGAACAAAAATCCTTAAGGATAAAAATCCTTAAGGCCCGAACCCCTTACCCTGTTCATGCTGCTCAACACATTGCATGGCTTTTGGAGGTGTCAAATGGCTAACATTTGTCACCATCGCGCTCAGGCTGCGCAGCGTGCTGGCCCCCACCAGCCTGTGAGGTGCCTCGCATGCCAGCCAGATAACACCCTGTTCTGCTCAGCTGTACACAACAAAAATCTGTGTTTACTGTGTTGTCTTTCTGTTTATTTGCTTTTTCAATAGAGTTGTCGTGACAAGCTTGTTATGAACAAATTCAGTTCGGTTTATCCAAGTTAGCACTTGGATTGTCATCATTTCCCTCCAAGTTGAAAAGTTTAGTATTGCTTTAAATCATCCACCCATAGGAATGGAATTTTGGCAGCCCACCTAGGAGTTTCTTTGTGTTATGCAAATTTCAACAATTCATTTTTGTCTACAGAGCAGTGAAAGAATTGGAGAGCAATTCTTCTCACTTGTTTCAAAATCTCAGCCCCCAAATGTAATCATGATTAGTTTTTGTTGAGTTTTGTCTCACCTGTTTCTTTTAGCCTTCAGTGCATATACATACACACACATGCAAAAATTTCCCTTCTAATGTGTCACATAAAGTGCATTCTGGTAAATATCTTTTTTCTTTTTTTCCTTACATATTTCAGAGGAATGCATTTTTTAAGATAGCTCACACCTGTGCTTTTGGATTAATAAATATTGAAAATGTGTTGATAAATTTATGAATACAGATAGAATGTTCAATCATAGGATACAACACACATTTAAAGTAATGGTTTTGTCATGGTTTATTTTGCAGTGAAACTGGTTTAATCATGGAGACATATCTGTATTGCTATCTAGCACCTTGCTTACAGCTCTAGCAATAGAAAATTTTCCATAGTTATTTCTCCAGAAATAACAATTCTGTATCAGCCCTTTGGAAAATATTGATGCCCAAAAGACCATGAAGTTTCCAACTGAAATTAAGATCTCCCGTGCTATGTTCAGCAACCAGCTAGTTCCAAATTATTTGAAATAAGAACTAGCTTAACCTTCCAAACAAGGAGAGACCAGAATATTTGAATAAGGAGGGAGGAAATCAATCTTATTAATTACTCACCTCTGTGAGTGTCTGAGATGTGGTCAATATTTACTGATAACATCTGTGTTACAGTCACTAAATAATCCATTAGAGGTCCAGATATAAGGTAATCTAGATTTATTATATCTTCTCAGATGAAAAAATCTCCGTTTCTTGTGTGTTTTTAGAATAAAAAGTCTTGAAAAGGTCCTAGCACTAAGAATTTTTTTTCTGTCAGCACTCTATAAATACCCATTATGTTATATGACTAATATGGTTATCAATATCATGCTGATACTTAATTCCCATTCATTGAGTGTAGTGTAAAATAAGCACAATGTACTGTTTCCAGCACCACCAATCTTCACTTTTTTTTTTCATTTCCCTTGTTTGTTTGTTTGTTTTGTTTGTTTCTTTAAAGGCTGCTTTTAATTCAGTCTTGCCATTTGTCTTCCATCAAGATCTGTGGAAAATGTAACAATTAATTATGAGCTGCGGGATGCCTGACAAATTACAGACAACTGCAACCCTCCATATTTCATAGGTTCAGTAACCACCAATAAGTTGAATAGCAGAATAACAGTCACATGATGCATACTTCAGAAGTGGTAGTCTCCTTCTGTGTCTTTTCAATTAGTGCCACTTTTTAGATTTAGGATACAGTAGACGACTT
>JAUBNY010000114.1:191591-202239 GCA_032275445.1 Crypturellus soui | reverse complement strand
TTTGTCCAATCCTATTGTAGAATTACAATGAGATAAATAGGCAGTATTAACAAGAGCTAATCCTACTATTTGAACTCTGCAATGCCGTGTTTTTGTCTGGCAGCTGCTTTCCATTCTCTGCTTTATAACTACAGCAATTGAATTGCAGCTAGAGAGAATCAATCTGTGGTTTTAAGAAGAAAACCTGTTAGTGAGACAAAAGACAGTAGGGATGTTGAAGTGCAGAGGGCATATATGAAGTTTAATACAGTGTAATGGCTTTCAAATATGATACTGACTGCATTCTGCAGCGTAAATAGGAAAGGGAATCTCTGTGTAACTGTTGCAACCCAGATTGAAAATTGGTTCCTTTGTCTTCTGTCAGCAAAAACTGGGATATCAGAGGTCATGACTGTTTCTGAAATATTTTAGCTAATGTGTTGAACTTGAGAACTTTGTATTCACCTATGCAAGAGCAAGAAATGTCATATAATAGTACAATTATTTTTTCTAAGATTTATTCTTGGTCATTTTCCACCTCCTTTTCATTTAGATTTCTAAAATATAAATCACAGCAATATCTGTATAATGTCTGTATATCTTTATGCTACATGTCTTGCCAAGTTCCAAATTATTTTATAGAACATGACAATTCTCACTAAATGAATGTCAAAACATTTACATTTCTTTAGTTCAAAAAATAAGTTCTTTTCATCAATAAAGCTTGTTTGAAAATGTTCATGAAAGTCATGAAATATTTTGGCAGTAAAGCATCCTCTAAAAAGGAATCTCACCTCAGATCCTTCTCCATTTCCAAACGGAAACCATACTTTTCACTGCAGTAAGAAACTAATATCCTAAAAGATGTTAGGATTCAAATGAAGTTATATTGATGTTACAGTCAGCTTCATTAGTCTTAGTGGGGTAGCTAGATTTGGACCAGCGTAAATTGCAGCAGAATCTGACTCTGTGTTCTTTGTTCATAAAACTTCAATGTTTTGCAAAGATGCAAAACAGTATAAAAGGGTATATTCAAATCAGATTTAAACTCTTTTATACATCTACTTTATTACAGAATTTAATTGTCTTGTAAAAGTAGACATACTAAGGAATTAAGAAACACATTTCACTGGAGAAGTAAAACATAGAGCTTTTTCATTAACTACCAAGTTCTTTCTAGCAACACTTGATAACATTAATATCTTATAACGAAAATTGATTTTGTTTATGCAGAGTCATAATGGATATGGCTGCCTAATTACTATGTGCTGACTACTAATTATTAACTATTATATTTTCTTCTATAATTTATTTACCAGAAAAAATCAACTCTGAGGCAGCATCTGTTTTCTAATGAAGTCCTGCTTTGACTTAATTTTACAGCTGAATAGAAAGAGGAACAAAGAGGTTGAGTAACTTGCCCAAGGTTACCAAGACTGCAATCAGACTTCATTAGAGCAAAGTGCAAATTATTTTTCAGTCTCTTGTTCTAGTCACTGAAGTTGATGTGTTCTTAGCTTTTGGCAGCTGTTGCAGAAGTTACCAATAGAGGACACAGAATAATCACACTGACCCTTCCTATGAAAGAAAATCCAGCAGGCAAAAATTCTCACAGATTTTTCCCTGAAAACTATAGTGTAAAAGAATAGTAGTTAGAACATAAAGACATTAAGAACTTAAATTCCACATTTCACTGGCTGGATTTTTTTGCATATGAAAAGGTTTGGGCTAATGTAATGCCTGTGATAGAGCTGTCATGATAAATATAAATAAATCCAGTAGCTTCAGGTTTTGGAGTTGGTAATACCCATTCTGCTTCTCTGATGGATGTCCTTGCCATTAAAGCTGATATATCTCATCTACTGGATTAATTCCTAAGGTAGCATAGTTTTCAGTGAGGTATATTGAAATAAAGCAAAATTATTTTTGTTTCACGTTGATGCATCAGACTGAAAATCAGGAGCAAATCCTGGCTTCAGCTGTGACAGTGCTCATCAAAGGGGCAGAAGCAGTAATGCCAGTAATAGCTTCAGCCACTGATCTTAATCTTCCAGCTTAAGCATCAGACCTAAAGGCTGACCGAGTGTTTTTAAGAAGATGCTGAAAAAAAAAAAAAAAAAGCCACCTCCTGGATTATTTTCCCAATCAGGCATTTTTCAGGCTCCTTCTGTGCAGAACCCCTGCAAAGGGGTGTTTGTGTTTGACTGTGGTGGGTGTTGGAGTATAAGGATCGCTCATTCTCCGATGCTGTTTATGGAAGGGGTCCTGTATGCTTGCTACACAGAGCCAGTTCAGGTTAATACAGTAGATTCTGTTGCCTTCCTCTGAGTACATAGTTTAAGCCTAGCAGTGTGCCTCTGGAAATACTGGTTGGATGCTTGGGCTTCCTGTACATCCAGTACAGAGCACTAAGCACATCTAATAAGGAAATTACTGAGGCCTACAGGAGCACCTCTTCAGGGTCTTGTGTGTAGAGTGGGGAATTGCTGACCATGGTTAACTTCCCTGGTGCTGAGAACTATCAACAGAGGCCTACATATTAAAGGCCTGAGACATGAACACAATACTTTCCATTCCAGCCCCACAACCTTGATGCGTGTTGAGACATAAGTTGGGCATGCAGTTATGTCCCCGTGGGGCCTTACAAGACCAGTCTTAGAAGCCCTTGCTTTCTCCCAAAGCTGTGGATTGGGAGGCCTGCCCAACTTAACTCCTGATGAAGGGACATATTTCTGGCATGGAGTCAGATTGGATGGAGGTGTTGATGAACTTCATGTAGCTTCAGTTAGCTATCATCTCAGCCTAGAAGAAACCAAGGAATATGACACAGGAATATGTATAAATTTGCTGAAAGGTTGCACCATTCATACTGTACTGACTTTGAATCATCATGCTTTCTTTTCTGGTTGCCATGCATAAGGCTAACAGAATAGGAATATAAACTTTATTTTCCCTAAAAACATTCACGCAAGATTTCTAATAACTGGGAAGTGACATTGCTGAACCACTATGGTGTGAAAACCACAGCTGATTTTTCTGTTTTGTTTTGTTTTCAATAACAATAGTAATTAGCCAAGGTAATGCCAGTTTTTAAAGAAGCGCAAAGTTACTTGAAGGAGTCTACACCTTTGGTCTAATCCAGTATGACTCACTAATTGTATTTTGCTGTTTGCAAGTAGAAGTGGGGAAGCTGAGTTCTGGACTTCCTATATCTGAAAGGGATTTAAACAATAAAATGCACGTGTAAATATTTTTTAGATTATGATAGGAAAGGCCCTAACCATTACATTATAAAAGAATCCTAGAAAGTCTAATTGCCACCAAAATGGTTAGGTGAGGGGGACTGAAGTATATGACACAGAAACAGAGATGTAGAAAATGGCCTTTATTTAGCCTGAAAAAGAGAATGCTAAGCAGAGATCCAGTTGCAGTCTTCCGTTATTTAAATTGAGATTATTGAGAAAATGAAGGAAAATGTGTTCTTCCAGGTGCGCAGTGAAAGAGAAGAGAGATCAGTCCATAATTTGCAACAAGGGAAATTCCTACTGGATATAAGGAAGAAGAATTAATTAGAACAGGTGCAAAGAAGGGCTATAAATCTAATATCTGGACCTACTCAGAACTTCAATGGGAAAGACACTGAGCAATCTGATCTGTTTTAATCTTAATTTTGTTTTGAGCATGGAGGTCAGAAGGGAGGAAGGGAATCTGTAAGCTGTGTAGTCCAACCTGTTTTTCTTCTGTGACCCTCCCATTCTCCTTCTGAAGCCTGCCACTATGCAAAAAAGATTGAAGAATTTTTGGGAACAGAAATAGAATAACCATGAAATATTCTGATTCCCTAATCCTTGGGATACAGTAACCTCATTATGGAGAGAGAGTCCTGGGTTCTGCTAGTACTGTGTAACCTAAAATATATGTGCAGTACTTAACTAAATTATGTGGCTGCAGAGGCTGATGACTGAGTTAATGACTTGACCTCTTCTCAATGACTTAAATTTGTTAGGTCTGCCTAAAAAGGTATTTTCATGAAGATTTTACCTCAAGGCATCATGTATTTATGTAATAAAGAATACCCCAACATGATTTTCTGTATTATCTCTTCCCACTTTTGCTGAAGAAAAACTTACTTTTTTCTCTTATTGTTAATGAAAAGAAAAACACATTGAAAATCATACTCTCAGACTGCTAAAGAACAGTCTTTCTACCTGTTCCCTTCCTTCAATGGCTGGAAATCATAGCACTTCTGTTCTCAGTTTCACAGTCTTCTAACAGCATCAGACAAACTTTATTTTATTATTATTATTTTTTTAATAGATAATGCAGAATCAAGTATGAAGACTTTTTTTTTTGCAAGGTAGTGTATTAATGACACCTCTATTCGTTGTTAAACCCAGTAAAAGTAAAAAAAAAAATGCTGAACAAATGGATGCTTAAATAATATAAAGATGGCATGATGACCCAAATAAAAAAAGACGAACCATAGGAAAAAAAAGATGGTATTCAGAAATAAATCTTAGCATCACTCAGAATTACAGAAATTCATTGGATATATAAGTCTATTATGCAAGAGATATCTGTAAAGAGTTTTGATCTGAGATATCTAGCATATTACAAGTTTACAGTAGCCTAAAGGTAATTTATTTTAGGATAGCGTCTAAAAGTATAGTAAGAAGCCAGTAAAACGAGCAGTGGGAGACATTTCAGTGAACAGTCATTGGATTTGGTTCATGAGATTCAAAGTTCTCCTGGAAAAACACTGAAACCTATTTTCCTAACTACTAAATGAACTGGTTTTCTGTGGTTGTGTTGTACTATTGTATGGAAGGGAAGTCACCTCAAAGATGCTGCCGAGCAAGCAAAGAAAGAGCATTGCACTTCTAGAGGAACCAGGATTAGGTTCTGTTTTATTTAGCATCTTAAATATTTATGATTCAAAAATAAGTTTCAGGTAGTACTAAATCAGACTGTCCCTGTATAATGGTTGCGATGAACATATAAACAGAAAGACCAGAAAAAGTAAAATACAGATAGCCTTTGGTAAAAGGTAGTCCTCAAGAAGTTCCAGGTAGAGTATCAATGGAACGACATTTTCTTAATGAAATCTTATATCTTTGAAAGATTTAAGTCAGCAAAAATTCAAAAACTTCTGGAGAGCTGGGGGAATAACTTGCAAGGGAATACTTTGCAAGAGGACACTACCTAAGTAAGGACAAAAATAAAATATAAATATTGTTTTCATCAAAATGTTAATTCCAAGGAAGGAGGAAAAGTATTTATTGTCATAGTCTAAGAAAAAAATAAACATGATAAGATTAAATTAATAGTGGGGAAATAAAAGATTCCTATAATGAAAATCATCACAGCAGTTAGATGTTTGGGCTAGTCACCAAAGGGATTGATTGGGGAGGTTTAATAAAATACTTTTAAAAGACAAAGAAAATATATTTTGGAAAATCATAATTAAATTTGTATAAAATGATGATCTAAAATATTTTGTATTTGTAACTTACACATACAGGCATATCGCTACAAGGTAGGAGCAATGGGAAAAGCAGACTGATAAACCCTTTCAGCAGACTACCATGTTAGTCTTGTAAACGTTATATCATTGTTTACTACCGCCACTTTCAACAAAAACATGAGAGTCGCACTGTTTCTAGTTAGTAAAGGATGAGGAAAAGTTACTATGAAAAAGCATATGGAGTTGTAGATATATCCTTCCTCCTCTGAGCCTGTTTTTTCAGTTACCACTGTTCCATTCTTGGTGTATCTGAAGTAGCCAAATGCACTTAATGTGCCACTCTGAAATAAGTAAATTAACTTTTGAATATGACGGATAAGATAGTTTTAAGGTACATCATTTTGTCATATCAATGGACCTTATCCAGATGTTGAGTTGCAGAATCCAGCCCAAACTTTGCCAAATTACATACTCATTCTTGAGCCTCAAATATAGATTTAGGAGATTAACTTTTAGTAGGCCTTTTTTTTTTTTCATTCCCCAAACTTTAGGAAAAAGCAATCAAATCTTGTGGTCCGAAGGCAGAGGCTGTACTTTTGACAATCCAGTTGCTGCTGCCCACTATGAATCTAGGATCGTAAATGTTAGGATTCTGACAGCTGGCGTACGGCAGTGTAGTGCTGCTGTAGTCATTGGAGCCAAGCCATTTTATACCAGCTGGGGAGGGAACTCTGTCCCCAGTGACTAAAGCTATTTCTCTGCAGCTCTTTCTTAATATAAAGCATTTTTTTCTCTTAGCAGCAAAATGGTCATTGAACCATCACCAAATGAGGCAAGCGGCAGATCTGAAGCCATTTATCCTTAATCTAGCCTGATGTGTTACAGAGTTTAGTGTTGAAGGGTTGGATCACCCTGTCTACTGGGTATGTCCAGAGAAGGGATGGTGGAGTTCGATATCTGCATTGTTTTTAAACCACCAAACAGATTGTCATTTAAATGCAGGCAGTCAGCTGTTATTATTGACTACTGCCGTTAATACCATAGCTTTGAGCACTATTTCACTGTTGCAAATGTTTCTTAAATTAGTTTTTCTCCCCTCCACTGTGTTCCTTTAAAAACACCACCAGTGGGTTTTATTAGGAGTTTTGAAAGATACTGGCCTCCACAGCATTTACTAGTGGCAGGAAGCAACAGACTTCCACGGACTCCTACAGAGAAGTTAAATAACTGCAAACATTTTCTATCAGTTTAAAGCACTGTGCTCAATGGTGCAAGCACACTGCGCTTCCTCTGCCTCACCATCACCCTGGGATATCTACTCTGAAAATAGATTTGAATGAACTTGAAAATTCAAGATAAGCTTGATTGCCAATCTGTCAACAGCCCCTAAAATAATAATAATAATAACAACAATAAAAAGAACAACAGTAAAGTGACAGCTCAGAAAAGCAAGCTGCTGGGTACACACCATGCCCCCTCAGGGTCTGTGCTCTTGTTTGCTATCAATATTGATATTCAGCAGGGGAACCCTAGCCAAATGAGAGGACGTAAGAGGGCAGTACTAAAATCAAAACTGTGCCACAAATCACAGTTGGGCCTGACTTTTGTTTCGTTAAAAATTTAATTGGAACCAAACTGTGCAGCCACAAAGCTCATCAGTGCTTCCCGTTCACAATGTTAGAGAATCAGATGTTCAAACACAGCAAATTAGCGAAGAGCGTGTTTACACTCTGCTCCCTTATTACTGCAAATGACTCTTTGATAAACACAGAAGCGCAGCCAGGAGGCAATGCCAGTGCACGCTGGCAGATTTAGTGCTCCTCGGTGGTGGGACCTCGCGCCGTGGGGTGCACCAGGAGCCACGCTGCCATGAGCGCTCTTGAAGAGCCGGTAAATACAGAGAGCAGCCAGCTGCCTGCGAGCCCTAAAGGACCCTCAGAGCAGAAGTGGAACGGGACTTGTGACAGTTCTCAAGGCCCATACTTATTGCCTGCACGGGAGGTACAACACGTGGAAAGCCCTTGGAGGAGAGCACGCCTGTGCGGCCTGGATCTCTGCTGTGGTCAGACGTGCTGCCCATGTTGCTGTGCTGCGAGGAAGCCTTGCGCATGGGTAGAGAGCAGGTATTCTTGCTCTCATTTCCATGGAAGCCCTGTCACGTTGTTGGACTGCTAAACCGGTACCTTCCTCATATCAAAGCTGCCCTAGTCCAGCAGTTCTCTGTGGCTATCAGATGAAAATTACGCTGAGAGAAATGGTTTTCTCCTTCTTTCTGAGGCCTTAAAGAATCAGGCCTTCCCTTGGGAATAAATGCACTGCTACAAGTGAAAGGAGCTTCTACCTGCTTTAATTTCAAACAAACAGCTTCAATGGAATAGTTTTAATTCAGTCAAAACTGAAATGAACATGCATAATAAAATAAGGGATGCATAAAATAGTGTCATCTTTGAGACTGCTGACTAGTACTGTGTTCGATTCTGTACTCTTAACAAGCAATTATGAAATTAGTAATTAAATGAGTTAAAATTAATGATGGCCTCTGCTAGCTTAATTGTCAGTGAAATTGTCATGAAATTGTTCTATGTTTTATTCTAGATATTATTCTAGTATTCTAAATTATTCTATATTCCAGATTATTTTACAGATCCTTGCGGAGTCTGTTTAATTGGGAAGTCTTTAAATAGGCTTAATTTTGTCTACTTAATTACATAGGGAATATACTTAGAACCTGAGAGAGTGTCAACAGTTGTGTGGTTTGTATTTCCCCTTAAAAGCTATTCAACTGATTTTAGAAGGGCCTCTCTCTAGGTTACGTAGCAGGGAATAGGCAGATCCTTCACCGAAAAATGTGATCTGAGTCACAAGGGTTCAGATTTACCTGTATTCACATTCTTTGTGTCTGGTCATCTGCCCTTACTGACAGAAGTGAGCAAGCAGCAGTTTACTCCTTAGCTCTCTTGTGACGCTCTGCATCCCAGTGGAATATAATACTAACCACTGTTTTCTAATAATCATTAGTTCATAATAATTGTATTAAAACATTCCATAAAGGATTAATCCCCATGGCTTGCAGCAATTTGATAGCTTTTATATTTTTCTATTTTAGGATTCAGCACTTTTATTATCATTTAATTATTGATGACTTCAATAACATCTGCATTGGCAGGAGTATTCAGTTGTTCAATGCGCTGGATAAAACATTTTTCACATTTACTTTCCTTTTCTTTAGAGATTCCAGAAGATTAGTATTCTGAGGGAATGACCAAAGAGGTTTCTCAGTTAAAATAAATTTATTATTTAGAGATCCTGGCCCATATTTAAAATAGCTGCAAATTAGACATGACTATACTGAAAAGTATTGTGTCTGTTTTCCTACTAGTGAATCAACCTCAAAATTTAACTTCTTAAGGTGCTGCCCGGACAGTCACAGCAGCTTGTGTGAAATATGCATTGCAAACCTTCTAAAACAAGATTAAGAACAAAGACTAACAAAGAAAACTTTTTTTTTTAGTAAGTGGCATGATATTTTCTTTGAAAATACATTCTTTGAAGAGCTGATTACATTCCCTGCTGTTCTCAGATTTCTGTAACCTTGATAGAAGGAGGATAGAGTAAATCTGATTTACTTTATCATGGGAATAAGCCCAGTTGTTATTAATTAAAGAACCCAGTGGTCTAATTTAAATTGAGTTTAGGCTAGCCTGAAGTTGGATGTCTTAAAGGACAGCACTTGCACTATTAATGTACAGATGAAAAATCTAATTGTTTCCTCACTGTCTTTTCTAGTTGGGAGGGGGGCTATCACCAGCTGAGGACTTCGCATAAAAATTTCTTCCAAAGCAGAATGGCACTAAAATAATAAAGTTACAATTTAAAAAATGTTTACCTTTATACCCAGAAAGCTGAAGTATAGCCAAGTCTATATAGTATATTTCTTTCCATACAGTTTTGTAATGACCAGACTCCATTGGTAATGGATGTTCTATTGCCATTTTTAATGAAAGGGGAATTGTTCCCTGTTTTAGTTAATTATTTTGCTATATCAGAAACACAGTTTACTATTCTTTTATGTAAGAATTAGCTTCTTTTAAGCTAATATTCTATTAGCTTAATAGAATATTAAATAGTTATTGACTTTGGAAGAGATGAGCCATCACAGTTTATTGAGCTGAGAGGTAAATAGTCAGCAATCCACTACAATTAAGCTTCTGCGTGTGTTCATTTGTAGAAAGTGTAGGTGGTAAAAAAAAGCTTGGCAAATGTGATAATAGCTACATCATTAGGACCCAATTAGGACCTGATCTAAAGAGAATCTGAAGAAATGCATTTTCTAAATCATCTCAACTCCCACAAAATAACAAAGCAGTAAATAATATTAAGTTCTTTGTCATATTTAAGACATCAGATTTTATTTTAATTCCTGTTTAATTCATTTTAATTGTATTTTAATTCCTGACAGACTTAAAAAAAAAGGGAAAAGGTACAAAAGTGCACAGAATCTCTTCTTATAATATTGAACTATTGCTTATTGCTCTTCAGATGACATAATAAGTTACTGGAAAATTGGCTTTGGTGCAAGAAAAGGAAGGGAACCATTTTCTGTATCTTAAGTTCTGGTACTAATCAGTCTAGTGGTTGGCTTAAAAATTAGGCCTAGTCCTCCCTCTATCTTTGCCATGTGTAGGAATACCCAAAAATCAGTGGTGAGTACTGTCTTCTAAGAAGGAGATTTTTTTCATACCTACTGGGAATTTTTTGCTGGCATGAGCATGGAATCTGTGCTGAGAGCCTTCTCAAATGACAGAGATCCAAGACCTTCTGAATGTCCTCTGGACACGTCAGTTGCCTTTCGCTGTTCATTCAACCCTGAGAGGTGAACTTCTAAACTCACCAGCAATAATAGGAGTTTTGAAGGAATTAAGTTTTCTTTTTGTATTTCTAGGATCAGGTAAACCAAATGCTAGCTGAAATTTTATTTGAATGGCAACTTTGAATGTTTTAGCCAGGAGCAAACAAGCATAAATTCTTTTGTATCGCTCCTTTAACACTTCATTTTAATCTCCTGCTCAGATTTATTTCATTGAATGTATGGAAATGCTGTTGATATTCCTATTGCAGTAACAATGTTATGGGATATTAGTGATGGAATGTAATGCAATTCCTGATACAGCAAATGCATATGTCAAGCACATCTCTGCTAAAATG
>JAUBNY010000114.1:142246-191491 GCA_032275445.1 Crypturellus soui | reverse complement strand
ATGGGATATTAGTGATGGAATGTAATGCAATTCCTGATACAGCAAATGCATATGTCAAGCACATCTCTGCTAAAATGTTAAATTAATTGCCAGGTATTTTAAATATGCTTAGAATGGGTAGTTCTCATAATATAGAAGCTTTATAGTGTGTGACTCACTGAATGCATGTAAGTTCATTTATACTATGTGAAGAAAGCTTTCTTTAACATTTTAGAAGACTTTTTAGGCAGATAGCTAGACAAATTAAGCAAGCTTTCCATAGCCTAGGCAGCTTTCTTGTGTCTACTTGGAAATAGGGAGAAAGGAACTTATTAATCTCATCTCAACAGTGATTCGTTTGAAGAGGTAGTTAAGTGACCAGCCCTTTTGTAAAGAAGCTCTTCTCTTCTTCAGGGAATATGTTTTCCCTTCCCAGCTGCATAGGAAGTTCCACATTTTTGTGTGTTGGATTAAAAAAAAAAAAAAAGCCCCTCAAAGGTCAATACTGAAATGTTGTTCTGCTCTGGCTACTTTGCAGAGAGGTGACTCTCCTGTTAGTGCCAATGAGAGTTACTCGCAGAGAGGGACAGAGACAAGGGCACTGGGACAGGAACTGTTCCAACATTATTACCGGTAGCTGCCTGAATGCTCCACAGGAGTAATTACATTTTAGTACCAGCCTGTTCTAACTCCACTGAACCTGTCATTCACAGCGACTGCAGAAGTGTTATTTAAATTGGGGGAATAGCTACCCTTGTATTCCTTTGCTCTGGTGTTTATGTTACTGCCAATGATAAAGATGACGTATTCACGCTTCCGTGAGATCTGTATAATCAGACTTTATTGCCAAAATATGTATGAGTAGAATGGGAAGGTAGACACTTCTCCTGATCCAACACTACAGTCAAAGATTAAACAGACACCTCTCCTCTCTCAGGTGTTACTGCATGCTGTGAAAGAGCATTCAGGCATACATTACTTGCAGTCCTGACATACTTAATAAATAAGCCCTTCTGCCTGGAGGCCCAGTACAGAGAGCCATTAAGCAATGGAAGTGTGCAGAAAGTCAGCAAAATTTAATGCAATATAAGGAAATTGTCCTCAGTTGCTTTTAACATATGGAGAACAGAACCACTTTCAAAGAAGTTTCATTGCTATGGGTTCAGCATAAGGATAAAATTGCACCCACTTAAGACTTAAAATCTATAGTGTAGAACTGATGCAGCATTTTAGCTTGGATAGTCTGAAATATTAAATTTTATCACTGTATTTAAATGTGGGGTTTTTTTGTGATTCATGGCTGACAGTTTTAGGGTTTTTGTATTTTTGGATTTCATGTTTCCTTTTAGGACCAGGATAGTGTCTATGTTTCCTGCCATCTCAGCATCATAGTCTTCCGCCTTTTCCATCTCCTGAATAGTAAGGACTGCCTTGATAACCCTCATGCATTTATTAATCACAGCTCTTTTGTGATGTTTCTTAGGTTAGTATGATTGAAAAATGATACTGTTAAGTTATAAAACATAAATAATTAAAGGCATGAAACTATGTCTTATCTGTCAAATATGTAAGTAAATCCTCGTAGATTTTGTGAAAAATAGTTCAAGAATATAAATTGCACAGGACAAATATTGAAGGGAATAAAACCCTTTATTTAGACTGTTTCTCTTGTATTAGATTGTTTTCATGGCTTTTTTTTTCTGAACATGACTTGAATTTGTAAATTGTTACACTCATACTTTATTAGATATTGTTCTGCTTTTGATCATCATTGCATGCACAGCAGGTAGGGGCTCTGCTGTCAGCTGAATATCTTTTTTTTTTTCATATTTTGGTAGCTAGGTAGCTAGCATAAAATCAAGAAGTGATTATTTGGTAATTGCCTACCTAAGTACTTAAATTGGTATAAAGATAGCAAATATAACTACTTAAATTTGTAGCTTTAGGTTCCAGTTTCAAAATTGGGTTGTCACCATGTTTTTCTGAAGGTGTCATCACTATGCTTTCATAGAAAGACTGGATATTTTAGAGACAATCCCTATCAAGTTGCTAAGAACTGGTAGGTGTCAAGCCATGGGAAGCTATTTAGTCTGCTGAAGTCTGAAAAGAGCATGTCTGCTTTAGCTGCTCTTTTCATCCTTTCTATATGTGCTTCTACACTCAGAAGTGATATGATCGATAACCATTTTTGCTTCCACTTTTTTTTTTTTCCCTTGGGCAAAGCTGGGCATTATCAAAAAGAGTAAAGTTTCTTAGATTTCTGGTGCTATCTGTTCTGTATAATGAGGCTGTGCGTGGTTGGTACACCTTTCTGCCTTCTTTCTGTCTTGTAGCATCTGAGATTCGTCATTACAACTGCCTGCTCTGTCCTGACACGGATCTAAAGAGAATCCAAATACTGTGTCTGCCAGCATTGGCCTGCAAACCCCTTATCCGATGGCTTTTGTGGGAATCTAGCTTGGTTCTTCAGTATCAGGTCTGTCAAAGTCTGTCATCTTCTTTGTTTCTTGTATTCCTTGAACAATTCTCTCACTTTCCATTTGTTTTCAGTTTGCTTCCTCAACCTTAGTCACTGAAGACTTACAACTGCTGAAAGATTTTGGGTCCCACCTGAAAGGATTCCCTTCTGCTGACACTTGCTACCAACAGATACAGCCACTGTTCTGTTTTACTACTTCAGCAGTTGTTTTCTGTATTTCCAGAGAGCACCAGCTCTAGTGAAGCTTTCATCTGTCCATTCTTGCATGCAGGTTATTTTGTTAGTGCTTTCTTCCTGGCACATGTTCTTTAGAAAACACCAGTTGAAGCCACGTCTGAGTTCTCACTGAATAACATCAGCCTTTCCTTTTACTGCTATTTCAACATGGTTTATGACAAATACTTTTACATGCTAGGGCACTGTTCACATTGATCTGCAGCTTTGATGTTTTCCTCCTTTTCCTTAAATACCTAGGAGCTCTGCTTCCTCTGTCCTCACTCAGGCACTTGCTAGTCCTCTGACTGGAGAGAAAACAAATTGCTGTACTGTATTCAGCCTTAGTGCTTCTTCAATTCTGCTTTTAATTGTCTGGCACAGCAGTAATATTCTTGTTTCAGTACTCAGAGTCTCGCTGCTATTATGGAAGTAAGAGTAGCTGCACCTCTTTAGTGCAGAGTGTTTTTCTGATTGCATATTTTCTACCTACAAGTTTTATTAACTGAATAACTGTTAGATAGTCAGACAAATCCTGAAAGTGTGCTTGGTGAGAGAACCTGCTGCTTTTTAAAAAGGTTAAAAACCTAAGGGATGTGGAGAGCCTAATTAAAACTCAGGAGAAATTTGAAGTCAGGAAGACACAGAACAGCAATAAAAGGCTACTGTAAACTTTGTGGCCTTAAGTCTTTAACGTTAACCATATCATGCTGAAGTGGAGCATAAAATGGGAAATGTCAATGTCTAATTTTAACAATGCCTGATTCTCAGGAGGGAAATGAGGCAGAAGAGGCACTATAAGACAGATGAGGCACACTGAGGAAGCTAAGGAATTTAGGCATTGACTGTTCATTTTTGTTATTTCTACTAATAAATTTCAGCTTAAGCTTTGTAACTCTTCAGAAAACTTCAGCCTAGCTGCTTAAAAGAGATACTGGATCAATTTATGAACAGTTTTTAAGTAACACAGTGTCAAAAATAAGCACAGAAATCAATTGCTCTGAAGCAGTGTTCAAATACTTCAGGGGTGAGTAAAGCAGCCCAGAATAAGGTATTATTAATGGATTGGGAGCATATCCTGCACTGGGTACAGAATAGTTTCATCAGCCTGTGTGGCCCTGATGCAGGTATCTGGCATGCTGTAGTTTACTGATGTTGCCCCAGGGGAGCTACATAATGGCTGGCAAGGTATCACCTGTAACCCCGCTGACAGATATTTCCTTTGCAACAAGGGACATCCTTGTTATCTCTGCATAGTCTATAAGGAAAGGTCCCCTACTAGACTCCTTATTGCATAGGAGCCTGAAAGCTCAGCGTATACCGAGTAGAGAGGCATGGCCTTTATAATCTTTTTATATGGCCAACAGTTAGATCATCAGAAACTTTCTCTTGCTGCCATATATATATGATTAGCTTTTCTACAGCTTTGGCAGGATTTCTCTGCCCTGTCCTGACTGGCTTACTAACTTCTGTCATCTCCACCCTCTATACCAAGTCTCTTCACTTCATGCCTGCATTTTAGTGCTGTTTTTTTCCCTTCTTTTGTCCCTCTCACCTGTTTCCTTTCATTGCACCTTTGCTTCTTACTTTAGATTTATCCTAGAACCTAGTGTATGCGAAGAAAAGGAACAGATGTGAATGAAGTTGGAGGCTTTGTGTTTATGCAATTCTCAGCATGTTGAGGCTGCTTTCTTGGTTGATCTGTAACACTACAATAAAAAATATTTTTTATAATAATTATGATTTGAATCACCTGAATATGCAATATGATACTGAAAAATTCTGACAAAGATCATAAAGTTGTAAAAACATAAAAAATACTGAGGTAAGCTGCTTAATAGCCCATGCAAATGAATTCCCTGTCTCTGACAAGCTCTTCCAAAAGACAGCATCAAGAGGCTGATTCAAAATATTTTTGAATATTTTGGAATATTCTGACATCACTGATAGCTCAGTCTTTTAGACTTACATTAGTGACAGTTTTTCTCTCTTGCCTCCATTCTAATCTGCATTAAGATGTCAAGCCATTAAGGGAAAATAATAATAAACATGATAAAGATAAATTTGGCTCAAAAGGATTATTAGAGTGAAGCTGTAACCAATGAAAATAAAAATTAGGCACCTGTGTGTGAAAGTATTATGTGTAATGATCAATATCTAATTATAACATAATTATGTTTTTGAAATGAATGTAGACAGTTTTAACCTAAAAGAGAATCAGAGATGTTTTTAACATGTCCCAGTATAGTCATTATTTTAATACTATCTTCCTGTAAATGGGAACTATGTGTCCTAGCTATACATGATAGACATATGGATGTAATGCTGTAGTAGCAAATGTCAAATTACAATCAGAGGTAGTATTTTAATCCATTTGAAAATACATTTCAAACCATTTCCTCCACTTCTTTGATCATTAGGTGTTTAACCTAATTTATTACATCATCTACACTTTGTATCCTATTATTCCTATAGCTATGAACTCTGGTCTGATTCTAATATGGCCATTTTGTGTTCAAGTGTTAAACGTGGAGTTTAGGCTACTGCCTCCATCCATTAATTAGCCTGTAAATACTGTGTTATTGTTTACCTGTGAGGGGGGATGCTGGACAATTCATGATATGTGCTTTGCTCTTGAATCTAGCACACTCCTTTGAATTCTGAATTCCTTCCTCTAAATTTAGCATAATTACAGGAGTGGAACTCCTCTGCCCTAGGAACTGCATAGGCTGGACAGCAGCTGCAGTTTTTCCTCTTCCCTACAATGGGAAAAGACAGGAATGGAAGACAATGTTCACTGAAAAAGAGGCCAATTGTTATCCATGTAATACAAAGGACCTTTATTGCTTGAATGTCCCTATGCTGCCGTATTTCATCTTTTGCAGCTTCCTTCTCCTGAAGAGCTTTTTATTTGCTGTAAAGCGATCCAGCAAAAGGCCTATGCATTATTACATACTTACTTAACTGTTGCACCTTATACAGAGGGATTATGTGCTCATTTATAATCTGCGTGCTTTATGGCTCTAACCATATAATTAGGCAAAAACTGAAAGTCTTTTTGTGAGGGAAACTTGAATAATGTCATATGGACATGAAGGCAATTAGTCTGTGATTTTATTTACCCGTACACCCTTGGATTCTGGGCTAAGAACAAAGAGTGGGGTATAATTTTTAGAGAGGGATAGAATTGCTTTGGTCTAAACACACAATAATAGTAGGAATTATAACATCACATATATTAAACCAACATTTATGTGAAAAAGCACAAGACTCGAGCTTCCTAAAGTGTGGGTTCATTACAGTGGAACTGACCTTTTTGCCCTGGTGTGATGGAGCTATTTAAGCTCAACTGGTGCTATGATCCTTTCAGGCTTTCCTTCGCTCCACTGCCTGATTTACCGCATGCAGCAGTAAGGAGCTCAAGAGAGAATGCATTTAAAATAGACTGTAAAAATAAATAAAACAAATGGAGGAATGAATTCAAGCTTGTTTACTGCCAAAGCCTCTCTCCTCTGTACATCAATGAGTAATGGACAAAAATGGTAATATTACTGCTATATTTTTTATGAATATAGGTGCTGTGCTACAGGTAGTTGACGCTAAAAGTTCCACAGTGAAAAAAGGGTTTACATTACTAAAAATAATCCTCGAAACATTGGAAAGCACATAATACTTTGACGATACTTGCTGTTTGAACCAATCTGATGTTTTCTGGAGGCACAAAGACGCCTTTCCGAAGTAGCTGTATAAGACAAGAAGAAAAATCACAATTGGCACTTAAAGCTTAGCACCGCCCGGAGGTAATGTTTTGCACTACCTGAGGCAAAAAAGACCCCCTTCCTTGCCTGCTTATTTCAAGTATTACTTGTGAGTATAGTTATTAATTCTGCCTTCTCTGTAAAACAGTTAACTTGAATTCAACAGTACATTTAACTTCTGCTTGGAAAGATTAACTTGTTCGTATTTGTTTCACTATCTTTACGGAAATTAAATTCCTACAGAATTTTTTCTGAATTATCACTTTTTTTTTTTCGTAAAATGAGACTGGTATAAAACTGTTAACTGTGATGGAGCTGGGACAAAATCCAGAAGTAAATGCTAGTTGCTATCTGGCAGTGGCGTCACGGCAAATACAATTTATTTTAGAATGCAATCAAATATTTAACTTTGGATGTATTCACTATATGTCTATTATTATATCTGGTTTTAAGTAGTTGTGGGGGTTTTTGCATACGGACCTGCCCAACAAGTGGAGTATTTTACTCCCCTTCAATTTGTTTGGTAGATGATCCTTTCATTCTTGAACTAGAGAAATCCCTGAGCAGGTGGGTATCTCGAAGGCGAGCATTGCTCTCAACTCCCTTGGATAAGAGTGAGCATCTAGATGGAGAAAAGCAAATGACACTTGAGGAGAAGGAGTCTGCATGTATTCAACATCCTTACTGATGAAGAGACCTACAATGTTTCTGCTGCTTTCTGCTCTGGTTTCTTACAGTCGATTTGAGCTGTCCCACTCTGCCATTGAAGGGATAATATTAGTGCTGAAATAATATAACTGTGTTATGTGTAAGAACAGGAGTATTTTTGAAGCATGGATATTATGCCTGTTAACCTACATATAATCCTGGACAAAAATAATACTGGAGAGCTTCAGTGTTCTGTGAAAAAATAAAGGATTTCATGGACTTTAAGCTGAAAAGCCTGGGCAAAACTGAACTCATTCTGCAGAATGGCTTGGTACTGTGGCCTATATCAAGCAACGAGGAGTGCCAAGACACTTGCATTGGTTTTGCAGCAATGCAAGAGCCATTCTTGGACTGTATTTTCCAGTGCTCTAAACTGTGTGAAGACTTAAATCAGATACTGTGCAAAACCATGTTAATTCAGGGTGATATGGCCCCTCAAAATACAAAGCAGAGTGTAGAAACCAGCACATAAAAGCATGAAATGGCCGTCCCCATACTGTTCAGGTTTTCTGATCATCCGTGGCAGGCTAGCCCTAATGACATCAGGTAAGGGAGTGCTGAATTCTTTAAATGCTGTAGAAGTTAAGTTAGAAAGAAAAATTAGTGCTTGCTGGTGTCAAATGTTAGCAACTTATTAAGCTAAATGACAGCAATAGGAAGATTTACTGGATGCCCGTTTCCTAGATAATAGCTCTGAGACCCTCAATGGTTCGTTACAGGCCAGTGTTAAATTTGGCCTGCAGCATGAAGGAATATTGTCTTGGAAAAAGGATTAATCTGAGAATAGGCATTTGATGATGCAGAGAAGGAGAGCAACAGGAACAACTCACATTCTAGTGATTTGCTAGGCTATTGTGGCTCCTCCGAAAGTCTTGATGAGAAAAAAAGTCTAAATCTGTCTGTATCTAAATAGGAAGCTTTATTCATAGGTGGCTATGAAAGTGTAACACCTTTACATTTCTCAGTTCATCAAAAGTGTAGATTTTTGTTTTACTTAAGTCTTCAATTTCCCTGTGACACTAGTACTACTCTATGCATAACTTATTTGGCCAATTAAGCATGTTGATTTGGTGAGTTACTACCTTAATAAAATTGATTAAAAAGTCTTAATGAAATACACACCTGGAAATATTTAATTTATCTGACACTGTTTATAAGTAATTAGGACTAGATTAACACAGTTGTTAGCTAAAATATCTTGTAATAAAAAGCAGGCACTGAGATATATCTTCCTGTACTCAGTAATGAAGCACGCAAAGTGACCACCAAAATAATGTGGATTTTGTGAAAGCGCCAGGAGAGCGGATTATGAAAAACTGCAGGTACATAAAGCTGTTGCTATGGTGTTCAATTCTTGCACCAGTGTGTCTGGATTTAGTACCGTAGACTGAATTACAAAATCATATATTCCAAATGCTGCTTATCATTTCAACAGAGTCTAGCAATAAATGACAGGAAATGCATTACCCATCCAAAATGTGTAAAAGTATATGAGCGAAGATTGAATTCAGGCTTTCTAAAATGATCACTATTTTTTTTAAACTGCCATTTGTCTCTCCTAACATATACATTCAGCTTGTAAGTCTGAGTAGATGTGAGTGTTCAGGGGATAGTGAGACCATGAAGAAGGATGGATATATAATACATGTGTAGGTCTGATGAAAGTCCATGCTTTGAAGAGAACAGACCAAAAAAACAAGCAACCCCAAATGTAAAGTTCATATAAGCGCATTTTTAGTCTGATACGCCTGTAGGAGCAATGGGATGCCATGGAAGAGGTTGCTAACTGCAGAAATTGTCAAAAGGATTTCTGCAGGTCAGAGTCATAACAGCAGCCAATCTGGAGATAGCAAAAAAAGGACAGAAAGAGAAGGGAATTCAAGAATGGTGGTAGTCTTCCCTAACTTTCCCCATTCCTGGAATCTTACCTATGCTGCTCTCTTGATCTCCCTCATTGCTACTATCCCCATTTTCACTTTTTACTTTGCCGTGTGCTTTTCCATCCTTTTCCCTCAGTCATCTCTAAATAATCTCTCTGACATAAAGAATCTTGAGCTTCCTTTTAAAGCGAAGAAAACTCTGTGCATGTTTCACTATTACCTGTTATGAGCAGCAGCACACTGGCTTTGCCAAATGCAGTCTTGCCCCGTTCTTGCCCTGTGGGGGTATCTTTGCAGAGCTGATGCTCCCACACAGTGATGCCAGCTGGCTCCTGTGTTTTCCTGGCCCCCTCCTCACTTGCTCCGGTTTCTGCTGCAGCAAGTGACATGACCTGCCGTGATGGCAATGCGGCTGCACCACATTTCGGGCAGCTGAGGGTCCCAGTCCTGGGATCAAGGGTTGCAGTGGGGCGGCAGAAATACTCGCATTCTACCTGAGATGGGAAATCGCAGAGAAGACAACCTAGATATGGCCTTTCTTCTTTCCACACATGCATGGCTCTCCCGCCAAAGCTCTGATACATGCAGTAAGTTTGGACTTATGTGAGATGCAAGTTCAGACCACAATCCTCTTTTGGATGGTTTAGGAATATTACCCTAATCTTTGAGTTGAATCTCCTCATTTCTTCTGTCAATCACTTTTATGGACATGCTCAAGGCAAGAGGCAAAAGGAAGTTTCAACTGGCCAGTGGAAATATACATTTTTCCCAGTGTATTTTGAAAATAATAGACTTTAAATATCAAATCGCAAATACCAAAAGCCACCAAAATTTGAAATGTCACTATCTGATTTGAAGCTAAATTGATATATTGGTGTAGATTCACCATATTAAATTTTATTTGGCAAATTTATGCTCACAATTAGGACTTCTAAAGCAAAATAATTTAATATGATGATATAGTGACAGAATCAAGTTTAATCCTATAGTAGTTCCAGCAAAGAGCTTGTGTGGCAGTTTTGTAGAACTATAATTTTTGTGTTTATTTGTACGTAGAATTGTTTACTGTTAAAACAACTGTTCCCTAAATATCTATATCAACAGCAGAACCTTCCCCTACTTGAAAATCTAAAACTTGAGAGGAAAACAGGTGAAATCAGGATATATAATGCCTTTGCCTCTGAGGCAAATTGACTTATCTGTCTGTTTCATTTTAAAGTACCAAATTGTTCGTGTGTTACGGGAACAAGGAACTAAAAAAAAAAAAGACAATCAGAAGGCAATAAGAAATTTAAAAGTGATGAGAAAACATTGTAAATTACAATGAGTATGAAATGAGTAAATATTCTCATGTAGCAGGACATAATGCAGCTTTTTACTAAGAAGAATTAGGAGGACTATAGACTTTCATCTGATTATACATAGAAATATAGATTAAGTGATTACTGTTTTCATACCAATACCAATATTGAGAACATAATAAAGAAAAAAAATAGAAGGACTTACTTCAAGCAGAATATTGACAAGATGTTTTCCAAAGCACCTAAAGGTTTGTTTGCTTCCCACAGTATACTGAGGTTCCAGTTCGCTTAGAGTGATACTAAACCTTGCCTAAGACTTTTCATCTGATGCAATATCATGCCATGTCTCTGTAAAAGTGAATTCATTTTCACTATTTGTGTTTATCATGCGTGGGTGGGACCCAGGGCATGACAAAGCCTGTTACACGCTGAGAAGGTGGAAACTTTTATGTTTGAGGTGTGGAACATTTAGCACAGGGTTGCAAAGACATGGGATGATCAGCAGGGATGCCAGAGTTGAAGTCGGTGGTGGTCAGTGGACAAGACAAGGGGTCATGGGTACAAGTTGAAACACAGGAAGCTCCATCTTCGTGTGAGGAAGAACTTCTTTCCTGTGAGGGTGACAGAGCCCTGGCACAGGCTGCCCAGAGAGGCTGTGCAGTCTCCTTCTCTGGAGATCTTCCAAACCCGCCTGGATGCCACCCTGTGCCATGTGCTCTGGGTGTCCCTGCTGGAGAGGAGGGGTTGGACTAGATGATCTCTGGAGGTCCCTTCCAACCTCAACCACTCCGTGATTCTGTGTTTGATTCTGTGGAGAGACTGCAGAGATATTCTCATGTCAGGACTTGCCAGGGAGGGAGCTGTTGCTAGATCAGACATGAGCAGTTACTGTGATCTGGGAGGCTACTGCTTCATAGTGCTACAGGCATCGACCTAACAGATATTTGCAAGTCAGTGGAAAATAGTGCAGGAGTGGATTTTGACACAATTACTGGTGGTATTTGTTCATAAGTTTAGTTTAGATATTAGATATTAGATATTGTTGATTAGATTAGATATTGTGGAATTATGTAAGGCAAGAAGATGCGTGCAAACAATGTAGTGTTACAGCTGGTAACTCATGCTCATAAGGTTAACATGAGTCAGTCAAATTCTTATTCCTTGATCTTTGGACTTTTTTAGATCACATCAACGTTCATGCACACCAATACACTTTTGCTGCATGAATACTTTCAGGCGACTGAAGTGGTGAGGTAATTGGACTAGATGTGACCTTACTTTTTATGTTATTTTAGCAAAACCCTAACCTGTAAAACATGGCAACAAACGTCTAGCAGAAGTTTTAATTGCACATTTAGTGCTGATGGGTTTCGCAGGTTAAGATAGACAGAGATGGGAGGTGCCTAGGCAACTTGGGGAGGGCTGCTTGCCATCTGTAAGCATGGCCATGCTGTCCTCCTCCTTGGTTTTCCAGGGTCTCTCAAAAGCAAGCCCACTATGTCTCAGGCTTCCCTTGTTTGCATGATAGCTGATTATCAGAAATCTTTGTGTGTTAAAAAAAAAAAAAAGAAAAAGAAAACAAAGGCATGTTCTAGGGCAAATTTGCATCCTTTTGTGCAAAGAGGACTTTTTATAATTCTTCTATTCAAACAGCAGGAAGATTTTGTGTGCTGAAAGGATTGGTTTTGAAACTGTTTGCTGTCACATGTTATACATTTTTTTGTCACTTTTGCCTGTCTTGTTTCACAAGTACCAAAGGTGAGAAAGAAAACTCAGGGAAGTAGATCCTTATCTGAGCATTAGAGCTCCACTAATGAAATGTAGTGTTTCTGAAAACAATAGTTCTGTTGACATCTACATAGAAGTCATACTTCTGATGCAATTCTACAAACAATAACAATGTTAGAGGCTTTATTCATTTATGTGGCTCTTTATTCTGCTCCAATGCTGTTTTTGTTCATTTTCCTTTTCCTTTTTTTGTACAAGTTGGTTATTTCTAAAAGAGCATACACATTCATAACACATTTTTTTTACTGTCACACTGACTGACCTCAGTCAGTGCTAGCACTGTTTTCTCTTCTGGTATTTGTTCCTGTGCTTCCGCCCCTTTGTCCCAAGGGTTTCCTCTGATCTCTCCCCTCTGTTTCTGATCTAAAAATCAGACCATTTGTGCTCAGAAATTCTTGAACTTACCGTATCCTTTCACTGGGACATGTATTCTAGCCAGGTGCTGGTTTTCTACCACAGGGTTTAGATGCTCCTCCCCAAACCATATTCTGTCATAAAGGAGAGAATAACAAGACTATGAAGTGATGCTGTATTGCTAACCTGAGCTGAAATGACATCTCTAGAGCATTTTGGCTGATGTACATTTGGTATCGTAGAAGCAGGCTGCTTAAGAAGGGTTTAAATGAAAGTGCATGCTAATGAACAACTTTCATTGTGTGGGAGGGAAGGGAGAAGTTAGTATGTAGAATAGCTATATGAAATGAAAGGGTTATCAAAATCTGAGATCTACTTATATAAGCTTTCCAAACATCCTCACTGCAATGTAAAAACTAAAAACTAAACTAAAAAAAAACTCTGAATTCTTTTAGTGGGAGAAATGCTTTTTTTCAAGCATATAAGCTTAGGACTAAGACTTTCTAGTGTATGAATTTGGAGTAAAAGCCATTTTAGATCTGAAAAAGTCTGTAGTCATGACATATGGCCTTACTTCTTATTTTCAGGGTAGTTTTGGGCACATTAGAATCTATGTCAAATTACAAGCAATGAGATTTAAACTTATTCGTCATGAAAAAAATATAGAGGTAGGCCAAGAGCGAATTATTAAGCAAGTCACTTGGTTAGCACTCTTGACTATGTCTGCATGTGACAGAGCTTATCTGAATTTGCTAGCTCCTGGTGTCAGTGTATTTATATCTCAGGCATTCTTGGGCAGGTAGAGGAGACAGATCAATGTGAACACTAAATAAAAAGAAAGTGCAATGAATTTTCTAAAGTATAACTCTTTACTGTTGCAAATACTGGGAAAACATGTCCTGGAGACAATTCCAAATGCTTTGCACTAGTTTGGTCAAATGTATGCTGCCTTCTTTAGTGATCTTGAACTGAAGCCAAAGTATTTGTCTTGATACAATCTAGAATCTAATTTCTTTTTCTCTATGCAAACATATTAATTATGACATTTATTTCTGGTAATTTAGGATCAGAACATCTAAGCTTCTGTGGTTAATAACAACTCTTCAAGGCTTGCCGAGTACTTAGTAACACATTTCTCTCTGTTTTTCAATGTCAGTACTCAAGAAAGATGACAGGAGTGTACACTGATAAATAACTGGAGCACCTGCAGAAAGCAGAATTCCTCAGCAAATGCTCTATTCCTAAGCTCAAAATGCAATACTTACTTAAAACTAAAATTGCTAAATATTGCCTGTTTTAACTGATCACTGTTTTCATAAATATAGGGATGTTGAGCTGACAAAAACAAGCAGTTCACTATTTTTGAACTGAAATGTTTGTTTATTATCACATTTCTCTCTCCATTTTGTTGCAATAACTTTTAAAGACAATCAGAAAACAATCATGTCTATCAGGAATAAAATACTTTGATTTGACTCAAACTAAATTTACAATTGTTTCAATTCAGAATTTTTTTTCTTATCATGGACATGTTCAGTTGACAGAAGAACATTCACTTCCCTGATCCTTTCTGCCATTAGTAGATGTCTACAGTAAGGAATCAGACAGACTAAATACATAGCTAATTAACAGTTTTAACAGATGTTTTATGCTCTTCATCTCTGTTACTCTATTCTAACTAGCAGTACGATTAACCTGTTGCCCAAAGATTTGATGTTATTAGCTCCTAGGATGGGAAGTTACATTTTTCCTTGTGATTTAACAGGACAGACAAACAGCTTCTGCTGACTGAAATTACATCCTTAACTGCTTGTTTGTTTGTTTGTTTTTCTCATTTGATCCATAATCCAACCTGTGGGATTGCAACTGCTCAATTAATTTTTATTAATATCTGCTCAGCAGGAACCTTTCTTTAGGAGCTGAGTTAGTTTTCTTTCATGGCTGTGATTTGTGGTAGTGAACTGCATCTGCTTAGTAAGAAACTGAACATGGTTAGGAACACGTAAATTTCAGCAAATGTGAAAGATGATTGTGCCATTTTTAGGACTTGCATGGGTGCTCGGCAAAATATACTTGAAATCCATGTTTGAATCAAAGCCTGTTACTTGAGGTGAGTTTTATAGAGAGCTATAACTGTAGCAAACCTCTCAAAATCTGGGTCAGAGCAAGTTTAGTACTAATTAGACCTTCAGAGGTGTCTGGCATCTAAACAGAGTTTTAAATGGCAGGCAAAAGTGTCATTGATCATTCTGCAGAGATTGTGTTCAGTTCCACCAGAGCAAAGCGATATTCATACTCCAATGGACTTGCCAAATATAAGCATATGTGTGTCAATATATCAGTAAGGACCCACAAGCTCACCTCTTCTTGGTCACTATATGTTCCCTTGCTCCAAGTAACTCAGTAATTCAAAACTTTATGCTATTTATTGAGCATGTTTGTTCTTTTATTTTTTGTTGATGGCAGGGGGATCCTGCAGGCATTTTCTTTTCTTTTGCCTCTAGATATTTCCTAAGTGTTTCCCTTTCACCACACTATTAGCACACTGTCACCACACTAGCACACTGGTCCCGCAACTAGATAATCCAGCTACCTCCACTCCTAAAACACTTGACATACATTCCTTTTTGGAAGTGTCACTCAGTTTGAACATTTTTATGGGTGCATTCAGCTGGTGAGAGTCCTCAGCTTCCCTCCACTTCTGCTTTCTCAGATATAAAATCGAATGTAAATACAGATATTATATCTATTGTCCCATTACAGAGCTCACAGATATCCTCTCATTACAAATGTGTGCTCTGCAATGCTCAGTAGACCCTTTAGGGGGTCCAGGTACCACTGAGAGAGTTTTTTTAGGAGAAAAAAACATATAGAGAGATATATGTATATGTGTATATATGTATATATATTCAACATTTTAATTAACAAAACAGCAAATGTCAGGTTTTGAAGGTTTATCTTCTATGAGAATATCTTTTTTTAAAAGGATCACGCCTGTTCTAAACAAATGAAAAGACTTTTCAGGAACAAAATCCCTCTCTTCATTCACTTTACTCGTGGCAACCATCCTGTAATTCTCAATTAAGAATACTCTGTCAAATTGTATACACTAAACATGAAGCCAAAGCACTTGCCATCACCTGTGCAAGGTCCTCTGAAAAGTACTAAAGCATTTAAGAATCCTTTTATTATGCATGTTTGCTATGAGAGAGTTTTCAAGTACACTTAAGTGGTGCTATGCTTGTCCACTCATGTAGAGTATCTGTGCATTTCTTAGCACAGAGTTGTACTGATGTAGTCGAATAACTGTTTGCAGTGATGTTTATTAGCAGGTGCTTTGGGAAGAGACCTTTTGTAGTATTGTCTGCTAGCCTGCAGGAACCTGCAGCTCAAGGACAAGTTGGACTAGAAGAACTATCGCAATTTAATGATCTTTATTAGATTATTGCTTTATGAATTTCCCTTTAATGATCCTTTGAAAGTAGATTA
This sequence comes from Crypturellus soui, assembly GCA_032275445.1. Taxonomy (NCBI): domain Eukaryota; kingdom Metazoa; phylum Chordata; class Aves; order Tinamiformes; family Tinamidae; genus Crypturellus; species Crypturellus soui. The sequence continues at coordinate 175,542 of JAUBNY010000114.1, read as the reverse complement.
AAAAAATAGCTAAATACAATAATCAATGACAAAATGAGTATTATATTTGTTTTGATTCTGCTAACTGACAGTCTCATTTTTCACTTCAAGAGTCTATTTTATTGATTGGAACAGTTTCCTGTTCTTATATCTTTATTATCTTTATGCTGCTCTTTTAGAATCTAAGTATTTTAATATTAATGAATAAAAAAACCTCTCTCAAATGTATAATTTTCAGTTTCATAATTTCAGAATTGTGCTGTCATTTTTTGAAAATTCTGCTGTTATACTCATGTTAGCTTCCTTTCTGACACCCCCCATTTTTTTCCCATAAAACTGTAAGTAGCATAAAGGTTGCTATGTTTGTACAGTCCTAACAACAAAAAAAGAGTATCTTACAAATTAAACTAGATTTATAGTAATAAAGAAGCATATTAATAGTGATCTCAGGGAAAACGTGTTTGCAATATTAAGGTCACAGAATGACAGTTTCAGGAAATCTGGCTCAACAGTGGATAACTTACACCTTATTCTACAATTTCACAGTGTATTTTTGAATTTGTAACTACAAGTGCTAGAATTACACCTGTACAGGAAAATAAAATACAAATAATGTATTGTAATATGCAGTTTATGTATTTGTTATAAACTTATGCTGATCTGTCATATTCTTTCCTTCCATCTCTACCCTTCCCTAGGTCTCAGAAGCTTTTAGATGCTTGCATTGTGTTTTACATGAAGTTATGATTTAGAGGTCAGCTTTCACTTCAGGCCAGGATGATAAATCTGTTTGCTTTTATAATCCCTAAAAACCCTGAAGCGTTTTTGTCAACAGGCTGACCAAACTGATAAGGAGAAGGTTTCAGCTAGGAACAGCGGTCCCACTGGACACTCTTGCCATCCAGGAGTGGATGGCAAATGATAGGTGAGGAAGAAGTGGACTGAGTTCACAAGCAAAGGTTGTGGAGCAATGTGCAAACTCATAATCAGAAAAACAGGACTGCAGTGGGGTCACCTTATGTATATGCACATAAAAAAAGGAAGTACCTACATAAGAGCACTATGAAGAAAGCACTTAAACCCTTTCTGGAAAAACAGCACAAGTGGGTGCCCCCCTGAAGTGCCTGTACAGCAACACTTGCCGTGTGGGATACAAACAGAGGACTATGAAGTCTCATGAAGCTGTAGGGCTACAGTCTCATTGCCATCACATATTGGGACAGCTCATACAGTTGCAGGGCTGAAATGTCAATTGTTACATCCTCGTTGATGACTTGGGTGATGGGACCAAATGCACCCTCAGCAAGTTCACAGATAATAAAAACTGGGAAGAATGTCAAACACTGGGGGCATGTTGTCCAGAGTGGTTGTACATTCTCCATCTTCATAGATAGTCAAAACCCAAAGAACATCTTCCTGAGCAACCTGCACTACATGACTCTGCTTTAAATAGGGAGAAGGGACATGCCCTCACTGGAGGAAAAGGTCCAATGAAGGACTACAAGCATGATTAAAGGACTGGAGCATCCCTTATTGGGGCTGAGCGAGCCTGGGGAAGGAAGTGTGTGGGGTATCCGTTCTGTGAATCTTCATGCTTTAGAACTGACAAACTGCTATTTCATCTGCACTGAATTTTCTGAGCTACGTAACTCTGCATCTGCCTTGGCAATCATATAAAAAAAAATGGAGGCAATGAAAGACAATGTCGTTCTGTTCCATTTTTGTTGTGCTTCAGCAGAAGTTGGTAGAGTCTGTCCAAGAAAGCCTGCTCCATTGCCAACTGACCAGAAGCCAACATTAGCCTCATGGCATAGTATCATCAGAATATATAATTTGTGTCCAAAAAAACACTTTCTATATTAGCATACTAGAAAGAAAGCCAGGGGCAGGGAAGTCAGCCAGGCCCATTCCTTTGTGCTTTATGGTTTTGCAAACTGAATTCCTGAATGACAGTCTCATTAAAAATTCTTTCTACCTAGTGTTGACTTGTTTTGAACTTTCAAAGCTGTCTGCATTGACAATGAGAAACTGCACTTGGAAGTTGTCCACTTCAAGTATTGCTCTCATGTTACTGTTATGGGCACGTTGGATGAGAGAGGGAAAAAAAGCACATGAATATTACGTGCTGGCTATGAAGTTGCAGAGTTCGCAGATTTTAACATGGTTCTTAGTGGTGCATCCCACCACATGGGCTTATACAACTTTACTGTTCACTGTAGTATAGAGTTAAGGCATTGTAATTGAGATATGAAGCTGAAAACATCTTGGCATAATTCTGCAACAAAGCCAGATCACATAGGACGATACTGATTTTTGCTCAGGTCTTTCCAACACTAAAATAGCAGTGAAATTCTGTGGAGGAACTATGCAGTATTTTATGTATGTATATAAATTTTTGAGCTATCTTAGTTAACAGTAATCCTTTAACCTGATTAGGTAGCCGGTATCAGACAAAGAAGTTTTGTGCTGGCTTTTTATGTTCCTGCACAACACTAATACTATGATTACTACCAAAGGAAAATTTGCAACAGGAAGCAAACTTGAAAGGATATGGCTACTTTCTACAGAAAGTAAAGAAAAAGAAAACACTTCTGAGCCACTGTCCTGAGACTTTCTTGTGTCTCTTCTAGTAGTAAAAACTGGAATATTCCAGTAGTAAATAATAAAATAAGTAATAAATATTTTTTTCTTTGCAAAAATGAGCTAGGAAACCTAGCTAAAATCATCATTAGGGATTCAGCTGAGATTCTTTTTGCTTAGGCTAATTTAGTAAGTATACAAGATTTGTAACATTTCCTCTCTGTTCAACTCTCCACAACTAACTGGTTATAGTAGTTATTGCAGTATGTTAATGCTTTTAGTTTTATTCATGTCAAAATTCAATATTTTGCTTACAAAAAATATCATCCATCCTGTGAAGAATCTTTTTTTTTTTTGGTTTCACCTTCAGACAAACAAACCTTATATATCTTAGACTATGTATCACTCAACTCTTCAATTTCTCTTAAACATTTCTCCTTCACTAGCATATTTTTAATTGAAAATATGACACAAATGATACAGTTTTCTGGACTGCCTTGACAGTTATATATTTTAACAGCAGTGGCCTATTTAGAAACAAAACGGACATCTGTTGAAAGGGTTCAAAACAGCAGTTATGTATGTATGATATTTAATTCAGTTACAGTTATTATCCTGTTCTGACTATGAAATTTTCTTCTCCAAAATGAGTGAAAAATAAATGTCAAAAAGCAGATAAATGCACAGTGAAGTTAAAGAGTACGTTTCATAAATGAGATTAGAAAAAATGAAGATCAAATTCAAACTCTTTCATGTGCTGGCACTAATTGTGTTAACACTGAGAATGATTTGACAAGAGTAGGTCATAAGATCACCACGACATCTGACTTGGCTGCATTTATGTGTGTATTTTTTATAACATATTAGAGAATGACTCTAAGAGTACTGCAGTGTAGAATCACAGAAGAATATATTTGAGAAAGTCAGTATATAAAAAGTCATTTTATAGGTTCCAACAACCATTATCTGAATCCATGTCCATCCTAGAAAGCAGATTGTGGTCTGATGCTTAGTCAACTGTGCCCAGTTTTCCAACTATTTACACCTATGAATATCATTTTGTATAATAAAATGAAATATAAATAAGCCAAAAAAGGGCATTCAGATTTGAAAATAATAACTTTAGCCACAGTAGTGTCAGGTTTATAGTGACAGTTCATATTCATTATCTTAGGATCACCAAACACAATTTTTCATGTATGTCAACTTTGGTTTCAAATACTTCCTTTGCTAGCACTGTAAAAAACGGTATTTGATGATAAAGATATGGTAATGAAAACACTGGGAAACGATGCTGTGTGATGACTTATACTATTACTTTTTACAGTTAAAGTTAACCTTTATAGCTAAATTCTACACACTATATTTAGGTCTGGAAATATTGTGCATGAATCTAACCATAGCTCTTTTTGCTTCTATTCCCATCCATCCAATCCTTAGGACCTCCTTCTGTGAAAGTAGTACTCTATGTACTCCAGGTGAAAGTGTTTTACTCTGCTTTCTGTAATAGTAATAGTATTTATTTATATGGAAATGCTATGTATAAAGAATAGAAACAAAGAATCAAAATACCAAAACCCTCAACTGTTCATGTAAATGCTAAGGTTCTCAAACTTAGGTGTTTTCCTGCATTCTCTCTCCCTTTTCTAAGACAATGTTAGAAGCCTTTTAGCTTTCTTACTCTTAATGCAGAATGAATGCTCCTTTAACTATCGCTTAAACCAAAGAGCAGCTGCCTTTACTACAGATGTGGCAGGATGTATGGCATAATAGCTCCTCACATGGTGGAACACGATCTAGTTTGACATACCACAGGTGTCATGTTAGTGCAAATTGAAACAAATATCACGTTGGGGTTAAAAGCAGGTTCAAGCAGATAATTGCCCATGAAATGTGTGCATTTCCTATCTCCAGTGTATTGCTGAGAGAAAATCCCTTGAATCTGCTAGAACACCTCTATTATTAGAGCGATAAGATAAAACAAGCTTCATGGAAAAGGGCCCCATCCAATATTTAGCTCTAGTTGAAAGCAATTATTTTCAAATGAATGAATGGATTGTTTTTAGGGGCCTCTACAGATCGTACTCTTCAATCTAGGATTAACTTTCATGGCCACCACTTCACTTTCAAAACAGATCATTCATGATCACAAGGTCATTGGCAGTATTACAGCAACTATACTTTTGGAGAGAGAGATTGTTCTTGAATTTTTCTATTTTAATAGCTGTAGACAGCACACTTAACTTCATGCAACATGTAACAGTTTTCTATTTCCCTACAGTAATTCTCTTCAATATTTTGCCTAATTAAGTACTTATATGCCAAATTAATGAAAACCCTAACAAGAAAAAAAATGCAGAAGAAAATAATGCACAAGAAAAAATTCATGGCAGAAATAACAACTAACAGTGAGTCTTTTTTTTTTTTTTTTTTTTTTTTTTTGCTTAAGACTGATGTGTTAAAATATTCTAGGACAGTGATATAAAATGAAAGAGATGGTGACTGTCCCTCTACATGTATGTAGAACCATCATTAGGGTGATGGCATATTAAACTGTTTTAGTGCTCATTCACATTCAAAATAAAACACAAATTAGACGATGAAACTAGGAATAGGATCCAGGAAATCTGTTGGCCTAGAAAAATAATAGTTTATTATAGATATCTAATATTATTAGCATCTGGTAGTAGGCAGGTCTCCTACTGGCTTCTTACATAGCTGACAAAATGATGTAGTCTGCTATAAAGGGCCTAAGTCTGGCCCTTATTCTGTTTTGTCATCTGCAGGAAGGCACCTTCATCAATTAGGTAAGCAAGATGAGCTTAGATGCTTAATGTTTGTTACTCTTGATGTCTTTTGCAGGATGTAGCATAGTAAACATGGTGTTGCTGTTGCTTGTAGGGGGCTTGTAGGTTTCGTATGAAGCTGGCAGAGCAGCCCCTAGGACTCACCGGGTCTTGTTGGGATGTGTCTTTGCCTGCCTGGCAGTTCTCTTAGCTGCTGTACAGCTAACCTACCTATCTAATGATCAAGTGACTGACCTTGTTGTAGCTTTCGCTTAGCTTTGTTTGTGACTCATAACAGGGTTGTGGCTATTTTTGTAACTAACAGTAATATAAAGTAATTATTTTGTGTAGAATGCGTTACTTTTGACTAGAACAAATTGCAGTAGAGTGAAGTTCAGGCATGGGATGAAAGGGGCCTTCAGGTACAGAGCGATGCCAGAGGCTCCCTAGCCATAAACAACTCAGCAGTGGTCAGTTACTGGTCATTAAAGGAAAACAACCTCGATAGCTGAACAAACCCAGTTTTAGGAATAATAAAGAGATCAAAGAATAAGTATCCAACATACTCAGCATTAATAGCAAATTCAAATGTAAAGTGTAACTATTTCAGATGATGAAGTAAAGAATATGTTACAAACATACTCAACATGGTAATATTCCATGGTACCTGGAATATTTGTAAGGCAATCTAGAGTCAAATACCATCATATATAGTCTCCTTGACCTGATGTGCATGTTAGTCACTGATCTACTGGCTAGATGGGCAGCAGTTCTACCTGTGATTTTTGCAGGAGTCACTGCTGTGGCTGTGATCTAAGAGCATGACACGTTAAGTTAAAAGTTTCCCTTGGATGCAAAACTGCCAAGAATCTGAATGCATGAACAAGCTCTAATTGCCTTGACCAGTTTGTAAGCAAATTATAACCATCTTTCTCTTTGTTCCCTGCAACCTCTTCATTCCCAACCACTAGAGATTTAGCTACCTATATTCAAGGATAGCTCTGATATGGTGCAGCATCTATCCTTGGATTGAACTCAGCTGTGGGACCTGTGAGAGGCGTTTTTAGGGGGCACCAACCACGCACTCTGCACTCATTGACTTAGGAGTAAAATCTCAGCTTGGACACTTGCCTTGGTCCTTGCCTGAGCTATTTTGAAGGTATGTCCATGTACCTTGCCAATCCTGACCTCGCTTTTCCTGGCCTATCTTGGGTCCTGCCTTTTGCCATGGCATTCCCTAGTGGATTGCTGGTCTGTGGCTGGCCCAGAGCCCCAGCCACGCTCTGTCCTGTTCTGCTTGTTGAGATGTTCTGGGGTTGCACCCTGCTCAGGAGGTGTCACAGAATGAGTGGTGGTGGGAGTGAGTGACACAAAGCATTTCTCTCGTGGGAAAGAAATAGGAATAGCTTTTATTGAAAATGACAATGGTTTCGTGAGATTCTATGGCAAGGTCTCTTATTAGTTACTGCATGGAGATTCAAGTTATACACAGAATTACCAAGGACACCCTCCCGTTGGGTCACAAGGTGCAGATTGGACCCCTTGCTTTCCAAACTCCTTCTGAGAGAAGTCTGGGTTCGGCTGGATCCAATTCTAGTCCCAGACCTGGTCAGTGGTTTATGACTGAGGGATTTGTGCACAGTTACAAAATAAAGTTTACAAATTCCAAAAGAGAAATGCGCTATAGTCATTTACTCCAAATCTGTAGTGGGAAGGATCTCTCAACCTCGAGAAGTATCCCTGAGAGACATCCCTGCTCCAGAAGAGATGCTGACGTGCAGCCCGCTGCTATGCAAAGAGAGCTCAGTGGGCTCTTGAGCTCTCCTCATATTTATAGGATAAGATGATTGACTTACAGTCATTCTTTCAATTCAGAAATGACTGTTGGCTGGTGTACTCGCAGTTAGCCTTATATCGCCATCAGGATACAGCCATCAGGACTGTTATTGATAGTTAATGTCTGAGTGGGGAAAGAAATTAGTTAGGCAGCAACCAGGATCAGATAATGTGGTAGTCAGCACCTGAATAGGGTTACTTGAAAGAAGTCAGGTTGAGCTGGGGAAGCAGCACATCCCTTACAGAAGGACACTTCTTGGTCCGTCTTGGCTGACAGACGTTGCTTTATAGGGCAATTCCATCTTGCTGCCATTTGATGAAAGGTTTTTTTTTTTTTTTTTCAACTCAGTCGAGATTCATTTTTATTTTATGATTGTTGCATTGACTCATAGGCCAATGAGCACTTTGAGATTTAAAAGATTATTGTAGCACTACAGAGCTTTGCAAGGATAAAGTTGACGGAAAATCTAGTTCTGCTTCTGTTTTGCTTTTTTACCGTGGTAAAACTCTCCAGCTATGACCAGAAGCTAGTCAATTTAAACTACTCAGTGTCTAGGGTAACATTAGATTTTGGCATAATCTTGCAAATCATGCTGGAAGATAACCAACTTATGTCTCTTCCAATACTGTGAAATTAGAATGGGTGAAGGAACAGGACAGTAGGAAAAACACCTCGAAATGCTGCTAAAAGTTTGGTTGCCTCAAAACAGGATCAGCTATATGCTGTGTATTTAAAACACTCTTAAAATCTGTTAATACAGATTCTGTTAATTCCAGATCTCTGTTGCAGCCTATGACAGTACTAGTTGTTATCATTACAAGTGATTTATAAATGATCTTTTTGATACAGAAGTGCAAAGAACTTGCACTACCACTGGAAAAGAGGAGTTAATTTCCTGTCTTTGAAGCAGCAGCTCTTTGTGAACTATCATCTCTCCGATCATCTGAAAGAAGTGGCTCTAATTCTTTCAATCTTTCCTCATAAGCAGACGTTCCCCTGATCTGTGATCACTTTTACTGCTGCCTTCTTCAATTTCTTTGTAGACAATTGCTGACAAGCTGACTACGAAAAGGTGTTAGTCTTTTGTCTGGTATTTCAGGTATCTATGCTTTTTTTTCTTCTTCTTCTCATCTTTCTTAAAACTTTTCATTTGTGGTATGGATAATTAGCCAACTTCTTTTAGAGTTTTCTGAATGTTCTCTTGGTTGATTCGTGTATCCAGAGGAAAACATTGCATTTCGGTGTCTGGTAGAAAGTGTCACATTTATTTAAAGAGCATGTGAAATGCCACAGATTAAACAAACAGCTAAGACTAGTATTAAAAAAAATAATAATCTCTTGGACTGCTGCCTCTCTGATGTATGTTTCTGAGTGGCACCTCATAAGATTAGAGAAACCAAATTAGAGGCAATTTCTGACTGGTAAGGAAGTCCTTCTTTTCAGTGACAGGTATGTGAAGGAAGGAGTTGCCAGCAACTAAGGGGTGGTTAGTGTTGGTGGCTAAGGGGTTTCTCTTCCATTCCAGTATGTGTCTGAAAGTGCCCTCCTCCAGGCAGCAATTCCTTTGGTGTTTGTTAAGGCAGCCCCTGTCCCCATCTTCACTCCAGATTTCCCCAGAGCTCCAAAGAAAGTTCACTTCCATGCAAAAGGGTGTGCAATGTGGCAGGAGAAAAGGATGATGATGGGAACTGCAGTGTCGTGCCTCAGAGGGCAGGAGGGCACGGGGTGGAAGGGGGAGTTTCTGGAGAAAACTCAGAAGAGAAAGAACAAAAAGCTCAGTGACAGGAGGGGATTAGGAGATAAACCCCTCCATTCTGAATTTGGATTACCTGTGAGATATCCTAAGTGATTATAGTCTCTGCCCGCACACCCACATCTCCGTGAAAGCGGCTACAGCCCACTAAAACCTATTGACCTCAGCCAGATCTTCCTGCCTTTCCTTCCATGGCACCTACTCTCACATCACTGCAAGGATAAAGATTAATTCCCAGGCATGACAAAATGTACTTTTCTCTACACTTCTAAAAGGTGCTGATCCAGTATGGTTTTTCAGCAATACTGTAACCCCATCAAAAAAGTATGAAAGCTATCTGATTACAGTTGGCTTTCTCTTATCATTAGTCTCTTGTTAAAGCTACTTCATTATCTGAAAACTTCATGGATCCTCCAGAATTTGATATATGGAAAGAGTTTTTTTTAATCCCTCAATTTGCTATGTCCATCCATATAGGCTATGATCAGACATGTGAACTATGATAATAATAAGAAAATACTCAAATATAGATGTCTTACTACAGAGTAGCATTGGGATCTTACTACCTTAACTAGTAAACCAGTTCCAAGATGTGAACTTCTTACGAAAAAAAAAAAAACTCTTATTTATACTAGCCTTTAAATGAGGTACTAATCTATGTTTTAAGGGTAAGTGTAACAATTTTTTTTTTGCTTTTTGTCCCAAAAGAAGTAATCCATTCCACTGTAATTGAATTGCAGAGTCTTTAGTTTCCCAGATTTTAATCACATTTAGTGAGTTTTAGTGGTTACTATGTGTTGAATAATTTATCATGCTCTAAACAGAGGGAAAGAGGCAGAGTAAATGATCCTTCACAATTAGATTTAGAAGGTGACTTTAAAATCTTAGGGGATTGGCCAATATATTAGGAGTAGTCAATTTAAAAATTTAATTAGAGAGGTAGGGTCTGGCTGATATGTACACTTCAGGTTAACCCTGAATGGGGGTTCACTAGCATTTGCTCATTCCTATGCATTTATGTTTTTAGGATATCTTTCTTTTTAATGGGTGCAGTGCCTCTCTTTTTAGGTTGAAGTAAGACCAAATGTGCTGAGATAAAGCAAATATAAAACCATTAGTGAAAGGACACATTTCTTTGAGTAGTCAATTAGAATAATTTGGTCTATTCAAATTCTAGTCAATTTATTTTCCTTATACCTTTAATCCATTTAGACAAGGTAGAGAAGTTTAGAAGACTCTATCAAGATGTTCAATTTTTTTTTTCTTGCGAGGCTTTATCTTTCTATGCAAATAGAATTTTCCATTAGAAATTGGTTCAGAATATCTCCCTTGTATCACCAATGTGTGTTATTCAGTTCATTTAATAGAATCACTGTCAGTAGATGCTTGAAATTGTTTTATTTTATTTTCCAAAATGGACTACAGTATTTGTATCTTTGTACCACTCGACAGAGACATTCACTGCTTTCATTTCAGTTTAACTGGCATTGGCAGGTGATACTCAGGCCATCTGGTGCTTGCAGGGAGAGTAAAATGGAGACATAACAAAGTACAAACTAAGCATACGACTTTTCTCATACTCATTTGTTCCTGTGTTCCATTTTTTTTTTTTTTTAATCTCAGCTTTCAAACCGTTGCATATCCGTTTACTTTTATGAGATGAGTTCATCAGATTAACACATTGCTAAATCACTGGAAAAGAGTACTGCCTCACACATGTATTTAGACATATTTGGCGTATTTGCCAGGCTGTGCTAGATTGAGGTGCCACTGGTTTTATTGTGTTATTCTGTATTTAGTCTGCCAGAGAATAAAACTGTAGTGGTTCCAGACACGTGGATGCAGGGCGGCTGTTCCTTTTGTTGACTCATTTCCCTGAATCATTTTTTCACAGTTCCTCCCACCAAAACTATCACAGCTCAAAGGCAGCCTGGGGTTGAAATTTCTGCTTTTGGGCAATGGTGAGATTTTGTGGCAGTTGAAAAGCTGTTTTGTTCAGAATTATCTTGGCTTGCTGCCCTGAACAGTGTTCTGGAAGGAGCATGGCTGAAAAAAAACTGCTTTCTTAGAAAAATCCTGTGAACAGTGAGCAGGGACGGAGTCCATGTTAGAGCTCTGAGCCTAATCTGAAAAGAAAGCTGCACTTTCTTTCCATTTTGTGGAAGACTATATTCTCCAAATAAGAAAGTTTAATTTTCTGGTATACTATTTCCGTTGAGAAATGTCCTGTGGCTTTGCAAGAAACATCATTTTTCAATCTGCTTTCTGCTCTAAATTAAAACACCTTTATCCTGAATAACATAAAGGAGGTCAGTGTTTTCTTCCATGGCTGGGAATATCATTTGAAGCTGTTAATTCTACCCTTTGAAGAAGGTATCAGGCTTATTGATTTTTTCTTACTATCTTTAGAACTAGGAGAAGATTGATTTCTTCAGTCTCAGGTATTATACTTAGTGTGACAGTTCTGGTGACAATGTAATGTTAGCTAGCATTTCTTTAAAAATAATGTACTCACCCTCATACTGTTTTTAGAATTAGATTTTTGCTTATTTGTCATGGGAGAAAAGAGAGACTGCAGTAAAAATTAAAATTTCTACTACTACTGCTGCAATAATAAATCTGTTTACCAGAGGTCTTTCACTTTTCTTTCAGGAAGAAAAACAAAGTTTCTCTAAAAAATAATTATTTACTATTCCATAGGAAGTTGCTTCCATGCTTTTTAAAAAGAGGGTAGAATGACTGTCCTTTGGGTGAAGTGTGTGGCTTATCACCAGTTACAGTTAGTGTTTATTACATTTTAGGTAAATGCAGTATATAGCACTGAGACTGAAATGCTGTACCTGTTTGAAATGGATATAAAATTGACATCAGCAGCAATTTGGTACAAAAGTCTGGTCCAACTTTTTCTCCCAGTTCAATAAATCTTACTGAAACCAGTGATAGAAACATGCCTATGGGAAGCCTATGGGAAGATGTCTTCTGTGTAACCCCAGTGAAATTCCCCAAGGTCCAAAGGTTCATTTTTTTATATATTTTAGAGTAGCTCTAGAGTATTCTAAGACATTCTCTGTGATGTGAGAAAATAACATTCCCTCCTTGTTTGTTAATAAATAAATTTGTTATTAAATAACATTCCCTCCTTGTTATTATTAGTATTAAAATTAAAACCAATTTTGAACCAAAAACACATGTAATTATAAATCACTTTTTAAAACTCAAAATATGTTTTACTATAATGGCCTCAAATGATTTATCGTATGATAAAACTATTCATAAACAGAAAATAAATGAAGTTACGTCTGTACTAGTCAAGTGCTTTCATGTTCTATAATCATGTTTTTTTTTTTAAGAATAAGACAGGCTACATGAGCCCAAAATTAATCACAAGATCTGGACAACTGAAATCAAAAAAGCAAGTCACAAATTTGTCAAAGACAAATTCAGATGACTTTTTAGAATAAAAACAATGCAGTGCATGATATAAAACTTGAAACAGATTACCTGCCATGTGGGTGCTGCAATGATTACTTTGTCTCCTGAAAGAGTCTTCATCAGCAACTGTGATCAGCATTTGAGTCAGCATCTTGGAGCATCCAAAGCCTCGTCAGCGTTTCAGTATTCACCTTGTGGGATCTCAATAAGCATAATGCAATGGTTTTGTTCACCGACTTGTTTCTAAAACAGAAGGGATGCAGGAAAGAAAAAACAATCAGTCCAAAAGGAAGCATTATTTGCAGCAGCTGGAATAAATTACCATCAGTCAAGATGACTTGGAGGTCAGGGACATCTGAGACTTCAGAAACCCATAAGCAGTTTGAAGGATATGAGAGATTTTGAGGACAGGGCAGTTGGAGCTTGTCCTGTTAAGGGTACTATTTTCTTATATTTGGACTAGGTTTTAAATTTTGTCTGTTCAGTATAGTGGGGAGATTGAACTGTTTTATATGTGAAATGAAAATTGTGATATGACTAGAGGAAAACTGAACCTATAACTGTATGTCACCCAGGTAAATCTTTTATTCTTGAGTACACGAGTAGTCCTAACCTACCTGGGAGGTAGTGTGTCATTGCCATGAAAGAGACTGCTTTGAACATGTCATTAGACTTTGAACTAAAACTAATGGACGTAGCTTCTAAGGAAGTACTTTTGATTTCCAGAGTTTTGGAGGGTTGCGGGCCAGTTCTGTTTAGCTACTTACTGTAGGGAACATCTCCCTCAAAGTGCTCTGGCCATTGACGACAGATACGATCATTCGTATCACTGAAGTTAAGTGTAATGGACTTTAAATAATGAAGGATTTCCCTCAAATTTAGTAATACCAAGCTAGCAGACCATCCTTAAATTTACAAAATACTGCATGCTTATTATTAGCATAGCTTGACTTAATGTCCGAGCTAGTTATGTCTGGAAACTACAGTAATTTCTGAAAGCATGCTAAGCTCATCCACATGAACAAAAGCTTCCAGAAGGTTACTGAAATTTTTTTGCATTTTAATCTTTGCAAAAGATGGTAAAAAAGACATTAACACCACCAGGACAATAAGAAAATGGACAAAATATTTTGAGAAGCTGAACATATTTTTGTATCTGCAGTTCAGGTAAATAATATTTTATCAGCTCAAAGGTGAGGAGTCCATTTTTCATTTTTATTCCCTAAAAAAAAACCCAAACCTATACTGAATTTAATATAAAAGTAACATAGTGACAAGGTAAAGTTTTGCTTACAGCAAAAACAGAGTGTAACATAGACCACAATTCAAAAGGAGAGCTGTGATCACTGGTGGAATTTGGTGATGCTAGAAGTCTGCCTACGGTCCAAAGTTAAAATACCATATATTGCCATTGGATATTTTGTAATATAACCCATGCCTATGGCATCATGTATGAGCTCAAATAACTTTTGCAGATATGCTACATTTCTTTATACCTGTTTTCTTGGAACGTTATCTTAGGGGATCAGTATTTTACTTATTACTTTGGGTCTTTACTTTGGGTTTCTTTTACTACCTGGCATGCAACAGAGAGTAGAAGAAATTGAAGTGACAAAGAAGTTATTGCTAAGTATTGACTGTCATTTGGTCTTACGGTTTAGATTTAAACTGCATTAATTTTAGCTATTAGTGAAGGCTATTATTATACACTTTATTAGAAACATTTTTTAACTTGATGAAGTTTTACTTTGGGAATAAGCCTGTTCATTCTGATGTAGAATGGGAAACATTACTATTGCAATTAAAAGGAAAGAAGAGTAAGTTTTATGCTAATCTGTGACTAACCTAGCAGTTCTAATTTAAATATCACAATGTATTTCAATATAACATCTTGGGATAAATTGTACTATGAAGTACATTCTTACATTCTTAGTGAATACATCATAGGGAGATTTTCTTGATTTTTTTATAGTCTCTGTAGCTGATGTAGTTGACCAAGTAATGATGAATGTAATGATTTAATACTGCACATCAGTGCTAAAAATTAGTGGCATGAATTTGGGACCTTGGGACAGCAAGACCTTAATTAATAACTTGATGCGTTAGTCAAGGAATTTAAAAAAAATAGTTTTTTGTTTTTTTTTCTTCAGATCATGCTAAACAAGAAAAATGTGCTTATGTAAATTACTAGCATATATGCTGAAAGCAGTTTATCTATATTGCTGTAAATCTATAACACCACTATAACACCACCTTACTGTCTTTTAGGCACTGGTTATGTCTGTATTGATGAAACAGCATGTGCTGAAGAACTCAGTTGCCCTGGTAGGACATGGTACAGAAAAAAACCCTGCAGAACACAAAAACCTAGTAATCCTTCCTTCATTCCTGTAAGTGTACAATTTTGTTGAATTGGAGGTAGTTTTGTTTTCGCATATGACAGCATCTCATTTATTTATTACCTTGTCTCTTGCTCTCTCTCAACTAATTATAAAAGTGCTTGTAAAAAGATCTTGAAATCCTTCATGTCAGGAAGCAGGCTGTAAACAAAATCTAATTTCAGAGCAGCTACATAATTGATCTGCTCAGCTGACAGTTTCTTAAGATGTTGAAAACAATTGCAAATCATCTAGAAGGCAAACGATTCTGTGCTCCATAATCATTATATATTCATGTTTTCAAGAAAGGTTTTGTTTCAGACTGAACTGGGCAACTTCAGAGTCTCTTCATGCCAACATTCACAGAGCGAGTAGAGCGTATGGTTTTCCTCCAGCTGCCAAAAAAAAAAAAAAAAGTGATTTGGCAGGATGTTGAACATGAATTTTAGCAGAATATCAAAAATTGCAATTATACTTTCTTAAGGCAGCCCCACCTTCTTGCCTCCACACAATTTGATTTTATCAGGTCCTTCACTCACCTCCTTACCTGTGAGTATTCAGTAAAGGGAGATAAATGGCAATTTTGATGCTATTTCCCCTGTTAATAAGATATTAAAGGCAAACAGAACTGTGAGGACTATCTCTGCCTCCTCCTCCAATAGAAATTAAAACATTTCAATGCAAATAATGCTTCAGTACAGGGGGCTTGGGAGTACTGTTCCTGTAACAAATAGGCACACTGTTCCAAAAATATTAACAACATAGATTGGTATAATTATCACTTTTCAGAAACTGCAATGCAAATCCTCTTCCTTAAATATATTAAACTGTGTCTGCTTTTTGTTCTGGATGTTAACATAAGCAAGACTTGAACTGAAGCCATAGCATTATTCTGTATTCAACATTGCCTTTAGGTATTTTCTAAATAAATAGACCGGCCAGAGAGCCTATATATAAAAAAAAATCTTATCCCAGCTTGCTTTAGTCTAGGAAAATAAAGGAAGAAACAAGTCTACTTGACTACCAATTGCATCTCAAATGATGATGGATTCCAAGTGAAACTAAGAAAATGGAAAGGTACAAACACAGATTAAATTTTCCAATTCATGCAAACAGAGCATCTTGCACTTGAGAGCCACAATTCTGCAAAGGCTGGACAAAATGCAGCTGGTTAGTGGGTAAAGGGGGAAAAGTGCCTACATGCTGCTCTGCAGGGCAGCTGCTGATGTGAGCAGCAAGGGGCTACCAGCTTGCCCGGGCCTCAGAGGATGAGGAGCGCTGCAGGGCAGGCGCTGCAGAGCTGGCCTCGGGCAAGGAACAGAGTCCTTGCCAGAACAGTTATCAATTACCAGCCTGCACTCAGAGCTGGTAAGAACTTAGGCTGGTTAAAAGAAACCATTTTTCTCTCCCAGAAGTGTGTCCGTGAAAAAAAAAGACGGATAGTGAAGGGGGAGTTTGGGGCATTTGCTTGCGTTGGTTACACAGAATCTGCGCACTTCTAATGTTGCTGCTGCTCTACTTGTGCCACGGTGAGGGTATGAAGGCTATACCTGTAGCTAGCGCTGTCTGAAGGTTTTGAGGAATTCTCCACCCCTAACCAAGCAGCAGGAATTTGGGGCAAGCCAAGTGAACTTCCTCAGTAACTGAAAGTGGTGACTGTTCTGGTTTTAATGGTGCAGATATAAAGCAGAATACGTAATTTTAAATCAAATCCACTGTGACACGCAATAAATACTACACACAATACCGCTGCAAGATATCCAACATCAGAGGTAACACCTGGGAATCCTTCTGTGAAAATTTCCATCAAAAAAATTAAACCCATAATGAGTCATAGGGAATTCCTTTCAAGACATTTTTTTTTCTCTGACAGGTGCCTTAAAGCCTTAATTGACTAAGATAACTTAGAACATTGTCTTGGTATCAAATTTGTGATAAACGTCTGGTATTCAGGAAGAGATCAATGACTTTATAATGTTAGCTAATTCATTCTAGAAAATGGTCGTCCTTTATGCTGGTACGGTCACTATTATAATCTTTACATTCTTAACGTTTTCCCTGCTTTCTTTGGTGGCGTCCCTAACACAGACCTAGTTTAATCATAGCTTTTACTTCTTTGAACCAGACAGCACTTCTCTCTTTTTTTTTTCTTATATAATTCAGTTATCAATCTGGACTTTAATGAAATTCTATTTTTTACTAGGCTGTAACTTGAATGCTTAGAATTTATGAGCTAACAGAATAAAATTCTGGAGTTGCCACAGTATCTTGTCTGTTATAATTAGCTTGCCATTGTAGATTTATAGGGCTTTGTATTATGGCAACAGGAGAGTTTGACTGTGGCAGACTGAGTACATGAGCCAGACTTCCTTGAAATTAAAATATGCCAACTGAGAAACACCCTTTCTAAAACAGTGCAAAATTTCGTTAAGACACTTTTATTCCATGGGAACTGAGAACATTAATAAGTCAGGATTTATATGTTTGATATAATTGCACATTAAAATGAGCATAAGACATTGCTGAGTGTAAGTAACAGAAAATGATTCCATGTCATTTCTTCTAACATAATCTCCTGTGGGCTGAATAAGTAGAGGCTACTTTATCAAAAACTCCTTTATCAAGACCCACTTTACTTTGGGGTACAATTTTTCATACAGTATTATTTTTTAGGCAGATGATTACTGTGGAAAAATGTGTATCTGAGTAGAAAAAAAACTGATACTGCAAAGGAAAAGAAGAAATGAGAAGTGGCAGACCTAATTATTCATTGTCTCAACAGCAGTCCTCCTGATTTTAGCTGAGAGTTCTTTATACCTATTTTGGAAATACGATAGTTAAAAACAAGCAAAACATTCCATTAGTAATTATATACTATTGATTTTTCCTTCTTCTGTAAAATACAAATGACAGCAAACAAAGCCCAAACGAAATCCCGTCCGGGAAAAGAAATCATTAGTTTCAGTTTCCATTCAGTTTTTTATTTAAATGTCTAGTGCCTGGTTTCACTATTCTGTCAATAGCTGATATGACAGTAAGATTTGAAATATGAAGCTGAACACTAATCTGTGAAGTCAATAGTATAATTTTTTTAGCCTTCTTTCCAACAAGGTCAACTATTAGTTACCATACCATTCTTTATATTGTAAATATTTTATATGTTTAATATCAAATACTGTGCATATTGAAAAACACTCTAGAAAATATGGCTAGATTCTCTCAAGCTACATGAGCTCAGTGCATAAGAAGGTGATGACATGATTATATACATTAGAGAAGCTTATTACAAACTGAGAAAATCAAAGATTCTAGTTTTTGAACTCTTAATTTGCAGGTTATTTGTATGTCTATAAAGTCATAAGTTTGTAAGGGTCTCTGTGAGTATTCCAGAGATGTATTTGTTGGACATCTAAATAACAAAGACGTTTGAAGAAATACTTCCTGTGTATTTGTCATCTTCTACACATATCTTCGGATACAGTGAACATAATTTTTTGTGAGGGAGTACATCAGGCATAAATGCTAAAAAATTTCTTTTTCTACAAGCAAAAAATGAAGAGAACTCCGGAATGCTTAAGCAGCATGCTGGCATGAGAGTCTTAATTTCACTATGAAGATTCATTGCAGTCACATTGAGACACTGTACAGTCTCAATGAGGGGAACTAGGCATGCCCCAAAACAGCTAGGAAAGCCGACCTAGTGAGTGTGGTGCTGCCGAAGGAAATTCCGAGCACAAGGACCTGTCTGTTTGCCTCCGAGCCTGCTCCCAACCTGCATCTGTTCCGGACTCAGCGTGCTCTGCACTCCCATGGGTGGGAGCAAGAATTGGAAAGAGCAGGGCACAGAGCATCAAAGGCAATGGCAGTGTCCTTTTGAATAACCAGATAATATTTAGAGTGCTCATGCAGGAAATGGAAGGTCGAGGACGAAGACTTTCAGGTGAATGGAGAGTTTTCTGTCAGATCATGAAGGCAACTATTCATTTTGAACACTTCAGAGTCAGAAAGTGCTGGCGAACAGGTCATCTGAATTGCCCTCTGGGACTGGGAACTGTGACTTTGTAGTGTCTGTCCAATATCATTTTTTCTGCCCTTAGGCTATGACATGAACAGACTAAAACTTTTCAGACTTTGAGGTAGATCAGTCTAGCAATTTTTCAGACTGTGTCTGAACAGAAAGGATTACCTATTTTTGGATTAAAATGTTCAGAAGAACTGACAGGAGTAATTCAGTTCATCTTGCAAATGAAGTTATCAATGCACTGGATTGCTCCTTCGCTGCCATGTGCAATCCATGCAAATAGAGAGCTGTTTTCTGTCTGCACTGTGAGCTGGCCAGATGTGAGACCGACACACTGTGCAGGCTGCATGTATCAGCACTAGCAGGGTGCTGGGATTACCTTGCTGAGCTTTCAGCAGGGTTTCAAACATAGGACTTGGCCATGAAGGTTTTGGTAGCCCTATGCCCAGTCCTCTTAGATTGCATGGGTCTATGCAAAAAAAAGTACTTAAAATGTTAAGCTATAAACTTCTGTGAAACAATAGAGAAGTTTTTTACTGGTTGTTCACTGTAGCTTGAAAGACACAGCAAGCAAAAACAATAGACTGATTGATGACTAAAACAAATATTAAATCTAGTGCCAGTGGCTTTTTCGAGTGGGTTCCAAAATGTCTGCAATTAGTAAGATTCTGGAAGAAAGTGTAACTGAGCTCATTACAGAACATATGGGGTATTGATAATAAGGCTTCAAGAAGCTTGTGACTGATTTTAGATCATTTGTGTTAGATCCATGGCTTCCACTCATGCTTGGGAGATCTGCGGATCCATATGAATAACATGGCAAGGTTAAAGGGCCATTTATACTTACGGGCACAAACTTTCTCTGCTGTCAGTATGCCAGGAAACTGTCTTTTTATCGCTGAGATACCTGCTTGTCTTTTCCACAACCTAATGCAATAATGGCTATACAAAAATGATTCAGGCATCCCTACTGAAAACTCTAGCTTGTGAAAGCAGCAATCAAATGAGATAAATTATTGCAAATTCATTAGATTTATTCCTACCATTTTCATTTGAAAATCTTTGTTTGGAATCAAATGAATATTTCTGAAATTTTTGACTTATAAGAACAGCTGCTCTTCTTTGGGAACTTGCCCAGTGTCAGTGCCCACAGTAAAAGTCTGGGAATATTAACAGAAAATTACCAGCAGCTGTTCAATGTAAATCTCACAGCACCAAATAAGGGAAGATAAAATTGAGACAATAAAGAAGTAAAACACAGGGTAAGTGGCAGATGCTAAGACTGCTCAAGAATAGGATATGTTACAGATTTCCATAATGCAGTTGACTGCAGGAGATCCCCAAATTTAATCTACCAAAATGAAATTTATTTTTATGTAACAATAAAAGACCCACAAAGGAGGCTGTTTTAACTGTGAAGTTTCCCAAGATTCTCTTAGTCAATTAGTAAATTATAATGAAAAATGGGTAGCACTTCCGAGGTGCAAGGCTACAGGCAAAAAAACATCTGGCAATCAATATCTCTATTTTACTAACTTGAAAAGAAGAGAAAGACAAATCTCATTATCAGAGAGTTTGTAATTTCCATGCTAGGTGTGTTTGTAATTTCCATGCTAGTGTGGGAGAAACAGTCACAGATATTTCAGGATGGGTGAAAGTAGTAGCTAATAATAAAACCAGTAGCCATTGGGAACAAACCCAGAACAATATATGGGAGCAATGTATGGCAAACTTTACCATGTATTCATTTTGCCAAAGAGTAGAGACTTTTAAGTGTCATAATGGACTTTAGGAAAGGACTTAGGAGTAAAGAAGGTAGTAACTTCTGATTAGGACTCTCCTTTATTTATGTGAGCATTATCATTGAAGCTGGGTGTGTAAAATCAGCTTCTCATTGATGAGACAGCTTATTTCAAGGGCAATCATATCAGGCGGTCTCCCTCTCAAATGTAATGTTCTCTTCACTAAAATAGCAAATTCAAGGTGAGAAGAGAAAACAAAGTCAAGTCTATTTTTAATTCTGATATAAGAAATAGTCTATGGTTTCAGAAGGCACAGAAATAGGATATTATAAGTTCATTTTTATTCCCTCTTTGGTAACAAAGAAATGATTTATATTTGTGTATGTATACATAGTGTATCCATGTATGTATGTATTTTCAGGCTATGTACTTCATTAAAGTAGAAATGTATTTCCCTGTAAAAGACATTAATCTGATATTCATTTTAAAAGTCTAAATTACCGAAAAGGAGGACATACAAAACTCTTAATAATCACTCTTCTGGAAATTGCTCTTCTGGAAGAAAAAATACTGTAACATCAGAAAGACTGCACAGTTTCTTTGCAAGGGTTTGTGAGGTACAAATATATTTATTTTTATATTTTGTACCATTTCAAAGCGGTCCAAGGTATAGATTAAGTCTTCCTGTAGCTGAATATTGCCCTGGTCATTCGGGTAGTGATAACTACAAGCATACAAAGCTCATGAACTGGGTATGGCACAGGTAAAAGCAGTAAGTGACTAAAAATAAAGGTCTTAAAACAAACTCTCTTCTTTTTTTAATTTTTTCTTCTGCCTTCAGAAGGAAGACATGTTTTGCAACACTTCTCATTCCTTTCTCCAAAGCACAGAGAGCTAGAGTTTTCTAAAACAAAGTAGATTTTCTTCTAATCGCACAGAGCGAGGGAACTAGAGCTTAAAGTTCAAACGTTGTGGGAATTACAGTAAAATTAAGAGCTGACAGCTGTGTACTAGGGAGAAGATTTCTCCATCCAAAATAACATTGTAAATGAGAAACCTTTAATCTTGTTAATAAGTATTTTAAGTGATAGGTCCATCTGTATGCAAGTGGTAAAGATGGAATGCTAGTAAACCTACTGGGTCAGATATCGAGAGAAATAGAGTGTAGATACTCCAACACATTTAAGTTTATCTGAATATAAATCTCTACACCCTCTGTCTTTCCATGCCCTGTTTTGTTTAGCTTTCTCATGTTTGCATTTCCTGGATCTTTTTTATTTTCTTTCTACTTTCTACTATTTTACTGAAAGTTTACAGTTTTTTTCTTACTGCTACATTTATGGGCTATCTCTGTTGAGGAAGTTGTATTCAGCTGGTCAGAAAGGCTGGTGCAGATAAGGATCCATACAGTATTTGTTCCTGTAGGAACCTGTACTTGGCTAGCTATACAAGGAATAAATGCAAACTAGTATGTGTGCAAGGACATCTATATAATATACTATTTTTAAGGGTCTCTATCTGCCTTTACATTGTCTTGTATCACAAACTGTTTGACTTCTTTTGTCTGCATGAGAATGTATTTGGTGATCCAGATGCAGCCTTGTTTAGAGCCCTGACAGAGAATTGCTGCTGCTCTGAATGCAGGTGAGGAATCCCAGGTTGCAAAAGGCCTTTCACTAATATATCATGAGGTTTGAGAGGTCTCATAACATATACTCTGTTTTTAATGGTGATATATCTCTGCATGGTATCTGATCAGCTTACATTCATTTGGTTAGTGAGATTTGGAGGTAGTAAGCTCCCAGATGGAGATGGTCATGTTTCCAAATGAAAAGTGGAATTTTCACCTATACTGAGAGAATGAGTGCATGCTGGGATATGTTCCATGGAGACATCTATGAAAATACACTTACTAGACTAAATGTTTAAGACCACTTGGCTCTCTCATGCCTGCAGCATACACTTATTCTCTCTTCACTCACTCCTTGTGCAGCTCAGAAACAACACTGTGGGGAACAAAAGAAAAAAAAAACAGCTTCTTGCACCTGGACGTGGAAACCTTCAGTGACTGCTGTTCATGCCAAACCTACAGCAGGGATGTTGGCTGAATGACAGTATGCCAAACCCCGTTGGGAGCTGCTTTGTAATGTAGTTGGTACTGTAGTTGCATAACTATTTTAAAATGGCACATTCTATCTCTAGAAAAAAATATTGTTCATGATTGATAGAGAAGAAGAAGGGTTTCTGGCGTTATCCACAGCTTCTGGAATTGTAATAGCATGAGTTTGAGTATCTGTTCCGGAGGTCTTCCATTACACACCATTGATGTGACCAAATTGTAGGAATGATGAACAAATTCAGATTAAAATTCTTTGAGAAACTTTTCCTTTCACTGCTTTAGCTGTTATTTTATTACGAAACTGCTTTATTCACTTTTTGGGAATGAACTTGTTAACTTCTTTATGTGCTCAGAAAAATCTCTCTTGAGGCTATCATGATGAAGAATATTCACTACTCTGCTTACTGAAGGATTTCAGTATTATAAGTCTTCGCATTTCTGGCATATTCAGAGCAGTTCTGCACCACAGGCAGTATTTCACCTGTTTATTTTACTCCAGTGCTGAGCTGTGATTATCTATATGGTCAGTGCGATTAGAGCTAAGTAATCAATTGATTCTATTATATAATGTATTAAGTTCACACCTTTGCCTTGCAACTTGGCTAGCTTGTTTCGAATACTCCCTGTGAGGGTAATCTAAATTATCTCTGATTGTATTTCTTCTTTTGTATGTCTTGTCAGAAATCCAAAAAGCATGCCCTTTCACAAGCCTTACCAATATATCTTCTTGCAAAATGCATGTAGAGTGTAATCCTGTAAGACTGCTGAAAATTATTCTTTTCTCTAAAATTAATGTATTTTGTATTTTTAAAATAGTATCTGGAGTTTTCAGAACTTACTGGGTTCTCTCTTTCCTACTGTATACACTCTGGGATTTTTATATTCTGATCATCATTGTCAATGGCCTTAGGACAAGGTTATGTAAATTATATCTAACCTCCTTAATTGCTGATGGGAAAAGCTATGGAAATAAATTCAGGCGTGATTATTGCTACAGCAGCAAGAGATACCATTGTTTACAAAAATGTAGTAAAGTTGATAAAATTAAAAGAGGAAAAAAAAGGCAAAAAATAAGGAAAAAAAAATCCAAAACAGGTTCAGCTCGGTGTATCTGAATTGAGCCCTGAGGCAGAGCTACTTTGAAAAAGAATTTTATTCTACTAATTGCTACATTCAGAATCCTGTTAGGAGCAGAAAGCAATACACCTTGTAGGCAAAGCTAAGATTTTAATGTTAGTTTAATCAAAATACACCATGAAATATTGATGTGAACTTTTCCAGCTACTGATATACCTTTTTAGTTAAAAATAACACCCTCAAGACCAATAATTCATAGTGTTTATTCTTTCTTTTGTTATTATTTTTTGACAATATGCTTCCCCTTCCAAAATCCTTTTAGGTCCTGAAGTCAACAGCACTATCACTCTCTAGCAGCAGGCAGAGGACAAGATGAGCTGCCACCATCATCACCATCAAACAGGGACCCAGCAACAAAGAGCTCCTCAGTCAAGCAAGCTGCTTATATGTTTTATTAACACTTTTTTTTTCTTCTCTCTCTCTCTTTTTTTTTTAAATTTTATTTTATTTTCATTGGCTCCCAGCTGAAGTTTCTTAAGTTTGAAAACTTAAAACTTCAAGTAACATAAATAGTATCGGGGCACTGAGTGCCCTCACTGCTCCTAAAAACCCAGAGCTGCTACCCCCGGAACCCAGCCAACCCGCCGATGGTTGAGGAGCTCTGTCCAAGCTCAGGTCCAGGCGCACGATGGCTTCCTGAGCTGTACCGTGGTGGTCCTGCCTTGGTCCCAGCTCCTGCACGGGCGCTGGCCTGCTGGGTAGCCTGGCCACCACCAGGCGCTGCTCTGAACGGCAGTAGCTGAAATGAGTTGATATTCCCAGACAGCAGCAACGGGGTCGGGCCTCTGGGGCTGGTCACCGCTGTGCAGGGGGGCATGAGGGGATGTCCGGGTGCCGGGAGCTCCCCCTGAGCCATTGCGGCCCTCGTGTGACAGCAAGCGCCGCCATTCCGGCTCGTACGACAGCCGGAGCAACACGGAGCATCGGAGGCCGCACGCCAGCTGGGACCGAGCTGGGCAGCCCCTGAGGAGCCCACAGCCCTCGCTGGCGACACCAAAGCTGTGTGTGTACGTCCTGTGCCGCCTGGGAGCAAACCAGGACGGCAGGGAGAGCAACAGGAGAGCCCTGGCTGAGACGGGGTATGTTGTGCGCTGGCACAGCCACGTTGGAGCTTCCTGGCGGACATGTAAGCTGACTACTCTGCTTTAACTAGTAAGCTATGTCTATGTTTCCATTCCTAGTGAAAACTTCTGCCCTACTGACCTGGAGCTCTCGTTTTCCTCTAGTGCTGGCCTCCCTAGGAAGCAGGGGGGATGTAATGGTGCCTTGAACTGCCTTTTGCCTTAAAATGCACCCGCTTCAGTGGGCATTCTTCGGCATTGTCCTTCTTTAATGTTGTTCTTCTATGGCCCTAAAAAAACATGTCCTGTATTAAAATTGGTACTTACAGGTAATGTAGGTATTGCCACCAATTGCTTTTCTTCTATGAGTTAGGTACTGAAACTGCTACTACAAATTGTGTAGGTATTTAAATAAATATGTAAATCAACTGTATGTACAAACTCTAGGTCTGGAAACTAGAAAAATATGCTTTAATAAAAAGTTCTGGAGCTCTTTTATGTTTCCTGTTCAGATATGCTTGTAGAAATATTTCTTGTAAAAATAAGACTTTATGGACATCCACCTAAACCTGTCTATCAACAGTTATGAGTTGATTTGACAGCAAAAAACAGTTTCTGAAATCTGTTATTTGCACATGGAAATGTTTTAAAGTGCAGACTTTGTAACCTAAATCGATAAGGCCTTTCATGCAGATTAATTCCTTGAAATCCTTGTACGTAGTCTGAGGCTTTTATTATGACTATTATGGTGAAGGCCCTTGGCAAACAGGGTAGCTGTCAGCAGAAGGCTGCCTGCTCTGGGGCTCCTACTGCTGTTGTGCTGAAAAGAGGCTTGGCCAAGTCCAGTTAAAGCTGGAAATTTATATCTGCCCTGGAAGGAGGGCACTCTGGTTATTTCATAGTACAAAATGTGAATGGGAATAAATAAAATGGGAATAACAGGAAAAGAATGAATAGCAGTAGTTCAAAAAATAGATAAACTTGTTGTGTTTAGATTATTGCGATTTGTGAAATAACAGACTGTAGCGTAGCTGAATGGAAAGTGATCAGCTGATTTCAAAACTAATCTCTTAAGATGCCCCCTCACCCACCTAGCAGATCTCCCAGAGGAAGGAGACTCTGCTAGTAACAATATTTCTATAAATTCTAGCTCAAGGCAGGCTTGTTTTCAGTTGCCCTTTAAACTGCACGCTTGTAAAAGCAAGCTTTTTAGCTTGTCAGCATGAGAAATTCCGTCCCTATCACACTGTATGCATTTATAGTCAGCAATATGGAAAGCAAATGCAAAGGTGGAGTTCAGGTAATGCAATTCCATCTGTAGCATTCAATCGAGACCGCAATCTTCTCTCTCTGCGTCCAAAAAGAGTATTGTTGGAATATTTTGGTTTTATATCTTATCAATTCTTTGCATTTGTGCAGCTTTTCTGTACTTTGCATTTCCAACAGGAGAGTTCATCCAGAACGCTACTAAATGACCACCATGATTTTGTCTCCTCAGTGTTTCAGAACAAGGGACTTGGACACTAAGGTTAAACTTATGCCAAGGCAGAATCCACCTTCTTATAATTATGTCCATCAAATTGTTCTGGGTAGAATCAGGTAGTAGGGTGTACGTTAACCAGTGCACTTGGAGTTGGAGCCAAGTCCTGTGGGTTGCCTCAAAGCAGCAAGGCCAAGCCACCACATGGAGGTCTTCCTGTTTCCAGGGAGAGGTGAAGGAACAAGATGATGAATGGTGGGAGGCTGTAGCTCTGCTTGCTCCTTGCACAAGCGCGCTGTGCTGCTGTGCGCCTCGCCGGCCATGCGGAGAGCCAGTGGTCACATCTAACAACTTTGAACATACATTAGGGATTTGAGGAAGCAGCCTTTTGCATCATTGCATCAGTCCAAATATCTCTGTTTTAACTGTATTGTCTATTAACTCTAATTTAATAGATATCACTAGCAGAACAGAGCAATTTAAAATCAAATAGAAACAAATCTTACCCCTATATCAATGACTTCCAGGGGTACTGTTTCTCAAGCACCTCAGTGGTATCACTAACTTGTTTTTGCTCTATAGGAGCCAGTGGGGAGAATGAAGCATATTTCTTTTTTAATTAGCCAGCTGCCTAATGAGTTTCAATCACTTTAAATTACTGTATATAGGATGCTATGTGACAAGGTTGACAAACAGACCTTGACCTGTTGTAGCAGTGACACTTTATGGTGCTGAATAACAACTACATATAGGTCTATGAGGTTTCTCTGCACTGTTATGTGTGCTTTAGTCCCTGTTTCTGGTTTGTATGCTTATTCTTGGTTTATTACTCCTTTTCTGGGGAGGACAGAAAAGTTTAACAGGTGTATGCTGCTCAAATTTTGAAACAATAAAAATATTCACAGTAATACCTGATAAAATAAATCCTGTTCATAATCTGCTATATTTTTCTCTGACATTTTAATAGGAGTTCCACTCATCAATGTTTAATTTTAAATCTGCATTGAACATGTTTATTATCATTTATTCTTTGAAATATACAATATTGCTTACTCGTTTATCTTTCTTCACAGTTCTGTCTCTAGCACCTACGTCTTTCCGAAGTATTTGATGTTGGTAAGCAATAACAGGGATGGGAAAAGTCTTTTCTGTTTGCCTTGTGACCGGTCTCTCTAAAGATGGTTCTTTCGGCCCCTCCTGTAACCTGCTGCACTCTAGCTTCACGAATCAGGAACAGCTGACTGTACCCTCCATTCACAGGAAAGTTCAGACAGTGGCACTGTGATCCTTTATGGAATGAAATGATTCTCTGGGATAAGCAGCTCTTGTTGATCTTAATTTCCAGTGCTGTGAAATCCATCAGAAGCTTTGAAATTTAAAGAGGCGGGAATTAAGTTTTTTTTTTTTTTTCTGATTTTATTTTTTCTAAGCTTACATTTCAGTAAACTGACTCTCTTTATACACTTGTGAATCTACTGTCAAAGTTATTTTCCCCAGGAAGTTTATACTGTGCTGTAGTCAGGTCTCTTACGCGTTCACTGACAAGCTAAACAGATGCAGTGCTGCAGCTCTCTGTTCAAGATGTTTTCTAAGCGCTGCCTTCACTCTTCACTGATTTATCCCATCCTCTTGGCATGGGTGACACCAGAGCTGGAGACGCATCACAGAAGTGGCTACATTAATGACAAACACAGGAGTAAGATCATTTTCCTTGCTCTATTTATACTTACAAAGATTTTCTTTGACCTTTGGCTGTCATGGTTTGAAACTGTGAAGTATGGCTTAATGCTTGTTCTCAAAGAGATGTTCTTTGCCTTATACAGTAGTTCAGAAACTAAAAATGAAGGGAAAGAGGAAAAAATACTTTTACACCTTTATTGTTGTATGCTTATTCTTGGATATGTTTTTTAATCAAAATATATGGAAGTGTTATTAAGAGAGTGCAGTTCATGTCCAAGTTGCTGTATGTCACTCCCATCCTCTAATGAATGCCATGCAATGCAATATGCAGATGTTCCTCTGTCCTGCAGTTTGTATGACCCTTGGTGTCATTTTGTTAGCCCTGTGGCCAATTTTGTCAAGCTATTCAGGTCATCTTACATCAATGATCCCTTCTCCTCATTAGATTACAATTCCCTGTTTCTTGTGATTCATAAATATTATCAATGATTAATTTGTATTTTGTTTCAGGTCTTTGATATAACAATAAGCAATAGTGGGCTTAGAATTGATGTCTGTTGAAACCCTGCTGGAAGCTCCCTGTCTGATTATTATTCTTCCCTACAGAGAGCTAAAGGAAATAGTTATCAACTTTATAATATATTTATTATATGTCATTTTTTTTCTGCATCACCCTTAATTGAAATATTATGCAACAGTAAATCAGTAAATAACAGCTTTATTTAATAAAAATATATCAGTCTTGTTCAAGTACATCTGTTTCCTATTGACTAGCATTAATTATACTTGAATCATTTAATTCTTTAATAATTTAGTAGTTTTTTTTCATTAATAGTCTTTTATCAGCCATTCACTTATTTACTCAAGATCAATACCAAGCTGACAAGTTAGCTGATGCTGACAGTACTCTCATTTCTTCATAAACCTTCTCAAAATATTGGCAAAAGTTTAGCTCGTTTCCATTGGGTTTTGGAGCTTGCATAGCATGCAAGAGTTGCCAGCACTCAGCATGCATGTTCCCATCTCTCCCTCGCACCAGGCTTTTTGCAAATGCAAATCCAAAAAATGTTAGAAAACTGCTCCGAGGTAATTTGCATCCAAAGTGTTACATTTCCATCCTGTTACACAACTGCATTGCCTCTCCCTTTCCAACCTGTAGGAGTACTTTTCCATGCATTCTGTGTAATGCATTTGCCACTCCCACCTAGAAATGCACTTAAAGCATTCTAGGATTATTTTGATTTCTAACTTATTAAACAAACAAACATGAACCCGCTCCCTGTCAACATAGCGTACATTCCCCCCACCTCATTTATTAGCCTTAACTTTAGGACCTATACATTTTTAGTCCTTTGCTTCTGTTGCTCATTTTCCACTAGTTTGAGTTCTGTTTCACATTCCCTGCACTTGGTCTTTTTGTGTGTTCTGGGATTCTGTTAGAGAGCCTTTTCCTCATGAGTAACTTACTGATTTTCTTAAAAATCAGTGAAGACATATTCAGTCTTAGGGTTGTAATTTCTAGAACACATAGTCAAGTAATGCTAAATAACTTCCAGTTATAATTCATGATTTGATATTAATACTTTGCCAGCTGATTTGACCTACTTATCTCAAGATTTATAAACAGCGCTTGCATTTCATTCATTTTGTGAATGAAAATAAAAAGCGATGCATTTGTAAATATATGAAGCTATAACCTCAAAAGGGAAAGAAATGGCTACAAAAGTGTTAGCTTATTTTGCATCTCTGACCCCCCAGGGAAAGGGGTGTTCGGGGTGGGTGGCCTGAGCTGCTCCTCAGCAGTGCAAGGGACAGTGCATGAGGTGTGGACCACGCTCCTTCTGCAGCTTCAACAGTGGAAACTGCTCCTGGGAAGTGCCTGTACCCCAGGCATCGCCTCTGGGGGAGGCTGAGGCGAAGCAAGAACTCCCGTGTGTGGAGTGGGGGCCTCTCTCAGCCACTGTACACAGAAATTGCTGCAGAAAAGCACACAGCCCAGCGTTTCCTGCAGAAAATGAAAAATGTGCCCTACCACCAAGCGAGCCTGATAGGCAATATGTAACAGCATCATATGCAATGTAATGAATTAGTCATGCGAAGCTATTAATCATGCTCCTTTCACCACTTGCTCCTATATTAATCCATTCCTGACAGAAATTTAACATTACAAATTGCTGAGAAGTTCTGTACATCCACCACTGTTTAAATTATTCTCCTCAAACTTCCTCAAGTTTCCTTCCTCTGCAAACCATCTCTTTTCGCAAGCACCAGAGATCATCAAGGCACCCTCCTCTGTGAGGTTAGTTATTGTAAATGTTGTAGGCTCAGTTTTGACACTCAAAATCTTTCATGCTACGAAAGTGAAATGTAATCTTTTAGTGATATGTTTAGAAATACATCACTTTTTATTTTCATCTTATTAATATAAATAACTGGAGCAAAGAGCAAGATAAACCAAGATACTAAACAGGATATGTTCCAGGATGGATGAACCCTTTTAAGAGAAGTAGCCTCTGGGTAGTGTGTGATATGGTAACCACTCTTCTCTGAGCCTGGTGATCCAGCCAGTTTTATACCAAATTGTCCACTGATCCAGACTGTAATGTCCTCATTTGGTTATAACAGTTCTGTGGAAGCTGCTGAAAGGTTTGCTAAGGTTGGAATAAATGACATGCACCCTCTTCCCTTTGTCTACAAATTCTGTCAGTTTAGCTTTTTGTCTAATATTTAAAGAGTTAATCAAAGAAGTGAAAAATGTGGTCTTTCTATTTGGCAAGAATTTCTGCAAGTACAAAAATAATTGAGAGACATCCTTTTCTAAGTCTCAGTGTTGATGAAGAGGCCAAGTAAGACTGATATAGAAAAACAGTGAAGAATAAAGTTAGGTAGAAGAACAAAACTCACCCCTGCAGGTTCTTTGTCTTGCTGCTTCTTTGCCATTATCTTCTAGAGCAGAAAATAAGATAAGAACTGAAACAGTATTTTCATTAGAGTAAATATCTTTCCTAAAGGCATGAGTTTTAAATATAATATTGAAAGTAAACAAATAAAAATATTCTTCTTGATATTTCTTAAGATATAAATTACTTACTGTTAATGAATTTGACTCAACACGCTGGAAGTATCTCCTTTTTTAGCTAATAGACAAAGATGGGCATTTTTAGAACACTTTTTAGTTCCTATTGTGTCCTATTTTAGTTATCTACTCTAAAATAAAATTAGTTATGCTAGAGATGCAATAGGCTATACTGATTTCCATTGCCCATACAAGGAGTTTAGGCTAACTGACCGACCTAGTAAATGTAGACATCTACCTGGTGGCCACATGGTCCCATGTCCTGCTTCTTTTTCTTGAGACATCATTCAGTAGTGCACTCCAGTATGTTCTGCAGTTGATCTCAAAATTTTGGTTTCTTACATAACAGTAGGCCCCTGCTGTCAAATAAGCAGCTTGGATGTCAGTTAAAGCTTTTATTGTCATATGCTCTTAATGGGAGAGGGGTAAAAAAAGCGAGAGCCAGAGCACAAACTAGCAGCCTGTATAAGAGCAGTAAGAACAGACTGTGATGCTCAGGCAAACTCAGCCCGAGTAAAATATTGTAAACTGTTGTAAACATGGAAAATCCTGAGAGTTAATGTTCTCTCATTCCACACCTGTTTCTGTAACTCATGCCTTTAAAATGAGACTGGTTGTTTGGTACAGAAACATCTCAGGATATACACCGCACTGCAAGTTAAAATAAATCCTCACCACAAGTGTCTTCTGAAATGTAGTATCTCATGACCTTTAGTCATTAGTTGTGGGAGATTTGTTAACCTGACCTAAAAGTGCCACAAAATTATGATTATCTACAGTGGATTTCTATAGAGAGCTGTAACTTACCTAGCAATATTTTAACAGTTCATTCAATAGATTCTAATTGTTCACAAAGACCATTAAGCTAATGTAGCTGATTATTGTTCACTTAATTCTTTAAGTAAATTAGAACTTGAATTGACTTGATGTTACATGATTGATTTATTTAAATAGCTAACTGAGAAAGCAAATATTAAAACTAATGTTAAGCATTCTGCAATTGTGGCAATGTTCTTCATTTTTATTTTTGCTACCTAAATATTTGTTATATCTCTCTGCTAATAAAGTACGTTCACACTTAAAGTATGCACTGCAACTGTAGTTGAACATGCACGTCTTCAGCTTCCCTTACTGCTGCAACACCAGAAGAGCACTTAGTGGTTAGCTGGAAAGGCGGGGGGGAGTGCTGTGTGTCGCTGTACTACCATGTGTATGCTTAACCTCTTATTTTACTTTTTTTTTTTTTTGAAACTATTCTGCTTTTGAAACTATTTATTTTGAAACTATTCAGCATTACACACTAAAAATGACAGGCGTAACTGACACATAGCGATGATTTTCTGGTTTCTTTGTGCTTTTTGGCTTCTTTCTCTGTCTTTCTGTTTGTTTTGTTTTTTAATTCAAGAAGGCAAGTAATTTTGAGGTATCTTAACACTGAATACTGACTTGTTAATCTATTTAATAGATTATTTAAAAAAAAAGTCAGAATTTTATCCTTCTGCAGAGAGCCCATCCTAATAATTATGCTTCTCCTTTTACCATTTCTTCTGGTTTGATATTCCCATTGATTTTCTAAACAGGTGAAATAATGTAAATGTTACCTTGCAGTCCCTAGACTGTACTAGAGATCTGGAAATAACTTCTTCCATTCAGTGAAAGGATGTCTTATTTGCAAATCATCTGGGAATCTTACAAAATCCATACTACAGGTCAGGTAAGAAAGTACAGAAGGGTCTGTTTTGGCTTTATGTTTGTGGTAATAGTACTTCAATAGCTTTATGGTAATTGGAAAATAAAAACCTGAGAACAGACCTGAGAACTTATCTTAGGTCTTCTTGGTCTTCCCTTGAGATCAGTGTGTATTTGTAACAGCTTCCTAATCTCATTGTTGATTTCCATATCTATAAAACAGTGTATTTCCAAGAATATACTCTTGGATAATTATACATGCAAAGAAGTATTGTTCCTTATGGACAGTTCATACGTACCGTGATGAAGTGTCGGCAGGATACAACTCAACCCCATTATCACAGCCCTGGAGCTGAAGTCCAGCTGTGTTCTTATTTATCCACCTTCACCAGCTGGCAATTTTCTTGTGTTGCTCACAAAGAAGTACAGCTCAACTTGTCCTTTTAGGCCTAGAATAGTAATTTTTCCTGACCATAATGCAAGGGAAGGCATCAAACCTCAAAATGGCACTCAACTGGAGGATTTAAAGGTAAAATGGATGGCAGA
>JAUBNY010000114.1:114829-125695 GCA_032275445.1 Crypturellus soui | reverse complement strand
TTTGTCAATCCTGGCAAGGGCCTCGAGGAGGGAAAAGCTGCAGAGCGGCCTCTTTGCTGCCTTTGCTGGCAGCTTGCTTCTCCTTCAAGCTCATTGCCTGGTTGTGAAGGGGCTGCAGATGCTGGGAAGTGCCGTTGGACCAGGACCTCCTTGGGCCAAACGCATTGTCAGAAAGTCGGAAGGGGAAGTGTCTGACTGCTGGGCTTACTCGAGACAGTGTGAAATACTGCACAGTACAGAAATTATATTTCTGTGACCTTGCTTTGAAATTAACTATTTTGTGAGTGACAAAAAGAGAGGCAAAGACAGTCAAATGCACACAGAGTTAGCAGCTGAATGACAAATAAAACACATTGAAATCACAGTTTCGGGGGAAAGATATAACCTAATTATGACCTCAAGTTCAAATTCTGCAAGCCTGAGCTTCAAAGAACTGACCAAGCAGCCAACAGTGTCATCTGAGACTATCGTGTACCATGGGGCTTTAATCCTGACATATTCTCCCGCTGTCTAAAATGATTGCCTCTCTTGCCAAAATAGCTTATTCAAGACTATCTTGTAGAGTGCACTAGTTTGTGCTATACTAGGAAGTTTTAAACTTTGTAAGTAGGCTTCTTTGCTTTTTTTTTTTCTTTTTTCTTTTTTTGGCCTATGCGATGACTTGTCGTAATTTAAAGAGAACTGTTTTTCACAGGAAAAAAAAACAGTATTCCACAAAGATTAATCTTTGACAAAGAACTTTTGCTTTGAGTGAGGAAAGGTTATTTCTCCTGGAAATAATCCAAGCCTTACAATAGGATTTTTCATTTTTCCATCCACAAATCCATAAATACCCTTAACAGAAAGACTTTGCAACTTAATAATGCCAATGTGGGATGATATTTCATTCCTTCTCTGCAGGTATTTCATTCCTTCCCCAGCCAGGGTGTAAAGCCTTGCCTTATACCTTCAAATAATTTTTGCTACACTGTTAGAACAGCTGTGTCTACAGACATAAACGTATTAAAACAGACAGACTATTATTGCCTTCTAATTATTGCTCAAAAGAGGAAAAAAAAAAGATGTCCAGGATGTTCAAAAATGAGCTAAAATTTTATTTAGTCTTAGACATGTGAACAAAACGAAGGGACAGAGAGACTTTGTTTTTGTGCACATCTTGAAGTGACAATGAAGTTTGTTGAAATTTACAGAAATGATTGGGATTATTTTCCTGGTGAGTGCTATGTTTTTGCTTCAGGAATTTCTCACATTTCACTGGGTAAACCTGAGGGCAGATATGTATAACTTAGTCTGCCATCGGTTCAGTGATTCTAGTTACACTTTAAAGAATTTAATATGACTGCACTGAACTGTACAGACTTTAATAGCAGCTTTCAAAGGCAGTGACAGTTTTGGTCTCAAGCTTGAGTTGTCACTTAGGACAGCAGTTCTGGTAAACAAGTTCAGCAAATGTTCAGGAAATCACTTCATTCATGCAGTCCGTTCTGCAGAATTACTTCTCCTCACAAAGGCTGAAAAAAGCAGATTAGTCATTTATTCCTGCACAGGCCCACAGTCATGGGCACGTGTTCATGAAAGACCCCTCCAGTTGACACAGCTTATGAAACTGAAATAATATAACCTTGAAGTTAAGACATATGAAGTACGAGATATAAATTCTCTTTCTAAAATTAGAAATGTCCTTCCTTTCTTCCACAGACGTCACTAAAGACATCTGACAACTCATGGTATAAGTACACATTTATTTAAATACCATAAAGTCACTGGCTGCATTTTCATCAGCAGGAATTACAGTGATGTTACTTCTAACAAGTTTCTTCTGCTTAGCTTTATATTCATACCAAAAGTACTCCAAACTGTGATAAGGTTAGTAATTTGGAGGAAAAAAAAAAAAAAAAACAATCAGAGGTAATGTTACATACAGAACGTATTGTTGCTGTCATTTCAGGATCTTAATGTGCTATATACTTATCTCTGTTGATACTGCATGGCCCTCCAAAGGAAAAAAAAAAAAAAGAATCAAGAGATATTGGCAAAATTAGCTTTTGTTCACGATGCTGATGTTGTAACCCAGCCTTGTTTCGTTACTGTCTGCCTCTGAAGCGCACGTACAGTGCAGTGGGGCTCCTATGCGTGACTGCAGGAGCTGGAAGCGTCTTTGGCCATGAAATGGGTACTGCCTTCACTGAACTCTCATTTCCCATCCAATATCCACAGCGCAGTTAGAATTCCCCTTTGGATACCCATGTCACTGCTCTTATCCCGCATGCTGTCGGGGAGCAGCGAGCAGAGCCGCCCCGCACGCAGGAGCTGAGGGACATGATGGGTGCTGTGGTGAGGCAGCAGGGCGAGTTCGGGGGTGGTCACCGCGGTCAGGCAGAGCCCAGGGATCACCAGAGGCCACCGTGAAGAGGCAGCCCCAAGGTCAGGCCTTGGGGAGCCCACGGGTGAGGGGCAGACTCCAGCTGCGAGGCCGGCGGCCAGGCAGGGCCGCGGCTGCAATGCACCCAGTGCTGGAGGGCCAGAGAGCAGCGGTTGAGCCCCAGCGCAGCTCGCAGGGGCGCTGGCCAGGCCTCGCGCAGCGCTGCCGGGCACACCACGCACCCGGCCCGCAGGCTGAGCGCAGCCCTCGCTCGTGCTGCCTCCGAGGCGGCGCGCAGGCCTCCCCCCACGCAGGGCCGCTGCACGGTGCGCCGCAGCCTGCGTCCCGCGGAGTCACTCGTACATCTGACACCGCTCGGCTCTTCTCAGTGAAAAAGAGCCCACCATTTAAATTTATTTATGGCCCCTATTTGTTATAGGTGCTTACCACAAAGGAGCAGAACAGATAAAATCATTATGAAGTATGGTAAGCATCAAGATAATTCTTCGGTATTGGCAGAACACTTCTCAACAGTTCAGCCTCTGGATGACTTAGTCCAAGTGGATTTATACGTGGTGGTTTGTGACCTTATCCTCGGCGTTTATGTATTAGTTCAGTCCTGACTTCAGTGCAACTGTACTGAAATGGAGCTCCGGCTTCATTCCCAGCTACAGGGGAAGGAGGTTTGTTGAAGCTGAATCCTGAATCGAATCTTCCCCTGCATGGGGAAGGGCTGCGCAGTATCACCTTCAGATACCCTTGTCCGAACACTGGTGGGTCTGATAGCACACACATCTTGCTTATGTACGGAGAATTATTTTATTTGTACAATAGTCAAGAAGACAGTTGTGCCCCTTTGTAGGATCAGAGGAGAAAAAAACACTTGCTAGCGTTAGGATAGATATGTGGAGAAGCAGGGTATGGACACGCAAGTACTGTATGCAAGGAATAGGCACCCAAGCATCCAGATGAGGCTGTGTTTGAGGAAGAAGAGCAGAAGGAGGTTTAAAATGATGTGCAGTACAACAGCAGAAGGTTGATCACTATCCCTCTGGAACAGCAATACCAGTGTACCACTTTCTCTAAAAAGGTTGCGCCTTTACTAATTAAACGAATTAAAAGTAAACAGAAACAATAAATGCTATAGAAAATTGGGAGTACGTATAGGGAAAGTGTCACCTAGCGATAAGGCTCTTGGGGAAGTGCATTAACAGAAAAATCCAAATGTTTTACTACCTGTCTGTGTTTTTCACTTTTAGTCAGCAGAGTCTCCTGCTTCATCCCGGGAAGCGGGGTAGGGGAATGTCTCTAATTCTGCTGTTTTGGTGCTAATTAAAATAGAGAAATGCCAGTGAAGTATACCTAGCTGAAGGGGTATGAGCAGTCAAACTCAGAATCTGCTTGTACAGTTTTTATAATCTACTCACTTTACTGGTACTACTAATTTTAATCTCCTACTGCTTGTAAATATGTAGTGTGGATTTTTAATGCTCCTGTTTTCCAAATAAGATAATTTATGTGCTGGTCAGGAATATAAACTTGTTTTGCATTAGGAAAAAGTAGCTTTGGTCTTTGTAAACCTGCTCTGGAGCATTTATCTTCATGCTGTTTTCCAGCGTTCTGAATATGGGTTTGTGTCTTCCCTTCTATTTTCAAACTGCTGCATTTCTCTTTGGCTCCTACATTGGCCTGTTGATCAGCGCCAGGGCAAGAGCTCTCCGAGCAGGAGACAGTCACACTGACATGTGCAGGGGAATGGAAAGGCCAATTCCAACACCCACCTTGACTGCACTGCACTTTGGGCATAATCTGTGTCCGTGTGGACACAGGAAACAGCTCACAAAGGTAATATTCATCCCAAAATGGCTGTTGATTGCAAGAGTAAATATTTCCCTTTCAAGAACACTACCATCTCACTTCAGAGCCTGCATCCGTAGGATGCTGTTTATGAAAAACTGAGCAGCCAAAGTGCAAGTAACCAGACTGACCTTTGCTAAAGAGGCGAGAGAGGGGCCAGCTCCTTGGCTGGCTGTTTGCAGCCGGCTGTGACCCGGGCAGATCTCCCCAAACACAAACCCTCCTCTTTCATTACAGCAGCGAGTGGATAGCCCAGTGCATGCTCGTATCATGTGACTGCTTCAGGCTGTGCATGCGCTCAGACAGCTGCCCAATTACAGCTGTGGTGCTTGGAGCAATAGTGCTGTAATTAAGCGTCTGGAGGCGAGTTAGGAAGGCAGCAGTTTAGTATGCTGAGAGGTGAGTTGAAATACTGATGTTAAAGAGACTCTTCTATCCGATCAAGTGATTGCAGGATACCTGAATTGATACCACACTCTGCCAAGGGCTTGCTGGATTGCATCCTTGCACTGGTTGGTAGTGTCCTAAGGGATGGAGTTATTTACAATTCCTTCCGAGGCTCTCTCTCCCTCTCCCTCATCTTTTCCCATGTGCTGTGCATTGAAAAAGGAAGATAACACTAGCTTATAGCTTGCAAACTGTGAAGTTGGGGTTTGGAGTGTGTGGGGATAAATACTCTAAATACAACATTGGCTTTGTTAAAATGTCTGCAAGTTTGTAGGGATTTGTTTGGGGAAGCTGTTAAACCAGAGGCCTCTTCAAACTGTCTATTCCCTTCAGTGCTTCCTCGGGGCTGCGCGCGGTGTGACTGTGTGTTAGCATTGCCAGCTTGCCCGCATCTACTCTGACAGGGGTAAGAACACAGTAATTGCTGGATAAGGCAACTTATCCCCCTCCCTGACTCCAGCTTGTATCCTGCAACTTCCAGAACTTGTTGGACTGCGGTGCCTTTGGATTAGTTTCCTTTTAATCCTGTTTCCATCTGCCCTGCATTTGACTCTCTTGTCTAATCTGTGTTCCACATAAGAGGAGTTTCTTTAGAGTACAGAACAAGAAAAATAAACTTGTTTCAGTATTTCTGTGAAAAACTAGGCTCTTTCTGGTTCCTCTCTTGTAATGCAGAAAAGTGCACTTTTCTCTGAAGGTGTCTGTGTGCTACAGGAAGTGTCAGGATAATGTAAGTATAGGCAACAAGTTATATCTGTAACAGCTTGAGTAGATAGTCTCATTTCTTTTTTTTTTTCAGATGTTTACAGAGACGTCTTTCAGTCTCCTAGACCTTGGTCAGACATAATAAAGTAAAGTGAATCACGCACGCACACATTCACAAAAAACACACTTGAAGTACTGTTGCTTCTGTAGTTTGGGTGTTTGCGGGATTTATTTTATTTTGGTCCTATAGTCTGACCCTCAGAATAATCAGTTAATGAAAAATCAAAGATATCTAAGAGGAAAACAGGTTTGTGTGAGGAGGGAGAAGGGTTTTTTCTCAGTATATTCTCTCTCAATCTTCTTTTCTCCTTTGTTCTGATGCCTGAAAGAAGAAAAAGCTATTTGACAGTGTTCTTCTGGGGTTTAACAACTCTCTTCTCTTGCTTCCTGTCAGTTGTTCTTGCACATAAGCCTTGGATCAGCCCTTAAAGCAAAAGAGAAAATCTCATTACAGAAAACATAAGAGGAATACAGGGATATGATTATTGTTTCAGCAGTTTTCACTTTTTACTCCAGTATTTTTTTTTCATTATTTTTAATTCCGTCAAAGCCAGAGCTTTGTAAGCTAGAATTTGCAAGGAGCTGTGTGACTGCTGTGAGACTACGAATACTTCCGACGGGCACCGAGCTTATTCCACTCTTCGGAAAGCAAGGACTAACATTCCCATGCTAGGAAGAACGCAGCTACTTCAGCTCTCGGAAAATACCCTCTTTTCCACCTCACAAGGAGGAGAGCAACACTGGGAGACGAGCCGGCATCTGCAGCGCTCATCTGCAGGACTTTTAATTGTCTCTGAATTCACTCAGCAGCTCAGGGGAGACCTCCTTGCTTCCCTAAATCCTTTCTATGGTCAGATGGGCTTTTTCCATGGACCAGGGATTAGGCAGGTGATACCAGCTTTCACTTTCTGAATCCAGGCTCCTTATGTACTGTCAATATTTGGGGTTTTCCTTTTGGTTAGGATAAACAAACAACAATTTTGACGTTAAGTGATCTTTTGTCACTGTAAAATTTGCGTAAAAATAGACTTGCTTGCCACTTGTAAGTATCTGGCCTGGTCTCAATCTCGCGATTTTAATCTAGTAGAAGCATAAGAAGCAGCTAGTGGGATGGATGGGCTCAGGAGAATATCACACAAAGATCAATGAAAGAAAATGGTTGGTTGTTAATGCATTATCAAAGTTTAGTGGGAATATTTTGACAATCTGGAGATTTTCAGCCAGATTTAAGTAACACTTCTGTTATTTTTGCAAAAATAAATTACTTCCATGTTAATGTCTATAATTTTAAAGAAGAGTTTTTAGTCTGGATAGTCTTGTCACTTCGCTGCAATACAGCATCTTGCTAGATATTTAGTCTAACTCTTTTTTAGTTACTTGACCACTTTTTTTCTTTGGAGTGATCTTAACTGATCTTATCTTTTGTTTGAAATCAAGATCTGAGATGTTGAAATCAGTATCTGCTTTTCAATGGAAACATGATTTGATACACACAGAACACAGATAGAGCAGGACACTTAATATGACAAACCTTGTTAAAGAGCATTGTTATTTGAGAGGACTTATAATCACAAATAGTATAGCAATATTGGTTCTTTTGCCTTAAAAATTGTCACCAATTATCTGCAGTAGTATCACAGTTCACACATCCCTAGGGCTTCCTCTCCTTTGTCACTGCTGGAATAATTTAGGTATTTCAAGTTCCTCATTTTCAGTTGTACATTGGGGCATCTTTAGATCCACAGCTGCAACAAGAACTGCATAGAATAGAACAGTTCCACTAAAATCAAAGGATTTTTTTGGACTTCGATGATGGCTCTATCTGTAATTGCTAGGATACTCTTATTTTGTCACATTTTCTACTTTGGATTATACAACGTTAATGCATAAAGAAACACCAATTTCTTCACATATACCTTATAGACAAGACTAGTGTGTAGTAGTGTATTTCCTATATGGATATAATCCAAAAATAAGACTTTTTTTTCCTCTTAATTTAAAAAAACAATTATCTTCCCTTCTCCAGTAATCTCTCATTCCAGAGTCTATTATTTTATTATGTTAGTTTAATTCGTTTGGTTAGAAAATAGTGCTTCAGAACTCAGCAGCAACATTTGAGCCACTCAAAGGCATGGTTTTTGTTTCATTTTTTGCCTTTGCTGTTATTTAAGTAAGTCTAATTTCCATGTGAGTTGTCATCAGGATCCAAAGAAATCCCATTGGTGGGAGTGAAAAAGCCTTTTGTGGGAGTGGAAAGTTCTGAGATGGTTTTGAGTTAAGCGCAGAATTGCTGTAAAGCAACTGCCTAAGCAAGCAAGTGGTAAGCACTACAATCTGTAGCATGTTTTCATTTCTATGCACATGTCTCCTTGTACCTTCTCTGTTGCACCAAAAACTTAGAAAACCTTTGTTTTTATATTGCATTGAGGAATATGGGAGATGGAAGGAAATGATGAAAACAAAGAAGGAGAATTAAAAATGCAGACTGCAACAGATGTTTCAAATATGGCAAATGTTATTTTAGGATCATTATATTTTTTTCTATGGTTTTGACATGACTAGACCCCAAATGTCAAAAAAAGGTTTTTTTTTTTCTTGATTGTTTTCTAGGATTTTTATTGCCACAATTAAATTGATGAATATTGCACTCTTTCTGCCCTCCCTTATATGTAGAATTATACAAAGATGATTTATAATGACACTATAGCAAAACAATTTATGGTGCATTGGGTCTTGTGTTTTTAAAAGGTATATTTCTTGTGACCACTTGTTACTCGAGTCCATTCTCCAGGTACAAATAACACAGCAGGATTTTCATGGGAGAATTGCGGTGCCCTGTGGACCAGGCTCTCCATTTAAAGGTGACACTTCTAGATCCAAGCCAGCGGCGAAGCACATGTCAGCATCCTCAAGTAAAATGCCACATCTAATTTGGTCCTAGAGGTTGCTTCTTTCCAAGGGCATCCTTGGGGAATTCCTTGTGGGCAGGATCACTGAATTGGCCTGTTCTCGTGCCTCATATACAGGTAGTATAGGAGCAGACTTTTAGTTTAGCCAATAAATTCTCAACAAGCTT
Source organism: Crypturellus soui (assembly GCA_032275445.1). Taxonomy (NCBI): domain Eukaryota; kingdom Metazoa; phylum Chordata; class Aves; order Tinamiformes; family Tinamidae; genus Crypturellus; species Crypturellus soui. The sequence goes on along the minus strand of JAUBNY010000114.1, from coordinate 117,188 downwards.
GTATGTATTGTAGAGGCCATGCTAAGCACCAAGGGTTTGTTAAAAGAACCCTGTATAGGTGCAAAATTAATATGGAATTTAGAGCAGCCAGTGGCTGAACTTTATACTAAGCTTATTTTACTGTAATATGCACCAATCTATATGGTTCAGTTAGAATACAGCAGTTATGTTTATTGCTAGGGAAAAATAATAAATAATCTAAAATACTTAAGAAAAAAAAACTTGATGGAACAACATGGAGTAAGTTTCAGCAAGTCAAAGCAGCGGGCAAACAGGAAGCACAAGCTAAAAGATTCTGAATGAGAAAGCACACTATGAGGATGCACTGCCCCAAATCTAAGTAATTATGAAATCTATGTACAAGGTTGTGTTTTCTGCCCCTATACTGCAAACTGGCAAACTGGGCCAGAATAACCCAGTCAACACTCAAGAGCTGTACTGATAAATGCTAACCAGCTGGAATGAAAATATAAAACCAATTCTGCTTATATCAGAGTCTACTTAGCCCAGCATCCTCTCGCCAGAAATGTCTATGACTAGATGCCAAAGGGTATGTGATCAGGAAGCTACTTTTATCTTTCTCTTCATGCCTTCCCATTTTCCCAATTCTTTTTTGATTCTGGGAATGTTCTCAGCTTGATGTGACTTCTTTAATTTTCAAAGGCTTTCCTATTCAAATACTTCTCTAATCTCTCAATTTCATGTTAACTTGTGGCACAGTATTTGGAAAGGAGTTCACAGGGTGCACTACCAGGATGAAAAAACATCTTTTGGCTTCTTTGGAAACCAGTTCCTGTCAATTTCATTTGCCGGTCCCTCATTCCTATGCTGGAAGAAGAGTTGAGCAACTCATTTGGTCCGCATGAGACCTCTCCATGATACTCAAGACTCTGTAGACTTACTGTCTTTTTAAACCAGAGAGTCTTCACTGGTACTGTCAGTTGCTCACACAGAAGCCTTTTCCCACGATCGATCATCTTCAAAGGCAGCCTGCGGCTTGCGCAGCTCCAGACACCTAGGGCTGGCACTGCCCATGGCGCCTCAACGTGGGCGTCATAAAATGGCTCCCACATGGTTGTGTAAAATGGCCACCGCTGCTGGCATGGCCCACCCAGGCACCTCTGATTGGCTGTTGTCACCGCAGGCTCTGCTGTGACTGGCTGCCAGGCAGGCTTGGGTCTCCTAGCAACCTCCCACGGCAGGCTGCGCCCTGCTGGGGAGGCGGGAGCGGTGCCCGTGGCCCTTGAAAGGCCCCTGCCTGGAGCAGCCTGGAGAAAGGTAAGGGGGACGCAGGGGCTGCTGTCGCACGGCAGGAAGCTGTGCTGCCCTGTGGCGTGGTGGCCGTGGCAGCCAGGCCTCCCCAAGTGGCCCTGGTGGGTCAGGGTGCTGGGCCCATGATGGCCACGCTCGACGTGGAGCACTGCTACCCATATGCCCTGTTCACTTACAAGGAGCTTCACTTGTTTGTGTTTGCTAAAACATGACCTAATACATACATATAGGAAGTTCCATCTCCATGTGAGGAAGAACTTTCCTGTGAGGGTGACAGGGCTCTGGAACTGTAGCGGGGGGCTGTGAGAACAGCCTGTTCGTTCCACCTGACGGCTGTTCTTTCCAACCTTCGGGGAACATCCTCTTCCCCCTCTCACCAAAAAACAACAGAGGCTACGAGACAAGCAACGACTCAAACCAACCAGTCCGGTGGATCCCTGTAGCTTTTCAGACCGAATAAGGAAATGTGAATGTGCTTATGCAATTCCCACTCGAGTGTATAAAAACTCCGCGAGCTGTATGGGACGGGTCCTCGGGCTAGACTCCCTGATTGAGGGTGAGCTGGGGACCTCGGCTAGCTGGCAATAAAACTCCTGGTTATAAAATTATCACCTCTCTTTGGTTCCTTTGCCTGCGGGTTGAAGAACAGACCTAACAGAACAGGCTGCCCAGAGAGGCTGCGCAGTCTCCTTCTCTGGAGATCTTCCAAATCTGCCTGGATGCCACCCTGTGCCACGTGCCCTGGATGTCCCTGCTGGAGCAGGGGGTTGGACTGGATGATCTCTAGAGGTCCCTTCGAACCTCAACCCTTCTGTGATTCTGTGTGATATAAGAAATGGATAAAGAACTGATACATACCTTAGGCTCTTCTATTTTTTTAAAAGTATGCCTGACACCGTTTTTTTTGCTTTTTCTAAAGCGGGTTTATTGTTGCTCACCTGCAGTGAGAGAAATGAGGGGAGCCTCTGTGTGCCACACTGCAACTGAAGCAGAGCTGGAGAAATAGAGGCCAAAACATTTCAAAATTACCTTGCACACTTTCTAGTCAGAAAGAGCATCTGTACAGTAAAACAAGATGCTGTAGTCC
>JAUBNY010000114.1:80873-101287 GCA_032275445.1 Crypturellus soui | reverse complement strand
GAGTAAACTCTTGAAGATAAAATATTTCTACATTTACCTTTATATTTGTTTGCTGCGTATCTAGCTTTCTTCCCTTTTGTTCCCGACATAAATGCTACCTACAAAGATAAGCTTTTAACCCTTGCATTATTTTTTTCCAAATACCACTTCTATAAGCATTTGAAAATGTGCGTAAGAAATTTAAGGAAGGACTTTGTGATCATTTAGGGCGATCTTGTGCATGGAGAGAGTTTCTATATGCTGAAGTAGCACCTCTCCAATGAGAAAAGTTTTATGGCACCTCTAATGTAACTTCATCCAGGATTTTTGTGTCTTACAGTTAAAAAGCATAGTTTGTTTATAAGTTAAGATGCCTTTCCTTTCTTTTCTACATTCAGTGGAAGAATGTACTATTTTCAATGTTAATTAAATGTATGATATCATTAGTAACTTTGAATATTTTGTTTCTACTGACAGAAGAGAGGAGATAGGGATGATGGACTGTTCTGTGATGTGTTCTTCATCGTACACTGAATAGTGCTCTATAATATTATTTGATGAAGAACAAGGAATTCAAAAGCATTGACAAAAGCTCAAAATGAGAAGTATAAAGAAATTATAATGATCTTTTCAGCGTCACTCGTTTCATGAATTACAGAATCAAGGGATCACAGGATAGCTAGTCTAAGCCTTTCTAGCTCCGAGCCTGAAGTTATCTGTGAACTTGGAATTAAAAATTGCAATCTTGAAACAGCTTGTCATTCATTTAGGATAGAAAAGTAAATGTTCAGCATCTAAGGAGGTTGATTGGTTGCTTTACACTGTTTTATAATCTTTAAAAAAATGTTTAGTTAATTTAGTATTATCATTGCCAAATATCTTGTTCCCTTCCAGATTATCAATTTAAGCCTCTGAAAAACGGTAAGTGTGGAGTTGAGGTAAGAGCAATATACCCTTTAATCTGGTGCTACAGGAGGCAGAAACTGATGTCCAGAGTTATCTGCATGCAGTTGGATCCATTCCCTATGTCAGACTGTGTGTATTGACTGCAGGAGAGTTAGCTGGAACAATTTAGCCGAGTGGAGACTGAAAACAGATGATCCTAGCATTAATTGAATGAATTTCGGCAGATCTGTTGTGACATAAAGAATTACAATACATCTTTTGCCCTTTCAGTGTCTCAAAGCATCCCTATTTACCTACTGATAAAAAATGAAAGGTACTTACTGTTTAGCTATCCCTCATTTCAGTGGTTGTGAATGGAGAAAGGGGAACAGAAAGTTTCTTACTGCAGAGATGATGAAGTGGGTTTATTGTTGGATAAGCCCTTGCAGCAAAATTATCGTTTTTATTTATTTATTTATTTGACCTGGATATCTGCTTTTGTCCACTCTTATAGACTGGACAGTGGGCTAAAGGAGCCCTTGTTCTGACCCAGTACATTTGGTTTTATTAAATGTGTGGATTTTTAAGAATTGCTGATCTTTTAGAAGTAAAGGCTTCCCTACCTTAACTCCACCTTAACAGGCTTTTTGTCTTAACACTGTTTGCATTCCACTGAAATGTGCAGGGAAGAAATTGCTTCACTGCTCTCCCCCACCTGAAATCCTCATAAATAAAAGATACATATGGTAGCAAGCACTTTTGAAATCTCAGTGACTGCTGCTAAAATAAGAGGTGGCCTGCAATCAAGAAGATATTTTTAGTTAAAGGAACTGCACAAAGTGCAGCGCTCAGCACTGTGGTGGCAGAAGCTGCCCACATTTTGTGTGTTCCTGCTGAACACCTTGGCAGTGCCACTCTGCCAGACATTGGTGTGTAGGATTCCGAGCTCTTGGGCCGGCCCAAGCAGGTCTCCCCCACGCCTGGATCAAAGGTCTGCAGGTCTTTCTGCAATTTCTTCACCCTAAGAGTTCTCTTAGGGGCTGTGCAGTTCTGCAGAAGGAAGATACACATATCCTGCTGTGCAGCAGTATTTTTTTTTCTGTTATTTATTGCTTTATGTTGTCATTGATACTTCCCTCATTATCCTCTGGGCACAACCATTTCAGTCCTTTCAACCATCTGTTAAATTAACATGCTTTTAGAGCATAAGATACTTCCTTAGCTCCTTTTCAGGTTCTTTCAAACTGTGCACATCTGCAGGTTGTGTAGGAGCTGCTTTGAGATCCTCACCAATTGAAGTTTCTCAATATTGTACGGTCTGATGCTTGTGATTCCATAGACATGAAATTAAGATTTGAGTCTGAAAACAGAAGGAGCCTCACTTTCTTTCAGCTTCAAAGAGAGATTACAGATTCAAGCTTTAGGATAATTTTGCTTTTATAAAAGACATGCATGTAGAGGCTGTTCATAATGGCATCCTTTCAGAAACAGTCTATTAAATTCATTGGGTGTCTCAGAAAATAGCTGTGCCTTTCTTAATTCAAATGTGGCTTTTAATTAATGTCATCTACTTCTCTGCAAGGTTCATTGCTGGTTTTGTAGCCTTTTGTGTCTGAGCTAGCTGAAAAATATCTGTGCGCTTTAACAAAGGAAAAGTTAAGTCGATGGTGTGAAAGCCAGTGAACAGGAAAAAAATAGAAAAAATAGAAAACTATGACAAAAACAGTGGTCCTGAGTTTTTATTTGTCCTCTTCATGCTACCATTGATGAAGTGAGAAACAGTCCTTTCCACTCCTCTCTTGTCAGTTGCTGCTCTTGTGCTGGGTGATTATGTTCTGTCTCCTAACAGTTTTCCTTAGGGTCTTGAGGAGCCCATAGTGCCCTTGCTCAGTTGCTTTTTCTGGACACAGTGCCAGCATCGGGGAGCATAGCCCCAGTGTGCCTCTGTTTGCTGCATCAGGCGAGTTGCTGAGTTTTTTTGTTGATGGCTTTGTCAGCCTTTGTAGAGAACAGCCACGGATTTTGTACTCAATACACTTTAAGTATCCAAGAGTTTTATTTGAACACATTGCTTTCTGTTTTATTTGTTTGGGCAGAGAAGTGTGATGGCTGCTTTTAGCTCTACTTTGCTATCAGTAGCTGTTCTGTGTTCTATGGTTCAGTTCACTGAAGGAAAAACTATTTTTTCTGTTATGGCATTATGATAATATGACAAGTTTGGGTGGTATGAGCACTGAAGAAGCAGATAATTGAGTTAAGTATGTTAGGATGGGTCTGTGCAGCACTGCTGTATTTTATAGCCTTAAGGATGTTTCTTAGCCATCTCAGGCCATGGTAGTCCTGAATTAAGAGAGTATTAGTTTGGTCTCACCTGAGTTTATGTTTCCTGTATTCTGCTTCCTTGCTCACCTGTGTAATAAGGATACAGCCATTTGGAAAATAGATAGTAAGAAACCCCAAAATGCAGTTTATTTGGACAGATGACCTTTGATGAGAAAACATGGAAGAGAAACCAGAGGCTGCCAAATGCACGTGGATACCAATAGTTCAGCTTGTGGAGCAGAGGAGGGAACTTCCAGATGGATCCATCCAAACTCAGAATATGAAGAATTATTCTAAGCATAGTAGGTTCTGAATGGTGCAGAATCAGTTTAGGATGGAAAGATGAGGAATGCAGCAAAGCTCAGGGCGTGAGTCCTCGAGATGAGAGCCTCCAAGGGCATTTTCCTTTTATTAACGTATCTAGCAGAATGCAGCAAATAGGCAGCTCAGTATCGGTGTATCGCATGTGAAAGATCACTCCAGTGACAGTGTGCATGAGCAGAAAATTCAGTTAAAAATGGGTAAGAGAAGCACTAGATGGGTCCATCTTCTATCTGTGCTTACTTTGTTTGTGGAAAAATAGTGGATTCCATTAGCTGAAGCTTTTAAGTGCATGCCACTCACCCCACTGCAGTGCAACTGTGCATTTCCATAGGGGAGGGCTTTGCCTCTTTATTACTTGCTCTGATGTGAGCAGCAGTCCATGGAAAGAACTAGAGTGAACCATATAACATCATTACTATTAATGGGCTCAGAAAGCACCCTCCATGAAAATACACTAGTTCAGCTTAAAAAAAAAAAAAAAGAAAAAGAAAAGGGAAAAAAAAAAGGGAGAACTTTTTCTACACCTCATTCAAGTGATGAATGAAAAAACTGAACCATTTCTACAAGACAGATGAACATTCCAAGCAGAGGAAGGTTGTTTAGACAGACTGCATCAGTGAAACCTATGCTTATGAGAGATAGCTGCAGTGGCTTTCTGTATCAGTATTAATGATGCTGAAAATGCATTCCTGAATATACACATCTGCTTACCGATAAGGATACATGTGAAGGTGTGTCTTGCTCTGTGACTTTTTTCTTTAACTCATAGATTAGTGCAAATGACTGCCATAGTTCAGCTTCGTAACTTCGCTAATGTAAACTGAAAAAGTTTGGTTATAGTTTGATAAATGCTCCTGTCTACATCAGATCCTCTGAACCATAATAATTTTTATCTAGAGATGTGCCAAGGTACTTGAGAATAATTTGGGCAGCTGGCGAACTGTTACCTGCTCATTCACAGAACTTTTACCTCTTCCCTTTTTCCTGCTCCACTGAATTTGGCTAGAAAATCGTTAGCACAATAATGAGACAGATAGGAGACGTTGCTCCTCTAGAAAGATTTTATTTACTTTTTCACTTCCTATTGTGTTGTAGCCACATGTCACCAGGCATACCTGTATGGTATGCTACTGAGCTGCAGAGATTATAGCGTATTACCACAAAGCACAGAGGAGTACTGCTAACTGAGCACATTGGTGAAGTGATTTATGGAAGCTTAGGATTCTTTCAGTAGATCAGTTCTGGCAGGCTTTTTGATTGGGAAAGCTTACTAACTTAGCAGTCATGGAAGTACTATGGAAAACTCACAGATTAGGAAGCAAATGCAAGTGCAATGAAAGATTTCCCGTTCCGCGTCCTGTTGGTGTTCCCAGCCTTGACCTAAAAGCATTATTGCTGCTACAAATACATGATAATTCAGTGTATATTTAAATCCTTTTCTATTTTTTCACACTACCTTTTGCTAATTTGCTGCCTTGCAGTTTGTAGAAAATCAGTAGGGTCACCTGTATCATTTTAAAATAGAAATAGTCCTGTGCATTGAACTGCACAGGAAATACCCTAACTTGGCAGAATAGTTTAATGGAGTGGTTATGAGTCCAAATACCAAAGAATCAAGAGCGGGCATAATTTTATGTCACACATAAAAGAATACTAATTTGTTTTAAAAGTAATCTTAAAAGCCTATGTAGAAATGTGTTTAAAGCAAGCACATACTGTCACACTGCACCCTCTGCAATGTATGTAGCCTAAAGAACACTTAATATGTCCTACCAGTCTAATCAAATTACTACAGTCATTATTGCCCTGATTAAAATGATGCTGCAGCTCATTCTCAATAATGATTCCGTTAGAACTGATATGAAGATTTCTCGCATCTGCCCTTCTTCAGTGTTATGCTAATCTTTTGAGAGAGTTCTTATGGGAAGCTGTCAGCATTTCACTTCCCTTACTGGGAGAAGGGGGATGATAATGGAGAGTTTCTTACTCCTCAAACTCATTCCACGTCGGGTTGCTTTGTATGTTTTCAGTCCATTGCTAACGCATCTTTTCTTTCTGGTCCACAAGTTTAATGATGCAATGGTTGTTTGGTTTTGTTAGACCTTTGCCATATGCGGGTTCATTTTTTTAGAGTAAAACCATGCAGTTCCCAAAAGCTAAGCAAAGGAAATTTAAGCAGTGCTCCGTGCACCACTGAGCACTTTTCCGCTGCAGCAGCTAAAACACCTTCAAGTGGAGAGAAGGCCTGGCAAGTCCTGAGAACTTGTGTTCCATCCTCCTAGAATTGCTAATACCTAATTTCATGGCTTCCAGGACCACAGGGCTAAAACGTATTATGTAGGACGATCGAAGAACAGCTTCTGGTTTTGGACTGGGCATATTTTCTTGTAACTGGATTTGATTAACTCCTGGTAAATGCTTATTCATGAAGTAAATAATTTTGATACACTAAATACCTGTAACTGCATAAGCATTCCTCAAAATAACTAGAACAGCTTCTTCATGGAGCTTCCTGTTCCCCACTTCATCTTTCTTCCTGGGAGGAGTAACAGAACTGGGGTGATCTCAACAAGATCTCCTGTTGTAAAAAGACACAATTATTAAGTTTAAAAAAATAAAGTCACAGAGAAAGGTCCACGGTGGGATGAAGAAGACTGTATTTGTGAGTTCAAAAGGTAATGAGGCCTGTTTCTTCCTCACTCTTCTCTTCTGAGAGGAAGAGACGCATCTACTTCCCGATAAAAAGAGAGAAAAAGATGAAAAAAAAAAAAGAGTTAGCCCAAGACATAACTACTTAACATGTTGGCAAAAGGTTGAAAAAAAAATCCAAATGACAACTTTTTTTCCAGGGGACTAGTATTAAAAGTATTAATAAGTATTAAAGTAAGTATTAAAGTATTAAAACTTTGAAAACTAAGATAAAATATCGTAATATAATACTGGTTTTATTAAATTGGCTTGTGAGGCATTAAAATTCTGGACTTTTTGTAATTAGTGGAGTGGAATAGAAAGGGAGATGATTCTAGTAACAAAAAAAGCTGAATCAAAAAGAATGATTTCTCTGGAAAAATAAAATCTGAAGTTATCTCAAATTTTTAATTAAAAATGAAAACTGTTATCTTTTTAGAAAAGTATAATGCTTTCCATAAAAACAAGACCAATGTTTCCTGGCCAGAGTTGTTCAGCTGTGAACAATTCCACAAGATGAACTAAGTACTTGAACACTTCTGTGGCTGTGATAAATCAGAAAGGTTAGGAAAAAGAAATACACTATCCAAATAATAGAAAAAATATTCAGAAGATTTATATAGAATGACATAAAAATACATTGCATTTGATACAGTGTAGTGATGTTTTCATATATAATTAGTACAAATAATTAATATAAGTACTAAAATAATTAAAACAGTAAAGTAAATTCTTCTGTTTTTCTAGTTCTTGTCAGGCTGGAATATCTATGATGTTATTAGGATTTCCAGTTGACTGGTAGTGTCATTTGTATTGATAAAAAGGCAAGAAAATACATTCTAATTGTCACTGATTTCACAAAATATTTGTTTCTGCAATTGGTTGAACTAAGTAATGACAGGCTCATATTGTGAACACAGTTGTTTAAGTATCATACCAACTTCAAACAATTATCATGAAATTGAATATTCTGCAAAGGAAGTTTATTTTTTTCAATGATACATATAAATTAGCAAGGGACTTGCATGAAGAAATATCTAGAGTAAATGATGCTCGTTCTGTCCACCTCTGTAGCAAAATATGTCAGGCTAAAAGAAAAGCACAAAATGATCCAGCTTCATGACAGATTGAGAGTAATTCTTCATAGATGGCAAGCAGAAAAAGCATATAGTCTTCCAAATATAAAATTTCATTATGAGTACATAGATGAAATTGCTGCATATGATGGGATTTTTTACAAGGACACTGCTTTGAAGTGTAATACAACACAAAAAAAAAATGCTTTCCTGAATGAAAGATGCAATGAAAGTGCAATCTGCAGTGACTGTGTATACATACTGAGAGATGTCTGATATATTTTATGAAGTCCAGGCATAAATAGTTCCAACAAATATTCACTATTCCAAGAAGAATCCGATGTTGCCAGAAAGTACGATGGAAAAGCAGTGAAGCCTGTGATATTCCCTATTGTACAGAGACCAAGTCTGTGACAAACTAAGTTTACTAAGCAGAAAATGTTGCCCAGTAAGACATTTGAAATAGGTCCAGTCTTTATTTAATAGCAGATAATAGCTCACTGTTTTCCATGGATGCATTTGACTAAATCTCTTTGGTATGGCATTCAGGTATTCCCTATGAACTGCTTACTGTGTATAAACAAAAAGAATGACCAGAGGCTAAATACAACTCTTGAAAATAACATTAAAAATCATGAATTGAATGACAAACTTACGCAATTGAGTATTTTAGTCTGCTGTGTCTAATTTTCCAGGCTTCATTGCAAATATCAGGTCATATATGCATGGGCTTTAGGACTAGGATGAACCGTTATCAGTTGAGCCTCAATCCAATATTTGAGAACTTCTTTTATTGTATTCAGCAAATTTTGATCAGAACTTTAGAAATATATACACATTCTGAGTTTAAAAATGCAAAAGGATGGCAAAGCCACAATATTTCATGGCTTTTCTCTTTCTTCCTTTCTTATTTTTCTTGCAGTCATCTATACGCCGCTTAAAAATGTTTCTCATACAGTGTTGTTTTTATGCTGACTACAAAGATAAAGGGACTCTATAAAATTCATTGTCTCCTGCATCAATATTTACAGACTGTGGTCAGTATTTTTACTAACTTTTCATCTCTGTTGATAAATGTTGATACTTACTCTCCTTGTATCCCCTACTCTGTGAACAGCAGGTAGAATATTATCGGTAGGGCTCAGCCCCCAAACTCTTCTGCTTGAAATTTTGCTTTTTGTATTCTTTGTACTCTGATCCACCAGATTCTATTGCTCTGCTGTTTTATGATGCACATATTCATCTTTTACCACTCTCTTCAACAAAGTTAAGATGCTACAAAGTTGTTTGAAGTGAATGTATTTGAATATCTGTTTTGATTTTTAGTAAATATTTATTCTATGTTAGTAGTTGTCCTAACAAATATAAAATGTACTCAGTCTTTTATTTGCATTCCCCTCCAATTGTCCTCTTTTTTGATAAACCAGCTCCAATAAAAGCCAAAAAAATAGCTGGAAGTTCTTAGGGATTATGTGCAAATTCATCTTATTGGGTGGACTTCTGCCTGTTTATTTTTTGACAAAAAAATAGTTTGTCATTTTAAAGAGACTTCAATTTATTTTCTAGGACTACAGCCTACAGCTGCTACATGATTAGCGTCAATATGAGATCAGGGTGTGGAATAGCTTCAGGCCACAGTCTGAATTATATCTTAATTTCTCTTCCCAGTTCTGTTGCGTACTAAGTGCTTATATCATTTTTCTGCATGTCGTGTTATGAGATCCTGCCACTGCTCTACACATTCACAAAACAAGTCAAAACTCATTTCAGGTTGTTTGTAGGTTTACTGGACTATTGGAGTATTATGCAATGATTCGTCTTAAATAATACATGAAATCAACATGAATTCATCCGTCACCTTCATGCTTTGTTATCTCCCCATTCTACTGCAAAGGTAGATATAGATTGGAAAGCAGAATGAGGCATGTCTTAAATAGTATTCATTATTTTTTAATAGCAAAAAGAGAAACTATTAATACATTTAACAGATTTTTCCCCGTGCATGCAATTTCAAGGAAGATATAATAAATTGAGATGGATTTTCAGCTGTTAATGGAAAGTTAATAGGCTAGTGATATTTTTTATCAACATGTCTCAGTTTTATTGTGACTGCAGAGCTTTAATCTCATGGATCTGTGTGTTAGGGAGTTGACAACTGAAGAAATAGAATGGTTCAGTTTGGTGTTTTTATTTTTTATACTGATAAAATTTTTCAGTTGCCTAAAGAGAGTGTAAAAAAGAACTGGAGGATGTAAGAAAACAATGACAAAGAATATTAGCTTATGGAAAGCTAAGTTTGCCATGCAAAGACTAAGTATTGCTCTCAGGAGTTACAGTTGGATACTATTACTTACTACCGCAGTACCTGAGACCAAAAGATGAGGTTATCCTTAAAAGATATATTTATGTATTTTTAAAGTACCAAATAGAGCCACAGAAATAAATATATTCTCTGAGAGATGAATTTTGCTGTCCTAAACCAAAGAAGTGATCTTGGAAACACTTCTGGAACAACATTATGTTAGCATGATTCAATCTTAATCTCTGAATATCAGGTTTTTGAATGGATGTGATCATATTTGTTAAAAGGCTCTTCATATGGGCGTAACTTGTAGCTGAAAATGTCTATTGCTTGCTCTGGACATGTCTCCATTTGTTGTAAAAAAATACCCTTGATGATTTTTGTGTTATTTGCTATTTTTGTGGTTAGATAATTTTTAAATAAAGATATGTGGGAATTGGTTTTGTTTACAAAGAAAAAAAATTACTATATGTTGTAACCCATTTAATATGGTGAGAATATATGGTACATGGAATAAAGTTGGCTGACCTAAATTTCATATTTAGATTTTACAGTATGCCATCTCACTTTGTTTAACTAAATGTCACATCAGTATAGTTAGCGTATAAAAGCTGCAGGATGCAGTACTCAGATTTATGGCATGTAGTCTCCATAAACCTCCTATCATTATTAATGTTACCTTACATATTGATTGTCACAAACATAGCATTCTTAGATGATGATTTGTGAGAAATGTATGTCAAAACATATAAATGAGAATAATAGGTAAACTTACATTAGATAAAAATGCTGGAGGAGTAAAGCTTTTCAGTTTTGGAAATTAAATTTGAGTACATTTTTCTGCCTACATTTTTTTTTAAGCAGAAGTATTACCTCTTAGCTATCAGCTCTAAAAGTCAGCTTTACAAGCAACATGTCTTTGGTGGCTGTGTTTTATCCTCAAACCTGTTTATGTTGTCTTATGGCTGAAAAGGTCTTTTGATGAATATGTCTGGGTTGGTTTTTATGTTTGTTCTTTAGTGTATAAAAGGGACTGGCAATAACTGTTTTAAATACTGTTGTTATATAATCAAGTGTGTTGCTTCTTGTTTCCCTGTCAAGGAAAGTGGTAGAAGGTAGTTGGGTTGTTTATAGTCTGGACTCATAGCTATGCATTTAAATTGCACTTTCTGTAGAAAGCATTTTAACTTCTAACCATCTCCGTCTCTCAGTACTACACTTTCTATGCCTTAGTAATGAATAATTGAATATTTGAGTAATTGGTATAATAATTAAGAATTAATATGTGTTTCCCAGTTACAAATTAAATATATGCTAATCTTGATCCAAGAATCCAGAGTCAATGCAACTACAACTCCAGACTTTTTTACTGTAGTTGAATTTTCACATTTTGTATTCCCCGATTTTTCTTTCAGCTGAAATAATTACAACACAGTTGTGGGTATAAGAAGTGTCCCAGGGCATTTGATTTTTCCTCCCTTGCTTTAAACTGTTAAGAAAAGCTATGAGCCCTCCTCAGCTGCAGTGGCAGATACGTGATATCGTATATTTGTTTAGTCCCTCAGGATATATATGAGGAGTTACACTTTTAAAATTACTGACAAAATTAATCAGTTGTGTAGGTTCTTCAGTCTTTTTTACATCCTATTTAATCAATCCATCTAATTTCTCTTTAAGATTTTATTTGCCAGCATTTTCAAGCTGCTTCTGTGACAGGACAATTGAATTCTGTCAGCTTTATTTTATATTCTATTGACAGCTTCCCTGCTAGTAAAGACATCTTGGAATCAATCTGTAACTTTCCCTGCCTTTCTGCACATATAGGCTCTGAATCAAATTTAATACCTGGCTTGTTTTTGACCCTACTGTAAACAATCCATGCAAAAATTACTGACTTAAGAATTGCCACTTTTTTCATTTACCTTTTGCTTTACCTTGCAGCAAGAAGGATAGCCCATCAGCTGTGCAAAAGCTTACCTGTGTATGCCCTGTTCCTTTTGAAGCTCTTTGAGTGTTTTCTGTTATGCTTTTGCATAACCCTTGAAAATGTGTAAGCGTTATTTCCAAGGCAGAACACTCTTAAGTTCTATATTAGGTGCATTCTCTTCTATAAGCTCAGCCTGTTTGCATTTTGAAAATGCAAAGGTAGTGAGTACATATTTTCTTTTTGTCTGCCCTCCTGTAGATCTTTGAGCCCTCTGCGTCCACCTCACTTCCTGCCCACACTTGTAATCATCTCACGCAATGTGGTTTCTGCAGCTCGTACAGTTCTACATTCGAGTCTTCCAGCAGTGCCCTTCTCAGTCTCCAAGCCCTGTTAGGATGTGACCATAAATTAGGGATTTCAGAAGCTCTCTGTATAAATACCGATAAATAATCATGAAGTTTTTCTCTCTTTTAAAATGATTTACAAAATAGTACATTTCAAACTTTAATCCATTTGTCAAATCTCCTTAAAACAACCTGAAACCATAGTGTTTTTAACGGAACTTTTACTATCTCAATCCAGAAGAAATGGGAAGAAGAGAATAAAGGCATTGTATTTCCAAAAAATGACAGCAGGACCAGAGACTTTGCAAAAATTCTAGAGAAAGAAAAACAACAGTGTTGAAAATAAGAAAAAGAGTTTGAATTATTATTAATTTAAAATATATAATTCTAAAATATTAATTACAGATTGTTAACACTGTGTTTTTGCTCAGAACATGGATTATTCTGTTTCATGGAACTTTTTGTACCTTGATGTGTATAGGGCTAGGAATTTGCCTTGGAGCCATAGCTGCCTCATATGTAGCCGCTGCCCTGATTCCCTGCAGGCAGTACAAAGTGCAGGGAAGTGCAGTCGTAGATTGATGGGGTAGGTATTTCACTGAGGAGACATGGTTAGCCCTTGCTGATGTGATTCCACAGAAAACCAGCAACAGTTGTAAACTTATGTAAAAAGATGTTCTGGCCGAAGAGCGTTGACAAAATTTCCATGAGCTGGGTGAAGATAACAGGTCATGTTTCCTCACTGAACGATGGCGTAATAGGATACAATAAATCTGTGAGCAGCAGGATGGGAACAACTTACCCTAGTCCATTTTCCTCAGCCTTTAGGTGCTTTTGCATAAACTCTATTTTCTCCATTATTAATTTGATGTGGGAAGAGTCTAAGACATGGCACTGCTTGCATGTGGAATACTTTCACAGCATTTATCTGGAAATATGACTAGATGAAATTTCTTGCAATGGGAGAGAGCAGGAAATAATGATGCATGAATGCCAAAAACAGGACCATAAGGTGTCAGGGAAAGATAGCAGTGTGCAATATTAATATATGCATCTCACACAGGGAGATGATAAATGAGACAGCACTGTGACAAATTGCACGGGCATGTAATAAATAAGTTTACCGCATAACCCTGCAATTTATCACATGCCTTTTGCCATTACCTGCCCACTAATCCATCTCTCAGGGATTTATTGTCACAATCTAGATTCCTCAACAGCTTGAAGCACCCTACTTCCTATGAGGTTCAACCTGCCAAAAAAAAAACCACTTTTTTTCTTCTGCTCTCCCTGTGGTGAGTCTGCCTGGAGCACCTGATGAGTCAGCCTGGGCTGTTGAATGTGAGCAGCTTTGCTATCCAGAAAGGTGTCCCACAGTTCTAATGTGGCAATGAGCTATTGGAAATCATAGTTTCCCTCCATAATTTTACAAAGGGCAATATAACTCATTCTTCCATTAAAATCTGTTCTGAGTACTTCCTAAAACTATTTTACACTTCTGTTTTTCCTTTCCTGGTGCAGTTGACCACATGTTACTTCATGTGTCATATAAGAGCAATATTCCACTTGATGAGAAATGAGAACAGTTAGCTTTGTCTGCTAGATTAACATCTCCAGGTTATTAATACGACTTCCTCTTCCCATCCCAAGAAGTCTGAAAGAGCAACTGTTTCTACAAATAAAATGCACTCCTGTCTTTCAGCCCTTCTTCCTCGTCACCGTGGAATTGCTTCTGGAAAATTACAAGTGCTGTCTGCTGAAAGCTACTTTATGAATTATTGAGTTCTCCTAATTTAATAGTACATGCTAATAGGATTTACTCCTAATTATTACAAATTAATATTATTTAATAAGGAAAGACAGATGTGAATAGGAATTGATTTAAAATTTTGAGACAAGCTATTATTTTTCTTTATGAGTGATGGTTATGTGGGTATAGCCTTTTGTCTCAAAACTGTAAACTGTTTTTAGGAGTTGCCTTTTTTGTCATATTTCTGGATTTTCTGACAGTATAAAGGTATTTTATGTTCCATTTTGAATTTCTCCATTTTATCCTGAGGTTCTTCTTCCCCACTCTTTTAAACATTTCTAGGAAGGCTGTCTTGTTGCCATTTCTATGTGTACAACAGTTCATTCTCTCTTGCCTTTTTTTTTCCCTGAATGATGTAGTGAAGTTTGAATTAATTTTAAAAATACACAATAAATTTTTCAGTGTCACCTTTTAAGAACAAATGGTTTCATTATATTGTCTGACAACCTCCACTGTATCTGAAATTAAACTTTATTTTTCTTGCAATTTCATGTCTTGAAAATATTTCAAATGTATTTTTTCATCCATTCAAAATGAAAAAAAACTCTGAAACTTGACAGATGTCTGTGCCCATGAGTGTTTGAGAGACATTTCATTCTTTCCATTTCTTTCCTTCCTTTCTTAAATATTTCTCAAAAAAGATTAAAAAATACAGTATTTGAAAGTTATTATGATTTTGTACATTATTGCCTTGCTTTGTTAAGATGAAGAAAGATACAGCCACAATAAAGTAATCACAAGTCACTTACAAGTGTTGTAGAGTTACTTAAGAATCCTGTAAAACTAGATCAGTGAAATTTTTGATGCTTTGCTTTTATGCAAAAACTATATAAAAATAGAAAATGAATAAAAGCGAGTGAACAAAAATAGGTGTAATTACAACTGTCTAGATTTTTTCTTTCACTGTTTTGGTTTTTGTGAATTGTACATAAATTCATGCTGATTTTTACATACTGAAAATGTTTCTGTACTGATTAAACAGAAAATGTGTAGATTTGTTCATCTATTTATCCACAAATATAGAGACACTAGGTCTCTGTGAAGGAACTTACCATCTCTTTGCAACATGATTTACCAATGGTAATAGCTTTTACTGGTATTTATTTGCTTCTTTGTTTGATATTGGTTACATTTTGAGTTGGGATATGACTTGCCTCCTGGATAACAAACAGCGGACCAGAAGCCCTGTGTGTTTGTGTATTTTTTGTTCCTAAAGACCAAAAGACATGGCATAGTGAAGATTTCTAAATCACTCATCCTGAAAACACTTTGCTCACACAGTCTTTACACCGTCTAGCTCAGGATAGATTTTATTTCTATAATAAGTAAGTACTTCATTTTACTGTTTGCTTAAAGAGGTCCTTGTGGTAGCCTGTCACTGACACAGGGGGTCACTTTGGCTCTTGTTCGGCACAATTTCCCATATATTGGCATTCGATCAGTGGAATGCTAAAAGCCTATGAAATGCAGGAAATGTTCTTATGGGTCAGGGAGGGAATTAATGAGGTTTATCCCACAGTGGATTATTCTTAATCTCTTTGCAAGCCATGCACAGGCTAAAGCTTGGCATGTCCACAGATGCTGATCTTCTTGTCTCCTGTTAGCTATGCTGCTGCATTGAAGGCATTTTTTTTTACCTAAAGTAGTGCCAAAATCGCCATCTACAAGCTAAGTAGTGCAAGATATGATCTAAATTAACTCTTTTAGAAAGTCTTTGTGGCTTACCTGTACTTGTCCTTGCATGCAGCAGCTAAATGAAGTGGTGCCACATCTATTTTTATCTTGTACAACACTTCAGTGTTTCACAGGCACCTAATTAGCGGTGGCTAATGATAACATGCTATAGATCTGTTTGTGTTTGTTCAAACAGCCCCTAGAGTTTAATTTCTCTGGCTTATGGCTCCAAAGTTTGTATTTCATCAGATTTTTAAGGAAGATGTTTAATAAAGCACAGTGTTCCTTTTCAGCGCTCGCTTCTTGCTGAGGCGCAAGCATGATGTGCTTGCATTTTTGCAGGTAATGTGTAATGCCTAGAATCAACATTAAATTCCAGTTTATGTATGTCAAGCAGAACAGGGTTCCAAGTAACTTTTGAAACTATAGGGATTAAAAATCTGTAATGTTCATAATTTCTAAGATAAAATGATTTAGCGTCATTCTCTTTTTCAAAACTAATGTACACATGAATAAGTGTGTGCTGTGTCCAGCCTGCAGACCTAGCACTGTTGCAGAACCTCTAGATTCACGGATTCTCTCCTACTGAATATATGCATTTCTGACTTCAGAATCAACATGTGGGAGAAAAGCGATGGATTTCATTCCAGTATCAGGTAGGGTGTGAGTGAGCTGTGTACCTAAAGAGGGAACACAGAAGCACTGTGGGGCCTTCAGTTTTGCTAAGCCAAAAGACAAAGCAAGCGAGTTGTTTACCTGCTAGAGAGACTGGTAGTTTGTTGTGGACCAGAAGATCAAGCCTGGTCCTCTTGTGTCCCAGATGGGAGTGACTCTTCTATCCTCCTCCTTCTCTTGTATATTGTCATTGTAAATGCGGAAAGCTTTCTGTGTCCCTGGATGTAGTTGGAGGTTCTGTCTGTTTCTTAAGATTTGTGCATATCAGAGTAGGTTTACTTATTGGGAAAGAATGTAAACAATAAAAAAAAAATTAGATAAAATAATCTTAGCAGCATTTCAAGAGAAGTTTTAGATATCAGGGCCTGTTGCTTTGCATTTAGGCTGAGTTATTGATGGGGTTATCATGGGATTTCAGAAATGAGTAACCTGTCATGTGCATTTATTAGTCCTTCTGTTTTTTGTAGATTTTGAACGGATCATGAATTTGATGGGAATGAAACAGGTGTTTAGTTCTTTTAGCTGTTCTAACCATGATGTACATTGGGAGAAAAAAAAACATATATATTCCACCTCCCACCCCCCCCTCTTCAAACTACCATTAGTTAAACTGGAGCAGAAAGAGTTTTAGATATAGGTTTTTTATTTTTATATTCTTGCTATTTGTATTGAGCTGATCAGGTTTTACCAACAGTAATAGACTTTCACTGGGGGAAAAATATTAGAACTGAGAAAATATTTCAGCTTGTGTTAAAAGATTAAAACTCACAATTGATAATATATACTAGCAGAAAATACTTCACATACACAATCCCAAGTGAACTAAACAGAAGAGCTTTTTTGACCATTTTCATTAAAGCTCGCTAGATACGTTTGTAACAAATTATACTGTAGTTTCCTCTGAAAAAGAAGTGCACCTGATCCACTGAATAATGTGTGAACATCTGCAGTCAACAATTCCTGTAATGCTTCTGATTTGGAACTCGGGGCATAAATTGGCATAATACTATTCATGTCAGAGCTCCTGCACTCATTTATATCCATGGAGGATTTGGTTCTTTAGACAGAAATATATGAGGTCAATTTTATTATTTAATTTCAATGTTGTCATTTTTTGCATTTGTTCTAACATACTTCTTAAAAATCCAATGACAAAATAAGTGATGAATGCTTTTAGCTTTAAAAAGTTCCACATAAAGATGTTCAAATATTAAAATATATCAAAATATAAAAGGATTATTTTTTGGTCATATTGCTCCTGTTGCTCCACTGAATTTTTGATAACCCATTGGCCTTCTATATTGTTCAGTATTTCTTTTTTAATCTAAAGAAATAAAGATGTTAATGCAAGCCTTAATGTTTTCTTACTTGTTTTCTTGTTAGTGCTGTAGCAGAGATATGAATAGAAGGATTCTGATGTGTTCTGAAAGTAACTGGAAGGTAATGAAGACTTCTGAAGAATGCAAATCAATATCTAAATCCTTGCACTTTTAAATGCTATAACACTTTTTTACGCCATAAACTATATTAGTGCTGTACTCATAATAACATTAAAATGTCTCATTTTCCTGCCAGGGAGCGTGGAATCAGATTTAGCATTTATTTAAGCTACACTTCACTTTTATGACTTGAGGAAAAAATAGTGTGTATGTTTATTAATACATTTTTCGTAATGGGTTTGGGAAGGGGGGAGCAGATTCTTCAGTTCTTTTCTAAAGATGAATGGTATAAAATGCTACTTTTCACAGCTCAGTAGTGTGTGTAGAAGCACAGTTTGTAGTAGAGAACAAGCAAAGGGATGATAGCTTGTGAAGGGACACAGTGGCTGACTGACATCCCCTTTCTTCTCTTACTAGTAAAATGGCTCTTTGTAGATGAGATTAGTGTGGTATCAAGGCTTTCTTTGGGTGATATCAGGAGGTGCGGCTACTGTAGTATCCTTTTCAAGTACTCGTGGGGTAAAGTAGTAATGGCTCAGTCTCTGTCTGGCTCTCCACATACTTAACTAGAAAAGAGTGATGTTCACAAAGAAGCGCTTGATGGCAGCGCGTGCAGCTGCGCAGATGTGGAGGTGGCCCTGGCAGTGAGATAAAAGGGTTGGACCACTGTGAAACTGATCTTTATAAGTATTGGCACATCCATTTGGGTCTGGAAAGGAGGAACAAGGGACAGTTTCTCTGTAAAGAGTTGCCATAGACTATTTATGTCATTCTCATGCAAGAAATGAAAAAATATCCAAAGGCATTATGGTATCTTTATTGAAAAAAAATGGCATTAACAATGGATTAGATGAGAAGATAAGCAAACAAAAGCAAGATCTTTGTATTGTAAAAATACAGAAAAGCGCACATGTCAAGTTTTGTTATATTTTTTTTCTCACTACCTAGTGTTAGAGAAAATACCTCTTAGACCATTATAGCAATGCTTTTATATTCCTATATTTAAAATGTGATTTTTTTCCTATAAGAGTATCTCTTACACTTTTGACTGAGAAGTCTTTTAAGATAACAGTTGCAATTAATATAAGAAATGGGCACAGACTTTCTTAAGCAACTATAGGGAAACAGGAGTTCTGTTCTTCTGAACAAAATGATTTTGACCAAGCCACCTGCATCTGGATGTATCTTGCATAAATGGAAGTATGGAGCCAATGTTGTTTACGCAGTTGAATGCTTTATAAAATAATTATGTTGGAGAGGACCTCTTGTGGTCCCTCTCCTCAAAGCAAGCCTATCTTTAATGTTAGATAGTTCAAGATCATGCTCATTCAAATGCAGTATCTTCAGTATCCAAAATGTATTGTTTTCAGGGGTCTCACTAAAAAAGTATTTAGAGTATTTGACCAACATCAATGAAAGAGTGTTACCTAGAATTTCCTTTGCTGTGAATTGCAAACACTGCTTCTCATCTTTTGTGCCGGACCTCTGAGAAAAATCTGGCTCCATCCTCTTTATAGTGACTCATTGGGAACTGGAGAAAACAATCCTTCCCTCTAGCCTATTTTTTTTTCTTGTCTGAAGAAACCTAGCTCTGTCTTGCAGCCTTCCCTCACACATGATGTTTTCCAGTCTCCTGAGCATGTTGATAGCCATCTGTTCTCCTTATTCCAGTTTGTCAGTGTTTTCCTTGTCTTGTTCACATGATGTGGGACTTAGTCTCATTTTGAGGAGGAAGATTCATTTCCCTTGACCAGTTGACTACAATTTTGTTAATACTCAAAATGAGTTTAATACTTTCCAAAGACAGTAAGGTAGTATGGTACTTTAGTAATGAGGACATGCAGTTTTGAACAAGAGATTTAAATAGGTGTGGATTTGCACTGGAAGGTGACCTGCAGTACAAAGTCCTTAATCCAGGGAACTGTCTTGTGCTAATGTTTCTGCAGGCACATCATCCCATTGTGTTAAGGTGTTTCAACTGACATCCCATGGGTCCAATCCGGACCATCTGTAGTTTTGTGAGGAAAAAATGAGTACCGCAAACAACAAGGCACCGAGAGCTGGAAAATACCACATCTGCATAAGGAGAAGAAATGAGACTTCAGGAACCCCTGCTGCTCCACCTGAGGATCATAGAGTGTGAAGAGAAACTACACTGTGTTTTTACACGGACTGGTAGGAAAGAAGTAGAAGGTGACATTCATTCCCTGTACTAAGACCTGGACTCTGTTGAAGGAAGCTAAGCCCGTATATAAAATTAAGACTAAACTATGGAAAACTATCATTTTTAGAGAAAGACAAATGCATTTTTAAATAAGAAAGTGTTTGTGAGTATACAGATAACAATGATCGGGTACTAATGGCATTTTCATATTGCCAGTAAGTATGTTTTACAAGATATATAACTTGCCTCAGATATGTAGAAGTTGCTTGTCTATGTTAACTTAGAGGAAATAACTGCATAAAGAAAATGAGCCTGATACCAATAGCAAGTGGGTTGTAGTGATGATTCCAACATCAAGCTATAGTAGGTACCATGGATAATGGTATGTATGGTCAGGATATGAGTATACAACGGTATACTCATAATTAATACTGAGAGCACTCATTCTGAACCTGTCAGAAAAAGTAGCCATTTTTGTCTGTTCTTGAGGTTTGTTGTGTTTGTTCTGCAGCTAGGGAGAAATAATCCCATGCACAAGTACAGGCTGAGGGTTGTTGTGTTGGAGAATAGCTCTGCAGAGAAGGACCTGGGAGTTCTGGTTGACAGCAAGTTAAGTGTGAGGCAGCAATGTGCTCTCGTGGCCAAGGAGGCCGATGGGATCCTGGCCTGCATAGGAGGAGCGTTGCCAGCAGGTCGAAGGAGGGGATCCTGCCCCTCTCTTCAGCTCTGGTGAGGCCGCACCTGGAGTACTGGGTGCAGTTGCAGGCTCCCCAGTACAAGAGGGATGTGGAGCTTCTAGAGAGGG
>JAUBNY010000114.1:64923-80773 GCA_032275445.1 Crypturellus soui | reverse complement strand
GGTGAGGCCGCACCTGGAGTACTGGGTGCAGTTGCAGGCTCCCCAGTACAAGAGGGATGTGGAGCTTCTAGAGAGGGTCCAGTGCAGGGCTACAAGGATGATTAGAGGACTGGATGAGGAGAGGCCAAGGGAGCTGGGGCTGTTTAGTGTGAGGAAGGCTGAGAGGAGATATTACCATATGTACAAATATCTGAAGGGAGAATATCAAGAGGATGGGGCCAGACTCTTTTTAGGGGTGTCCAGCAATAGGACAAGTGGCAACAGCCACATACCAAAACACAGGAAGATCTGTCTGAACACAAGTTAAAACTTGGTGACTGCGAAGGTGACAGAGCCCTGGAACAGGCTGCCCAGAGAGGTTTGGGAGTCTCTTCCTCTGGAAATGCTCAAAACTGGACATGATCCTGTGCCACACACTCTAGGTGACCCTGCTTGAGCAGGAGGGTTGGACTAGATAGTATCAAGAGATGCCTTCCAACATCAATCATTCTGTGATTTTATGTGTGATGAAAATTGTAAAGAGAAAGCATGTACAAAGAAATTGGGGAATAACTAACAAGCCATAATAATGTCTCTGCTTTGCTGAAAGACAGTTTCTTCTTTTCCTCAGAAAATTTGGGAAAAAAAATCAAAATATTTTTTAATTATTATTATTTTCCATTTGTAATAAATGCAATTGTCAAGAGACATCCAGACCTCTTCAGGAAATATACACTTATCAGAAAACCATCAGTCATGGTTTTATTTACTTAAGACAAAAATATTTTGCAGTTATCTGCCATTCAGAATTACAGGTATAGATTTTAACCATTACCAATTCCTTTAAGCAATAGTTTAAGTACTGGCTTTCCAAAATGATTGTAATACTAATATCGTTATCTGCCTGAAATGTTGACCCATTGCTCTAGCTACCTTAAGAAATTCATATTAAACAGTATAATTACTGGCGTAGTAAATTAGAAAGAATGAATAATTTGATAATCAGGAGCCACAATGAACAGCTGATCTGGTCAGACCTTTCCTTAGTATTTCCCTATGTGCTTGCCCATATGTAAGAGAGTTTGAACATTGCATCTACTCAGTGCTGCAATTTTGTTATAAAATTTTAAGCATCCATGAGCAGAGCCTGATTAACTTTTATGGTTACTGAAAAGCAGAAAGATGCAGAGCTAGTCCTTGAAGTCAAGAGTAATGAAAAGATAGTATTTAAGTTGTAGAGGAGAATCAGAGATTGCTGGCTGTTCATTGTGTACACTAGAGTCACTTTACTAAAGCAGAAAAGTGTGCAGTGTCCTAATGTAACAGCTTCCATATGATAAGCTGTGTTCCTTTGTGTTCAAAGAAATATTAGCTTGGAAAAAAGTGCTGGCTGCTGGAACCAAAGCTGTAGAAAACCATCAGCACAGCGAGAAGTCCTGACTAATTAGGAAGGGGTGACAGTAGTAAAGCTCACTTGGGAAGGATCAAGAGAAATTAGTTGCGGAATGTGTTTCATTAGGTAACAAAGGGTGGTTGAATTTGTGTGATTATTTTATCCTTCTTCAAACCCAAGACCAGGTTAGAATAGCAACATCTGGAACTTTTGGTGGTAGTTGTGGTGGCATTTTTGTGGGGCAGGAGAGGGGTCTGCCTTTCTCACAGTTGCTTAAATGTATATTTATATTCCTAGTAGTTTTTCACACTATTTTTTATTGCCAGTGATATTGTTTGTTTGTGTCACTTGCACACAATTAGCAATTGGGTGTGTATTTTGATTTTGAATGTCACATACTTGAAACTAGAAACTCCATCTGTAAAGATGCCAGCAGACTTTCTGGGGACTTTCTATGAGAAAGACAAGTTCTAAAGAGTAGACTGCTTTTAGCAGCATGAGCACTGCAGGTACGTACTTTGCTTTTGATAAAGACATTTTCCTGATGCTTTGACCTGAGGGCTTTGGATTCTAAAGAATAGGGGCTCTAGCCTAATCTTAAAATATATTTGGACACAGTCTTCTGTGTTGCTAACATGAGTAATATCTTATTGCAGCACTATTAGATAACACATATTAAGGCATGGAAAGTGAACCTGTAGTTGTGCTACAGGTAGTTGTGCTAAGTCAAATTTAGACTCTGCTTTGAACTTCAGCTTTTGATTTTAAACTAACTGTGATTATAGGCACTTCACTGCACTTCATTTGCCAGTGCTCTGTAATTTTGTCCAGTTCCACAGAGGTCATAAGTTTGGCACTGTATGGACATGAGTTGAGGATTAGACTGATCCCTCCCTACCTGTCACTTCTTCTTATTCTTTGCTTCTAAAGAAACTAAAGTACTTGATTGTGGCCTTATCATCTCCTGCCTGGATGCATAAAATGTATTCCTCCCTAGTTTATGTCTGGTACACATCACAGCCCTGCAGTTTACTGCACTTTACAGGATTTGGCTAGTTGGGCTACTTTTGTTCGTTTCTGTTTTATTTTCCCTTGGCCTCATATGGTGAAAAACTCCACGACTTATAAGTCTGAAACTCAGATTAGACTAACAGTTTTAGTGCACATACACATTTTAACATAATCTAACCAGTTTAGTCCAAACCTAAATGTGTTTGCACAACACTCATTTTTTGTGTCTTGTAACTTGAAAGGGTCTAAATTGTAGCTCACATAGAGGTCATCTAGCCCATTTCCTCCTCCAGAGTTAGATCAGCTATTCATAAATTGTTTCTGAAAAGTGTTTAGCTTATCTCAGAAATCTTTATCATTGAATTACCTTACATTATGTGTGTATCACTTCTTTGGAGTTTTTTCATTCTGGCAACTCATATGGAAGGGCTCTCTTTTACATTTAATTGCTTCTTTTCTATCATTACAGTCCAATTTGAATGTCTCTTTGCAGAGAATAGTCAGTGGAGGATGTATTCTGTGTTAGATTTCTTTGGAAAAGAATCACTGAACAAAATTACATAGTTCAAATTTTCTGAAAAAGAAGAAATTTAATTTTCATATATATATTATATCTATATATACACACATATACCTCTATTAAAGTACAGGATTTTTTTATATTGGAATCTCTCTGCAAAACATTATTAATACAATATTACTTGTATATGAAAATTCTTAGAAATTGAAAAGAAAAACACATCCATCAGCCGTTCTCTTCTTTCAGAAGTTGTTTCAGACTTGTTCTTGCTCTTTGTGTTTAAAACAAAGTAACTTGTGCTGTTTTGCCATTATGTTTTATTAGCTTGGCAAAAACCGTTTTAATCCTTTCCTAATTTAAGCATGTTCTTCTGTTTTAGTATTTTATTTTGTATGTGGAGGAATGGAGAAGAGTCCCTTATGCTGTGCCATCTCTCTCAGCTTTGAAGCACTGCCAAACATCTACTTCAAAGCTGTTTCAAGGCTATGGCTTTGTCACAAAACCATCATGTACAAAGCTTTTACCAATCTACACAGCAATTTTCTTTTTTGTTTGTTTAAATATGCCATTATTCGTGAAGAAAGACTAACTTACTTTCATGATTGAAGAAATCATTTTGGTAAATATAATTTGTGCAAAAGCTATTTATCATCTCACTCAAAATAATTATTTAACTTATTTTCAGTATGTGGGGGATATACCTTCAGAAAAGACTGTTGACTGGAAGACGTTCTATCAGTAAATAAAGATTATTACAACAATGGCATCGTTATGTCAGGTACAGTTTCCATTTGACTAATCACATAAAAAAGTCTGTTTCTAATCATGTAAAAGTGTTTGGGAAGAGAAGTCCTAAGTAGTCCCAAATGTGAGGAAAAATCCTAAAAGATTTGTGTGGTTTGTCCAAAATCACAGCAAATTTCTCTGGGTGTTTTAAAGTCCCATCTAGCTTTTATTCATAAGTGGATACATATAAAAAGAAGTGCTTTTAAAATTTCAAAATAAATTTAATCAATATTTTATTAAGCTTAATACAGGAAAACAAAAGAGATGTTGCTTGGACTAGTAAGGAAGGCCATCTTAGTTTTGAGCACATATTTACAACAGTTCAAATAAACATAAATGGGACCAACTATAGCCTAACATGAGCAGGAAGAGTGCTGAGAAGGTAAAACACCTTTCTTCGTCTTAGCTTGGGTGTATTGTTAAGGGGACCTTTGGTCATCTTGTAAAAGAATCGCAGAATCGTAGAACAGTTGAGGTTGAAGGGATCTCTAGAGATCATCTAGTCCAATCCCTCCTCTCCAGCAGGGACACCCAGAGCATGTGGCACAGGGCGGTTTGGAAGATCCCCAGAGAAGGGACCCCACAGCCTCTCTGGGCAGCCTGTCCCAGTGCTCTGTCACCCTCACAGGAAAGAAGTTCTTCCTCACATGGCAGTGGAACTTCCTGTGTTTCAGCTTGTACCTATTACCCCTTGTCCTGTCACTGGGCACCATAAAGAGTTTAGCCCCATCCTCTTTACATTTAAGGAAGATGCGTTGTTTTGTGTTTTTGTTTCTGTTTCATGATAATATCTTGCGACTTTGTAAACAGACAGAATGACAAATAGAAAATAAGGAAATGATGAAAACTGCACCTTAGGATAAAACATTGACCACAGAAGTCCTACTTCTGATTATAGTGCTTGAAAGAAACAGTCCTGGTCTGGTCTGCAAAGTTGCTTCCCCTTTTGGCTTTGAGTCAGTATTCTGGGTTATTCTTGGCATTCTGGGTTACCTGGTTAGGACTGTAGACAGTCCCCGAATGAGCGCTGGAAAAGATTCCCACAAAGCCCTGCTTGTGCTGTTTACTGCCAACCGACCTTGGGTGGCTGATCAATTAAATAGATTATGAGGAAAGCAAATTGATATTTTTCACTTTGCATTTGCACTTAAGCACATTCTTCTAATGTGTGTTGTTGAGAGATATGCACAGGTTAAATGCACATTAACCAGTAACCATCCTGGACTTTTCTTTGGTTACTGAGTGAACTTAAATTTAAAGGACAAATTAAATATAAAATAGAAAAATTGTGTAGCCTAAGTATTATCTTTTTTTTGTGCTTTAAGGCTATAAAATATCAATGATTTCATTTCAATAAACCAGTAGAACACATTACAAACTAACTTCTGAGTTTTGATCTATACACAAAAGTGTATGAAGGAACAACTGTATGTAGGAAGCTTTGTGACCAAACAAGCTTCCTACATGCTCTGCCAATGCAGGTCTACAAAGCACTGAAAATTTGGTGAAGCTAAATAATTCTCTCAATGGGATGGTAGATAAAATAATGAGGAATGCTTTCCGGTCTACTAGCAGCTAACAGAAGAATCAAGGACAATTTCAGCCTATGATGTGCCTAATATGGCAGCAATCAGTAAAACATGCTGACTGCTGTCTTGGCACAAAATCAGGAGGACTGTGTCACGGAAAGCGGGAAAATCTGCGAAGGGCCCTAACCAAAGCAGGTGGCAACTATTCCCTTGCAAGAGGCCTAACTGAGCACTGAAGACACAATGGACCAAACTGTAGTCCAGAGGTGAACCTCCCTTCTGCCACAGATAACCAGTCAGTATTTCCAAAAGTCCTACCTGATTTAGGGCCTCAGGAATGACTTCTATATTTAATATCTGTGTATGCAGGCTACTGTTAGATTGGAAGATGGCAAATTCCATTAAAATGTCACTTTCGAATGAAGAGTGAATGTTATGAAATAAGAGCAGTTTTGAATCTCCACTTGAGATAATGGAAATAATAATCAGTGATAATAGCAAGTCATTAAAAGTAGGTACTTTTTTTTTTTTTTTTACCTTTTCCATTTTTAACTTACTTGCTGTAATGAGCTTTAATACTGCATGTATATTTCAAAGCAAAAAGTTGCTTTGAACCAAAGACCTGAACTGGCAGTATTTTCAAGTTCAGTTCTGTAAAGATAAACTTGCCAAAAATAGATCTATGCAGATCTTTATTTCAATCGTCTCAATTTTTAATTAAAAAAAAAGTCATTTTCACCATTTATAAATAGTATATTCTCAGGAAACTATGAGATTCAGGATGTAAACTCTACCACAAACATGTGAGATGCCTTTCTTTCTTTTATCCTTATTAGCATAACATACTTTAAAATACAGCAATTTCCTTCAAGACTAAATTTTAGTTCTGCTCGAATGAAATGTTGACTAGAAAAGAAGTCCACCATACACGTCTGGTGGCTGAGGGTCTTTGAAAGGGCTGTTCACCATTCAGCATTAGGCTGCTTTCATAGGCCTGGAACAGCTCTCAGAGCCATTTACTGATGGGTGCAAACTGAAACACAGGAAGTTCCACCTTCATATGGGGAAGAACTTTCCTGTGAGGGTGACAGAGCCCTGGAACAGGCTGCCCAGAGAAGCTGTGGAGTCTCCTTCTCTGAAGATGTTCAAACCACCTGGATGCCGCCCTGTGCCACGAGCTCTGGGTGTCCCTGCTGGAGCAGGGAGGTGGGACTAAATGAGCTCTAGAGACCCTTTACGACCTCAATCTCAGTGCAAGCAAGACATGTTTACACCACATGAGCTTCTGTGGCCCCAGCTGTTTCCTTTTACTATTTTCCCTTGGTGTGAAACTCTCTGAAAAGTGCAGTACTTCATATGGGATGCATGACAAACTTCATGCTGACACTTAAATTTTTATTGCCCTAGAGCCACTAATTTAATTAGAAATTTCAATGCTGGAATTAGCACAGGAATAAAATACCCCTTTAGAGAAATTTCAGTGAAGAAGATTAGAGAGCAAGAGGGAAAAAGCAAATGATGTCTGCAGGCCTGTTTCCGCGGAGTGCCAAAGGAGTGTGGGATGACCAGCAGGGATGAACGTACCTCATTGTAGGCATTTAAAGTTGGCTGAGATGATCTTCCCTCTGTAATTAGAATATTAACATTGGGACTCCCCAGAGAAATAACTGCTGAATTTCTATTTAGGTGCTCCCAAGATTTCTTGATATCTTGCTTTAAGTGCAGGGAATCTGGGAAATGCTTAAGTTCTGTAGGACATCCATTTTATTTTAAGTAATATTTTTAAATAATAAATGTTTATGCTTAGTGAGCCCTCTATTTCTTAATTTTAAACAGGGCTCCATTGTCCTGATTTGAATGTCAATACTGTAATTACTAGATTTCTCAGCTCTAGATTTCTCAGCTATCAAAAATCATCACTGGACTTTCTTGACAAATACAATGAAATATTTTCAGTAATCCTTGCACTAACTCTGTTTCAAGTTAGTCAGCAAAATGAAAAAAAACTAGCAAATATTGTATTTATATTTTAAATGTTTTCTTCATCCATGTTGCTCATTTTTTCCAATAACAAGATTTACTAGTATGATGTTTTGTGGAAGGTTAGTCTCACAATCACGAGTGGGCTTGAACTCTGCTTTCAGACTTGCATGTCAAAAAATTCGCACAAGAAACTGTCCAGTCCCCATCCATTTGTAGAACTAATAGCATATTCCACAGCTCACCATTACTGCTCACTGCTGAATACTCAGTATAATAATTCATCTTTAAGTTACAGTATGAAATACAGTTTGTGAATAATACTGCATGATTGGTGTGAACAGATTAAATTAGGATGTTTCTTAATTCTGTAGGGCCAATGTTACCTTTTTAAAAATGAAGAGCAAGCCTCTGATACTTCTAATAAATGGATTTTTATCTTTTTTTAAAATTTATTTATTTAAAGCAATGTGAGTTTGGAACAACTCCAGTTAAGTCTAAAACTGAGGCGTTGTAGCAGAGTGAAAAGATGAGGATCAGTATCCCAGGTTTCACATTCCAGTTTCAGACAGGCTGTGTCTGAGGCCACATCTACTGAAAGATAGTGACCTCTGAAATAGCACCATCCTTACAGCTTATAAAGAAGAAACTTTAACTTGATAATTAGATGCTGGTTCAGATTATCATTTTTTTTCATAGGCAATAAATATCTGTAGTAACTCCACTGAAGACAAAGCAAAGCCAATTTATGCAGCAGAAGCAAGTAAAGCCATGTTTCTGTGGACCTCACCACATCCAGTGTAATTATCCTGATTAAATTAGATTACCCTAATTAAACCTAGCATTGGCATCAAAGAATACTGCTTTCAGTTTTATATATGTTATTGCTAAGTACTTTTTAATATATTTAACATTTTAATAACCTTTTATTTGTCTAAATATGCAGATGTCTTAGCTGAACTACCACAGCCTTAATCCTCCAGCTACAGATGGTCCTCATTTCGTCAGCGGAGGGTGTTGGGAGCCCTCTCCCACCCCACCAGTCACCTGCACCTGGTTTGTGCTTCGCTGCTGGATGAAGGGGTGTTGCATTGCAGGTTTGCTAGAGGCCTCGTTCTCTGGGGGAAAACCTTGCAGCCTGCAGGTAGGTCCTGCTTGTTCTTGTCGCTGTGGTGCCTGCAGCTGTAGGATGTAGCGTGTTGGGTCATGTTGACGTGTTTGGGGCCCTGTCACAGGGTGGCAGGAAGCTGCCCCCAGGGCCTGGCCAGCGAGGGGCTGCGCTCAGAGCCGAGGGCTCTGCTGCGGCCGCGACTGCGCTGCACTGCGGGCCGCATCGCGCCTGCCTGAGCTCGGCTGCAGTGTGCGCATGTGAGCGGCATCCAGAGCACTGATGGGCAGCCCGGCCCGGGGCGGCCACCTGCGGGATAATTTCCTGCCTCTTCTACCGCCACTTTCGAAGAGCTGCTGCTGTGCGCGCTTGGGTGATGTTGCAGTGTGGGAATGAGGGCACGCTGCCCACCACCGCTGCGCTGCACTGCACTGCTTCCAAAGGTGCCCTCCTGCCTCTCCAGAGCGGAGGAGAGACCTTGCGTTTGGCCCCTGCCTGGAAAAATATATAGAGAGAAGTCTTTTTCTGATTCTCTGAAATAATCTCGGTGCCACAAATGAAAAAACATTTATCTGTTCTCTGTTGTTATTTTGCTTTTCTTTTCCAGCATCCAGTTAGTGTTGTTCTCTGTTAATGTTCCAGTTAGTGTTGTTCTTAGTTCTTTGGCTAAAAGTGCTTTCCTTTAACCAGTACAGTTTTGTTGATATCGTCACAGTTCTGTGGACATGTGGCGATACCAAACATTTGGGTGTTCCAGTTATGGATATGGACCAAGTGCAGGTGGAGGGGGCTGGTGCTCTGCACATGAATACTTGATCCTGCATTTGAGTATGAACACACTGATCTCTGTAGGAGGACCCTGTTGATTGAGGAGTTGTGTTAACATAGAGGATCATTCTCTGTGCTAAACAAAAGGCAGTTAGTGAACAGGAAGAGATGAGACATTAGTAAACTTTGCAGTTTGGTGTAGGTGAGCATACCTTGCAGGATACCAACAGCGGGTTGCAGGTAGCCGCACACTCACAGGCCCTTTTCTGCCCTGCTCTCGAGTTTGTGTTGCTCTCAGTATCGGGCTCATGAGCTGTGCACAGCCCTGTGGCCTTCAGTGCCACCCACGGCCCTTATCTCCAAGGCCTCTGTGGTTACCTGGCCTCCTTTACGCTGCATCATTGTGCTGTGGTCATAGGTAGTTCTTTCTACCCAGCACAACTATTTGTTACTTTATCTATATAAAAATTATGAAAAATAGGCATTACACTGCACAATTGCACAAAGCCAAGCAGAACTAAAACAAGTTGGGCAGTAGCAAATTGGTCATTCAGTGGAGACTGTTGCAGCTAAAAAAGCTAAGCAGCAGCAGCAGCAAAGCCAAAACAAGTCCAAATGGAACATGACAAGTCCTGAAGCTGCTATTAGCCTAGGCATGATGCCTGTGCCTTTTTAGTAGCAATTGCAATATTGTATTTACTGGTCTGCAGGGCCAGCCTGGCAGTGTGCCTGAACTAGTAAGGCCATCTAGGCGCGTCTGCATGGCTTGTGTGGTGGAGCTCATTCGGATTTAGTGAACCCCAGGTGCTGACAGTATCAGTGTCTCACGATGTCTGTGGCTGTGTTGTTATGCTTACTTCTTCATACAGGGGTGGTTCACATAAAATATAGAACAGGTTTATGATATTGCAGCCTGTATGTGTAAAAGTAACAAGCTAATGTATGCTAGCCACTAATATCTATTAAAGTGTACCAAAACGTTATCATAAATATGGGCAGAGACTCTAAAGCTGGCTGACATCCCTTCCACGTTCTGCACAAACCAGGGCTTTTCTGCATAGAACCATTTTCTGGGATATATTTGGTTAGCGTTTTTATACCAATTCAAAGATTATCTCTTGACTCTGTTAAGAATTGCCGATAATGTTGTCATTAGTAATTTCACAGAGTATCTGTGCAGTGCTGAACAGTTATATCACACTGTCATGGAGATACTGTCCTGGTTTACAGGTTTCTGCACCAGACGTTGTACTTCAAACGCAGGAGGTTCACCTAGGAAGCCATTGTGAGGGACTAGCTGACAAGCCCCGTGCAAAGTAAAAAAAAAAAAAATTACAGGTCCAGGGCTTCATATTTTGTTTGTGGAGAATCTGGTTTCCGAAGGAATAACGACAGATCAGTCCTTGCACTCTCTAAATGTCAAGGACTTCCTTATGCTGAGGTTATATTTTAAATGTATAGACTGGGAGAAGTTTTAAGCAGCCTCTGAACTTGAAATGCTGCTGTGATTCCATGAACAGACTAGTTCCAACAAGGAAGAGCATAAAAATGGCTTTGAAGTAGTTCAGTAGCATTGTCTCGGCGGGCTGCACAGAGAAATACCGTGCATCATTTCCTAACAAATCCAGGAACACCATTGGTAAGTGACTGCAGGTAGTAGAATATTTGGCACCTGAAGGACACATCTATTTATATTTTATGTGTAAATGTGCACATATTCACTAATAATAACAAATTAACAAATTCATTCTTCTTTCACCAGAGAATTTGAGTGTTTGATTCAGGAGAATTTTCTTCAGCTGCCGGTCAACCAATATATTCTGCAAGGCTGAAATGAAATAATGCACATCAAGGGATGGTAGGTGAGGAAGGGATAAAGGTGTCATGTCTACTAAAACTGCAGAAAACAGGGAGGAGCAATCTGAGAGGTAAGAATATAGGGATTTTGCAATAGTAAGACACAGTTTGCAAGAATTTATGGCTTTATCTTCCTCTGTATCACATCCCCATGCTGTATTTCCATAATTCTGAAGCTGAATTGTAACTAGGAACCTGATTTAAAACCCTTTTTTTTTTTTTCCAAAATGTTTCTAAAAAGATCAGCTAGGTTCGTATACTGTGAATCTCTTTCCTACCACTGTAAATTGGATGTGGACTAGTGCTGGCAACTAAGAAATCTCTAGGGAGACAAACAGAAGATCTCCCTGGTGAACTTTGATTCAGTTTATATGGAAAAGATTAGTTGGCATCGACTGCTAAAAACTGAGTTTAAGCACACTGTGAGAGACAGATATTCTTCCAAAATGTTGTCTTTTGAAGCCCAGCCAACACTAGCTATTGGAACTGCCATAATTCATGAGATGATCTCAAGCAGTTTCTTTCAAAAGAGAGGGATTTCAGAGAGACATCTGAGAATTCATGTCCTCTCCTTTCTAGCTCACTGGTGAGAACAGCACTTAGAGTCTCATCCAAAACCCGTTGCCATCAATAGGACTCTATTATCTTTACTGGACACTGTAATGAGCTTTCAGTCTAATATAATCTGCAAACAAATGAAAAAATAGGTTACTGAATTAGTGATGCCCTATGGCTATGGTAGTCTTCAAAATACATAGGAAATACAGAGTTTATATGTTTTAAGAAAGAAATGTTCTGTGTCTTTGGATTTAGAAAATGACTACCTTGTGTCTTATATAAACAACTACTAGTAGATGCAGGTTAGTGGTAATATAATTCAGAATTAAATATATATATATTCATAAATGAAACTAGAATATTTCCATGCTTATTTTTTTAAATATGTGAAATCATAAAATGTTAATCTATTGATATTTTATTCCAATTTAAGATGGAAACAGAAGTATGAATATTTCACATTACAATGGAAGAGAATCACAAATTCTTGTACTATTCTGTTGTTAAGGTCTCTGTGGGCTGATTATTATTATAGGGGTTGTCAATCACTGTCATGTGATTGAGCTAAAAGCAGATCCTTTAAGCTGCAAATATCCGAAGGCACAGCACAGTGAAAACAGAATGGGCAAAATGTGAAATTGCTGTTGGCTATCAATAGTGTAAATACATGATGGGGCAGAGGGTGTTCATCCTATGGAGTGAGAGAAGGAAAACTAGCAGGTTCTCTCTCTGCCTCTAGAGACAGTGAACAGAAGCAGCAGCAGTAACAAGCCTGGAACGTTTCCTCATATATCCACTGAGTTTGACCATCTAATCCCTATATAAGTCCAGGATAAAAAAGTGTAGAACAAGATTGGGATTTGTTCTTAGTAAAGAATGCAACTTTCTAAGCAGCTTTGGCTGTAATCTGATAAAAACAGAGTCCTAGAGGTTACCAGTTAATGTAAAATTCATGGTTATTCTGTCTGACTTAAGTCAGGGAACCTGGATATGACAATAGGGAACTAATGTGGAAATCAAAAGGTTTTCTTTCGTTTTTCTGTAAAAAGAGAAGCAGAATCCTTGCTGTTTAAAACCCCCAACCACTTGTTGAACATTTCTTGTTTTCTCCTGCTTTCTTCTCAGAACATGCACCTTACTTGCCCCCAGTATGGAACTGAGTAGTGCTACTGAAGCTGGTTGTTTTGTTGTTTCTGAAAAGGAGTTTTGATTCACCATGATAATCACATTAATAAGAAAGGGCAAAAGCAGATATCCTGGCATTACGGTACTGTTTGAAGAGGTACGCGCAGAGGGGCAAATAACTATGGAAATGTAAGATGCAAGCATCTGCTTAAACAGTCTAACATGAGAGAAATGTTGTGCCTGCTGATCAGCCTAATCCCTAACCAGTTTTGCTTATACATAGATTCAGATGCTGCTTATTTAGGTTGTTTTGGGTAGAAGCTATTCAGCCTGTGTGACTAATTATTCAGAAATCTATTGTGCGCTGACAGACTGAGAGAGCTGTTAGACATTTGTAAATTCTGTGTTCAGCAAATTATTCAAAGGATCATCAAAGCAGAAAGTGTGTTTATGCACTGATGTTCAGAAGAGGACAAACTACTGGAAATAGGAGCAGCCACATCTTGAAACTCTAATTGAACTTTGCCTTCAAACCTGATGAAAGCATGGGGTTCCTCTCCACAAAATCGGACTGCTTAGAGGTAGGATGGATGCACAGGTACTACCTTTGGAGACAGATGAAGCATATTCTATCAAAAATACATATGTGAATATTGAAATCATACAGCATGTTGTCAGGAGTCCTAAAATTTAGAACACAAAAAGGTCAGAAAAAGTTATTTCAGAAAGCATCTATGTGGATGAGAATCAGAGTGCTGTTGTACTGCTGCCCATTAAAGGAACCCACGTACAGCCTAGGAATCAGAAGTTTAATAAGTCTCTGCTCAGACAATGACCAAAACAGAAAATGTGTAGAAGGCCCTTCAAAAGAGCCCCCCAGGATTTGATCACAAGTCCTTTCGTGAAGGAGCACCAAACAGATCCTGCAGCTGGGGGGAAGGAGGAGGTGAACTCAACTGGGGAAAAAAAAGAGAACGCACAAAAAGGGGGCCTTGAGGACCTTATTTGATTGTTTCCTCTCTCCTGGTTTTCCAACTCATACAGGCATATAAGTACTTTTATGCAGCTTTGTAACTTTGACTTCCTTTCCAAGGAAGGAAACCTTTTAGGGAAGAATCTGAAATAGACAGCTTTAGTCTGAAAGTTTATTTTATGCAGTGGGCTCGAAAGGATTTGTAAGATGGAAGGGCACCAAATTGAGGAAAATCTGTCCAAACCTCTCTGACTGCTGCTGCACTTGCTCCTGTTTCTCAGATAGGACATGAATAGATCTGCCTAAGGAAGCTGCAAAGAGCCATGAGACGGAGGGAGGGAAGAATCAAGGTATGTTTGCACGTAGGAGCGGGAGCAAGGTGCCAAAAGGCCTTCTGGAGCTTTGTGTCCCTTAGCAGTCCTTAACTCCATTCTGGAAATGCTGAGTCTCACAGGCATGAACAAACGTTTTTTCCACACCTGAAGATTCCTTCTTTTCTCTACCTCTTTTGTTCTTATCTTTCAAACTGCTGCTCTTTACTATTATTCCCAGTGATGCAGGATCTGATACTGCAGCATTTCAGCAACAGCATAGCAAATTCTTGGTGCTAGATCTTATAGGAAGGGAAAGTGATTTTCCTTAAAACCAAATTGAAGCAAAACTCCTACTCACACACCCGCAGGCACCTGGATGTGTGTGTACAAGTACTCTGTCCAGAAGTCAAGCATTAAGATACTGGTATCCAGGTATCTGCGTGTGGGGAACAAGGGATGCCAGCCCCCTCAGTCCTTGTCTGCTCCCGTCTGTCCTATGTCTCCTACTCAGTTCTCTGTCTTCCTTCATTCACCTCTTATCGCTTGTTATGTTTAACCTGAATGTGGATTCTTCCTTTTTTTGTCTTTTGCTTCTAACTTGGATGTTCCCAGGTGCACCAAGTTGCTGATATTCAGCAAGGTGCCATCAACATAGGCCATTCTTAGAGATCTTCTCCAGTTTGCTGCTCTTGGTGTTTCCACATGCAGGCATTCCCATTTCTTCATAATTCATACTGGT
This sequence comes from Crypturellus soui, assembly GCA_032275445.1. Lineage (NCBI taxonomy): Eukaryota > Metazoa > Chordata > Aves > Tinamiformes > Tinamidae > Crypturellus > Crypturellus soui. The sequence goes on along the minus strand of JAUBNY010000114.1, from coordinate 66,133 downwards.
TTAAACATTTCTCTTGCAATTCTTATGATAATGCTTCAGGGATTTTTGTTGTTGTTGTAGGATATTGAACATTAAAATCAAATTAGAGAATGACCCTTGGGGTGCTAAAGTGAGGAGGGTCAGTGTTGGGGATTATGATAATCCTACATCTAAATACATCCAGGCTGGCATAACTCAGTTACTATGCTGGGAGAAAATTGGAGAAGCTGAAATTAAAAAAAAAAACTTCCTATCTTGAATAGACCATCCAACTCTCAAGAATATATTCTAGTGACAGTTCTTTCTTTGCTACCTTTCAATTTTAAATCAGAACTATAGTATCTGAGGAATAAGATAATATCTAACATGAACAGAGATGTCACAATCTATCCCTGCTGCAAAAAGTTGATTAATTAAAAAAGCTGAAGTAATATCTTTGATTCTCAAACACAATAGGACTGTTACACGTGAAATAAATGTAAGAAGATACAATTTTGAACCTAGAAAAGGCAGTAGTGATTGAAGCCGCATTTGAAAAACCGAGAACAATTCTAATCAGCTCATTATAATAAAGGTATTATGGAAATGAAGCAGCAAAGGAAAGGGTAAGGGAGGACTTTCAGAATTGAGACTCAAGGATTTTAGTTATTCAAAAGGTCAGAAAATCAATGTATGATTTTTTTTAGAAAGAGGGGATTAAGAATAAACCTTAACCAGTTATGCAATGAAGAGACTTGGGAGGAACATTGATACAAGATCATTTGAATAGATTTCAAATTGAAGAACAAGGATGGAAAAGCTTAAATCAAGAAGTTCAAATTGCTTCTGGAACTCAAAATAAGCTTTTCTTCAGATAGAATGATACAGAAATAGGAGACCAACTGGAGACACAGTTTTAAACACTGTTAAATGCGTAGTACTTTGTTATGTAGCTTAAAATACTAAGGAAGATAGCACTTCCTTAAAATAAATAGAAGCCAAAAGAAAAAATACTTTCCAAAGAAAGAGGAGGAATTCTTAGAAAAAAAAAAATAGAGAAGAAAGAAAGAGAGAAAGAAAGAGAGTGAGAGGAAGGGAGGGAGGGAGGAGGGGAGGAAGGAAGGAAGAACGGAAGGATGGAACGAAGGAAGAGAGGAAGAGAAAGAAAGATAAATAAAGGAGAAGAGAAGAGAAGAGAAGAGAAGAGAAGAGAAGAGAAGAGAAGAGAAGAGAAGAGAAGAGAAGAGAAGAG
>JAUBNY010000114.1:32851-44976 GCA_032275445.1 Crypturellus soui | reverse complement strand
CCTGCAGAAGTATTTGGGTTGCCACTAGCACAGCTGAGGGAATGGTGAATATGCCATTATGTCCCCTTGCTCTAAAGAATAGTTGGTTCTAGTGTCTTTTAGGCATTTGTTTTTGTTGTTGTTGTTTAATTCATGCCTTTGTTCTCAGCTTGACGATCTCAGTTATGTGCTTAAAATGTAATCACTACCATCCAGGTGTGTCCCTCCTTTACCCTGTCTTGTCCTTTTGGTCAAGGTTAAATGCTACTAAACATGTTCAATATCGTGCTTACTGCTTAAGCAGTCACCTTGCGTCCTCTCCCTTATCTCCCCTTCTTGCTACATGCTGAGTTCCCAACCGTTAGGAAAGAGAGGGAAAAGGGGAAAAGGAATGGAATAGTATTTTTGAATACAAATCTATTCACAGTCACCTGAATATTGTGTAGTCATATTACAGGGGGCACACTGCATTTTCATAATGTGGAAAATTAATATATGAAGTCACTGGAAGTTGGGATTTTTACAGCCTCATCAGTATAACAGCATCATGGCCTTTTTTTCTGTAAAATCTTTGCAAGGCTTTTTAATCAACACATTCTGGAAAGGTTTTTTATGTCAATATTAATCACAGAAAGATTTTAATATCAGCATAACTTTTACAGGCTAAAGTTGCTAAAGTTACTATGAGCTGAACAAAATAGAATTAGGCAGCATGTCAGAAAACGCAACTCCAAAATGGAAAAAAAAAAAAAAAGACACCACTCTAAATGTCTGAAAACTGACCCGTCTGTAAAAAAAACGGACATTTTATAAGCAGTGCTCCAATGCAGTCCTTCCACTGCACATTGGCTTGCTTCCTCTGTGGCTCCCAAATAGGCAGGAATTTGCTCTTCCACTAAAACACATTCACTAAGGACACTCCACTACCTCAGCAACATATATATCCTTCATGATTACCCCACATTTTTGGAGAAATGGCATGTTTTTTATTTTTCTTTTTTTTATTGTAGAATATTTATTTTGCTTATTCCTTGAACAAAAGGTGTCTACAAAAGCACAACATATCACAAGCTTGTCCTCAGTAGTGTCCCTGTTCCCTCATCTCCACCTCCTCAAATTCCGTTAACCCTCTCGTGCTGTGAAAGGATATTTAGTATATTCCCTCCAGATTTTCCGGTAACAAAATTAACACAACAGCAAACCAAAAGGGCATGACATCTGCAAAGAGCAATTATTGTTTGCTGCTTCTGTTGCCTTCTAGGATCTCAGAATATGAAATGCGTCTGCTTTCAGAGACTTCTCCTTTAAAGACTGTTCAACAGCTGGGGGACCAGAGAGTGGATGTGGTGCCAGGTCAGGAAGAAAAGGTGAGGTGGCTTGAAGTACATAAAAATACCTCAGAAGTAGATAATAGAAAAGGAGAAGCAATAAAAATGGATGGCGAGGCCATGAAGGTGGCAGATTTGTGATGACTGGGCAGAATGTAATTCATAGATAAAAAAACTGACAAATTTTATTGTTGGATGATGCATTTCAAAGCTGGTTGTCACCTTCTACCCCTCAGGCATCCTAACATCCTTCTGCAAGTGCAGTGTCTGCAAGGTCTGACAACCTCAGCGCTAAAGACACGTAATAAATATACTGGTGGGATCAGGTAGTCATCCTTAGAGTGGTGATTTGAGGCTCAGTGCAAATAAGACCTCTTGCGGGAGCACAGCTCCTCTGAACTCAAGCACAGCGGTGCCGTGACACCTGGAGAGAAAAGGTTGCTGGATACAGCTGTGGTCCTCTCGCACTGAACTCCCAAGCTGAATTTGAACAATGCCTTTCAGGAAGGGTAAAAGGGAGCATTTTCTTCACTGATAAATTACAGAGTTGTTCATCAAATGTGAGGATACCAGAACTAAACTTAAAAAGCAGTAAGTTGATTTATGGATATCAAAAGGCAAAGAAGATAGATGCCTGACCATGCCATTTGGTCATGATCAGTTTAAAGAATAAAGTGTCCCTTAAAAGCTAATTGAAAAAAGCTAATTGAATGGCACGTGTTAACTGCAAATAGAAGAGTAAATAAAATCCTTAATTCTGAACTGAATTCTGCTCTTGATCTTATTTTGTTTTTTTTAGACTCCAGAGGGATATAGTGTCTTCTCTGTGAGGGTAGTTATGTCACTGCAACCAAATTACTTGTGATTTTTTTATCTATTTTTATTTTGTAATAAGACACACGTACTGAGTTTTCCAATATTGTAAAGCATTCATTGCCGTAAAGCGTTTTAAACTTTTATCTACTGTAATGTTTTCTCAAATTCAGTTGTAAAAGTGAGCTACAGAAGCTTGGCCAGAACTGCTTCTACGAATACTGCATAGACATAAAATGCCACTTAAGCCTGTTCAGTGCCTTCTTATATCCAATTGCATCTTTCATCAATAGACTTTTACCTTTCACAAAGATGTCTGTCATCTTATTTATTTGTATTGAATGCATCACATCGTACTAGTTTGACATATAGGTTGGACACAGCCCCTTCTTTTAAATCACTTTTTTCACAAAGTTTTGTGTCTTTTGCAATTTGCATTGGTGATGATTTTATACTTACTCATATTTCTTGAAATATATGTATTTACTGAAATTTGCTCCCATAAGTATATTTACTGATAAATTTGTATAGTACCAGACTGAATGCTGATCTCTGTAGAGCCTTACTAGAAATACATGAGGTTGATAGAGGAGCACTGATGACTAATTAAAAGTAGCTTATTGAGATCTGTCATTTAGCCAGTTCCTAATCTACTACACATGTACTTGAATTATGTTGTATAGTGCTAACGTTAAAGCATAATAAAGTATAATATAATATTATTTGTGTTATATGACTTTAAGAAGTGCATTGCCTCTGCACATGTCGTATGCACAAACTTCTGAAAAAAGGAAAATGTCTTTTTCAAAATGTTCTTCTAACCTTCTACTCAATCTCTCCTCCATAATTCCCAATCTCTTAAAATTACATTTCTATTTTAAAATGATGGTATATAATTTAATAAGCTGTTTCCAAGGACATGTATTTTATTACTTATATTTTTAGGAAATTTTAAAATTAATATCATTTTCCTTCTATACTTATTGCAGTAATAGTGTTTACAAAAGAAATACAGGACAGAGTTGAATGTATCATGATAAGCCAGGTTTATCCAATGAAAAATTAAGGCTAAAATATTCTAAAATAACAGGTGAGATTCAGTACCCTGCTCAGTACTTTTATAACAACACATCGGAGAAAGATTTTTATACTACTGTGCAACTGCTCCTTTTCCTACCAAACCCAGGAGGGGCTGGACAGGTTTTTGGGCGGTGTTTAGTGGTCTCGTCTCTATTAGCCGGATGCCTGGATCCCTGCGCTCTCCTCCGCGGCCCTGGGGCCCAGGGGAGCCCGTAGGGGCTCTGCCTGCTGCGGCCCCCCGGGCACAGGGCAGGATTCCCTCCGGATCGGGGACCTTGCTTGCCGCTTGGACCAATAAGGACTCTGTAAAATGGGCTTTAGTCATCTTACTGTCATTTCTGTTAAGCAAATGGTAAAAGTGCGAGTTATGAGAAGCTGTTGGCACACTTGTATCATCTGCACTGATCTTAAGATCTCCCGCTGTAGGTGCTTGACGGGCCCACACGGTTACTGTTTTGTCTGAGCACCTTTGTGCAGCTTAATGTGTAGTTTGAGTATCAGGACTTATACTTCACGTGGTTTGGGGCCTTATGCACAGCACAGGTGGACTCCAATCTTATCGGAATTTCTTGCAAGGCCGAGACTAAAACAAACTACTATGACTCACTTTTTGCTCAAGGCTGTTTGTTAGCCGTTTCCAGTGAACAGTTTGACTTTGAAGTGCAGTGTCATTAAATTCCCCCCTCTCCCTCCCCTCAGAGTTGTTAGGCTGTAGACTTCCCATCCTTATGTAACAGTGTGTGTTAGGGAAGTGCAACTGCAGGCCATGCCTTCTTCATGGATGATCCCGGCATGAAGAGCGGTTCCTCCGGGTGTTCCCTTTGGGTGTGAGGTGAGCACCGGCGCGGTGGCCAGGCCAAGTGGCAGCAGCTGGGAGGAAGGCTGGGAGCTGCCAGGATTTGGTGGTGGGACTAAGGAGTGTTTTCCAGCCGCGTGATGGAGGGGAGCTCTGTAACCTCCTTGCAGGGAAGCTTTGCTGGTTCTGCTGTGCGCAGCACTCTGAGAGTTCACATGGTGCAAAGGCATCTGGCACCATATATAAGCTGTGAATTGGGTTTGAAAATAGCTTCTTCTTTTGTTCTGCAGAATTCAGCATTTCTGCACATTTTCTTGGTAGCTACCACTGGAGTCCTTTGCTGAATGAGATTTTGACAGCTTTTCCCTGAATGAGAAGTGCATGCAAGAGGGGGAGCAGAAGGTGCAGGCTGGAAACGGGCAGCGTGTCGCAGGCTGGAAGGCACAGGCTGAGGGAACGTGAGAGTCATCTGGTTACCTGCAGTCTCCAGGTGTCCTGCAGAGATGTGGGCAGGCCCTGCAGGCCCAGCCTTCAAATGGTAATTCTCCCTGTGAACTTAGCAGGTCTCTCCAGCCTCCTCCTGGCCAATCCATATGGAATGATCTATCTGCTACCCGACGCCGACCTCCCTCCCTCACTTCAACTCCTGAGCAGGCTCTGGGAGTCCTTCCCTCTTCAAGTAGTAAAATAACCCTCTAGCATGACCTGGGGGTGGTCATAGAGAAACGTCTGACAGTGCATGAATTAATGCATGAATTCATAATTTTCTAGAAACCAAGGCTAAATCCTGGCTAAGATGGTAGTCTCAGGCTTCCTGACACTTTCTAACATTTAATTCCTTGCCCAAAGGATTTCTGTCTTTTTTTTTTTTTAATAATCTTTATCTCTAGTGTTATTCAGAAGCAGTGAGAAAAGATGGGACACAGTTCTGTCCTATTCTTTGTGGAAGCTGTCATACTTATAAATAGATAAATAAGTAAATAAATAAATAGCTGTTCACCTATCATTGTTGTGACGCAGTGTTTAAATTGGCAGACATGGATATTTCAAGCTTCAAGCTATAGATTTAATCTTGGGTCCTGGGAAACAGCATAAAACCTATCCTCAATTAATGCTGTGTTTGGAAAGCAAAAGAGAACTTCAGTGGCACCCTTAGCAGTTGTTGAGTAGCTGCAGGATCTCCAGCTTTACCTACACTTTGATCTAAGAGATTGCACTAAAAATGAATGCTGATAGTTGGATCGACTAGGGATGCTCTAGATCAAATGGGCTGGTAAGCCAGTTTGGTAAAGGGAATGAGGAGTCAACACTTTTCATTGGGAAAAGTCTTTTTCCTTTTTGAAAGATGACTAAAATGTCTGATAGTTTTTTTTTTCTTTAATTGTCAAACAGAAAAAAGTAAACCTGTTCTATTCTGTATTATCCACCCTTAAAAACATTTGAAGCTTATGATTTAATCTTTTTTAATGATGAATCCTGGTTGTTTCATTGTACATTTTCATTTATTGGTATATATGTATTGTCTCTTGTCTTACACTTACATTAGAACAGCTCTTGTATGGAGATTCTTTTGAAGTATATAATAGTTTGGCTTTTAAATGGGGCTTCTATCTGCAGCTGTTAAAACACTGATAGTTCTAATAACTGTAAAGAATTACAATTACATTTACACTCCTAAAATCTGGCCTTTGCTACTCTGTTCACTCTGGCATATACTATGTTGCCAAATATGTTTTGATTTTTGGGGGATACCTTCTCTCTATCTTACAGAAATAATTGCAGCAAACAAATTAACCCACCTGAAATTAAATTCAGAAGCCTATCTCATGATAATTTGTGACTATCTTTTTTCATATTTCTTATATAGTCATTATTTTTAAAAAAATAACATTCTGTTTAGAAAATAAATTCTTTGGAAATATATGTTATAGCATATATAAGAGAAAAATACTCAGGTAGAAGTTCAGTACATTTTTCCAAGCTTGAAATTCCAGAGCACGGATGATGAACTGAGCAATGATGATGAATTAAAACAGCTTATTTTCTTGTTTGCACACACATGCACACATACATACATACACAAAAGGATGGGAAGGGTAAGGCACTAAGCATGGATATGTTGCCTTTTTCCTTCATTATGCAGGAATCACTGCATCAACGTGGAGCAGAGTCTTTGTTAATCTGAAGGAGGAAGGAATCTGTTAAGGCAGTTGGTATAGTACTTGTCAGCAAAATTGTTCTTCTTTTGACAGCACAATTGGTAGTATTTTAATATTTTTGCTGTATTATGGTCATAATATCTTACTTAGTTGACATATCTGTAAAAGATTTGAGGCTCTGAGGCTCCATCATGTAGCTTTTGTTTCTGCAATTTCTATTGAAGGTCAGGCTTTTTAAGTCTTTCTCTGACAGTGTATACCTGGACAGAGTATACCAGTGTATACCTGTGACTACTGTGATCTCTCCTGCTTCTTCAATGCGTCTTCTTTCCATGAATCTGATATGTGACAAGCCTTTAAATTACTTTGTAATTACACCCTGAAAAGTCTTTTTCCCATATACACAAGTATGAGGAGATATTTATTAAGTGCAAACATCTAGGTGAAAAACAGCTTACGAAGATTACTTCTTCTCTCTCATCGTAGGTGGAGTTCTACCATAAAAATATAGCCTCCAGATTTAGAAAGTCTAGGCTCTGGGGGGGTGGGGGATGCACTGTTGACAATAACTTACTTTTTCCTCAATTCATTTCTTCATTCCATGTAACAGGAAAAGAACCAAGAAAAAAAAAAAAGTGAATGCAGTACCTAAAAGTTCAGGTCAGAAAAGTAAGCAACAGTAAGTGATACACTTTCAGACCTAACTCACAGCCTTAGTGCCTTGAAGAGATACCCATGATAGTAACTTGTTTGCCTGTTCAAAATGGTATAATTACAAACGCTCCCTGAGGTTCAATGAGGTTCTTTTTTTTTTTTTAAGACTAATTCCTTCTAATAATACAGGAAAACCCTTGCAGATGCACTTGTTTTTGCATTGGGAATGCCTTCCTGGTAGCTGCATACTTGTGGCTCCAAAATGAAAATCATCACAACAAATTAATTCTGCTTCCTCGTCAGGAAGCAGGATATTGTATGTACCCATAGTTAATGTTCTTGACATTTCGGTATTCACTGTTAGGCACTTGAATATGCAGGTTAATTCAATGAAGGGGGAAGCTAATATCTTTATGGAAGACTTAGTGCTCATTTGCAGAGATTTTTCTCCATTAGTTCTCACAAACGTATCTGATAGAAGTGATTTAACAAAACAAAAAAACAAACACAAACCCATGGATTTTTGAGGACAGCATATGAGTCCTGGGAAGATGCAGGCAGACTGTGTTGTTAAATGTTAATCTGAGCCTGACCACATACTGTTTATGTCCAGAGGTCCGTAAGCCTGGAGAATGGGTCCCATATTGCCCATTGGTATTATTTTGGTGCTTCCCTATTTTTCACCTTAAAGCAGGCCACTAGAAGAGAAAAATCACGCAGGATATTTTCCAGCTGAATTAGCTGCAGAGTGACACTACAAACATTGATTCAACCTCATGGTGCTAAGGCATGACTTTACAGTTGCACTCTGAACCGATTCCTGTGTACAGGTAGGTTCTCAAGAGTTAAAAGAAGCTTTCTAAATCAATCAGATTAAAAGCTGTTAATGCTCAAAATCTTGTCTCGGGGCCAAGAGGAAGTACTCTTTATTAATAAAGCCAATAATTTGCTACTAATATAACTGAAATCTTAATAATCTAATGCAAGACTTACAAATAGTAGTCCAGATATAATTATTGCAGAAAAAAAAAAATCCATGGAGAATTCTTTTAATAATGAGAATTCGGTTAAAACTGCTATAAACATACCTACTACTTTCTGTTCCTTTTCTGGAGTTCCTTTTGCTATAGCCAATAATTAGTTTATAGTATTGCTAGAGGAGCTAGAGGAGCACGCTATAAAGTATATTCATCTTGTTTTTATGTCTGCAACGACGCCTGTCTTATTGTGTTTTAAAATAGAAAATTAATGTGTATGTATGTTTTATCCTACTTTGAAGATATTCATGAGTTGTTTTTAAACTACATTAGATTTACTGTGAATCACCAATGATTTACTTAATTCCATGCTGAAAGACAAAGTGATATATAGTATTTTTTAATATTTTTTCAATTTATCACTTTGGTAACTGTACTATTTCCATTTTAATATAGTCTGTGGAAATACATTGAACTAGCACATTTGTGGAAATTTATGCTACTTTTTTTGAACTCTTGTACCTCATATTAATGTTAGCTATTAGGGATTATATTTATTATTCTTTGATTGATGAGACAGACTGATTCCAGCATCCGATCACATCAAAGAAGAAGTAGAAAGCGTGTTATTTAAGGCATTATTTCTGCAGACAAACGCGGGAGCACTAGTGTGGAGGAGCAGGAGGACGGCTTTGCTGTGGGCAGGAGGTGGCCAAGGGCCGGGTGCTGCAGAGGGGACAGACAGTGGCCTCGCTGCCTGGGAATGGTCCTGTGTCTCATGGAAAGAAGGGAATCCCCAGCCAGGCCGGACAGGGAAGAGGGGATGTGTGCGGGGTGGAGAAGGGCAAAATGGCAACGTGTCTGGGTGCTGCAGTATGCAGATGGGCGATGGGTCCCCCTTCGGCCTCCCGCCGTCGCATGCAGGGGCTGCCGTTGGGGTGGCCCGGGGCAGGGAGGGAATCCTGGCTCCGGGTCACACCGAGGCCGCCGTCATGGGGCACCTGAGACACCTCGGGAAAGGGATGTGGGTCCTGGCCGAGGTGCTGCTTCACCACGGGCCTCTCCGCGTGGCACTGTGGCCTGAGAGCCGCCCCGGGCGACCCCAAGGGCCAGCGAGAGATTTAAATGCCCTAGACAGATCCTTTCATGCCTCATGCATTTTGCAAAGCCTTCATGGTTGCATCCGAGTGCTTCATCAAATATTTTGATGTGCTTAGTGTTTAGATCCTGTTGAATTTGTGTAATTTCTTAAGTGCTTAAGGAATTATAGCTAAACATGTGCTGAACTCCTGCCATGAAGCAAGGTATAGCAATTGTGTAGGAACAGTTTCTGCCTGAAACACTAAAGCTTTAAATTAGATTACTTTTAATGTGTTTCCAATTTTTGTGTGAAAAGTGTGGCATGTTCTAACATTTAAATGTGATTTCTGTGTAAATGTGATGTGTGTATTACTTGTGTGCTCTTTCTGGGAAGAAAAAAAAAAGTTGCATGTTTATTTGGAAAAAAAAACAAAACACTGCATCAGTTTTTTTTGCTATTGGTATTTCTTCCTCCTGCGGTTGTGATACAGCAACCACTACCTATTTTTAATATATCCCTTAGCTGACTTGCTGAACAGGACAAAATTCATTTCCAATTATTAAGGCTCCACATACATTTTCTAGTCTTGGAATCAGGCAGTAGGATATAACAGGATTTATATGTCAGGTGAGACACAAAACCTGATCCAGACCTCTGCACTGATGGTCTAAGAATTAACGTTTCATAGATTCAAGAAAACATATGTGCCTATTTAGTTGTGTCCATCACTGCAATCCTCTGTAGCCAATAGACCTGTTCAGATTGCTCAATAATTTTAATGTGCTCGCTAATAAAACTGATCTGACATGCTGAAATCTAAAATTTAAAAGAGCTTTCAGCATCAAGTGGAGTTCCAGTTGGAAAATGCATTTTATTTCACCATCTCTGTTACACAGAATGCAAGTTAATTCATCTCCCTGACTCACCCATGTATAGAAGAAAGCAGGGGAAGTATATTACCAATAGAATTATTTTTACAATATGGTTTATCTGGCTGTTTTTGTCCTGATTATTAAGGTTTTTTTTCTTTCCTCTTTGCATTTCAGCCATATTCTCAATGAAATGGCGTTGCTCTTCATTTACACTGGGTAATCTGAAGATTTTTGCAGTTCTGACTACCATGTGTAATACAGCAGGCAGGATACTCACCATATCTCTGCTAAAAAGCTTGTTCCATGAGCTTAATCACGCTATTTAATTGCTAGACTTAATTTGAAAATAATTGTTCACAGCAATTAAGTAAATGCCCCCATTTCATTAACAGACTTCCTAATTAGAAAGTACAACATAAAAGTGCTAATGTTTCTTCATTAGCCTTGAATTACTGTTTCTAATACTACTTTTTTACTATCTATACAATTTCATTCTGCAGATGAATATCAGCATAATAACTGGTACTAGATTACTGACAAAATTTCTGGTGCAATGCATTGAGGTCCTAGTCAAGAGTGTACTGATTTAATAACAGGGACATATAAATTTATTTTTAATGGAAAGTGTAGCCTGAAATTTAAAGAAATGTGAGATTTAGCAGTTTCTAAGCAAGTATGTAGAAATTCATTGAATAATATTCAATTTTTCCTAACATATGATAGCCAAGAAAGCCAAGAAACTAGGATGAGAAGTAAAAAGGCAGTAAATTTGTTTTTGGTGCTAGCACAATTGCTCAAAAGCTTAACAATTGTATGTGAAAGGATCACAATAAAATACTTAAGAATAATTATCATAATGAAACCAAAAATATGCTTTATACATAATAATGTTCTATATGATTCCTTCTACTGTTTTTGCAGATGGTGCTAAATAGCAGCTCGTGGTTTGCCTTGCCATACCTCACTCGAAGCTCTTCTTTTCTAAGAATTTCAATATTCCACAGCTTTGTCATGGCACGGAGTAGATAAATAACAAGGTTACACATAAAAGCAGTAAGGGGAAAATTAAAAAGGATATAGCAGTACATAAAACCAAAAAAATAAAGTTGTATTTGCTCATTTCCGAGTTAGCTTCAAGCTTTCTCTCAGTTTCCTCTGATTTTTCTCATGCTACGTGTCTTACATGCTAAGAATGACAAATAGGTTGTCAAACAAAATATGTTAATGTCTTTTTTGTGAAAAATCAGGTGGCTGTCTTATGTACTTTCCATCAGCAAATACACTGTCAGCTTTTATATTATTATATATTTTAATATTAGTACAATATGTATATTGCTAATCTTTTTTTTTGATTGCAATATCTTGTCTCATTCATATATGCATATGTATATAGGAAGAGTATAAGCTCATAAATAGGCAAAAAAGAACTTTGTTGTACATCCAAAGATATTAAACCCTGATTATATAGGTGGACAATGAACCATCATGGAGAAAAACTTTAAAATACTTTATAGAAATACAAGAAACAGGCTGCCCAGACAGATTTATTTTTTTGATATGTACAGGTTTATGGGACCTTCTTAAGAGCCAGAAAGGGGTTACGGCACTGAGGTGGGAATATATGAATTTTCAGCTGTGTGATATGGAAGTGGGGAAAAGGAGATCTTGAATGGAGACCTGATTTCTGCAGAACTCCAGTCCACAGCTACCTTTTTTCAGAGATGCCTCAACAGTGTAAAGTAGCTTTCTTTTTCTCCATAAAGGTTTTTTTTCTGTAAAGCCATCAGTTTTGCTAATAGACTTTAATTCTGTGATTGTAATACCCTATATCAGTCTTTCTGTGATTTTGCCTAGGTTCCTGCCTTAGCACCAGTGCCAGAGCAATGATGTATTCATCTTTTTGAAATACTAACACAAATAGCTTTTTGTGGGTATATGCATGTATTCATATACAAGCTCAAAAAGGCTCACCCCCATTCAGTAAAGCAATAAAGTCTATCTTCATTTCTTTGCTGATTTTCACAGCTCAGTGAAAAACTTCAGCGTGGTCTCATTCACTCTGTCTCTCGTTCCACTGCATTTAGTCAGAATAAAAGAAATCATCAGAAGAAAATAGGTACCACTTTGCACTTGAACAATTCCCTGCTTATACATTTATAAAGTAATTTTTCACAACCACAGTTTAAACAGATGTGGTGCCAGCTTCCAAAAATACCAGACTAACTTGATTTGAATTAGCCCCTAGGATTCCTCTTTACTGCTTTTTCTGCAGTTGAATCTTCCTTCCTTGCAGAACAGGTCTACATTCATCTGCTACTTCATCTGTGTCTGTCATCACCTTCCTTCAGATGCTTCACATTCACTGTTGTTTGTTGGGGGACATGGG
>JAUBNY010000114.1:17771-32751 GCA_032275445.1 Crypturellus soui | reverse complement strand
GCATCGGCCAGGCCTGAAGACCTGTGGCCTAGTGCGAGCCCCGGCCAGCAACCCGCCTCAGTTGTTCAGCAGTGGAACTTTGGCAATTTCTTTTTCAGGTTCAGATGGTTTTTTATCAGGTGATTTAAGGCTTGTGCTGCAAAGAAAGACCAAAAGCTTTGTTGTTGTACAGAAGTTAAGTAACAGGCATTGCAAACAGCTTCATTTGCCCCTGGTTTTGAATTTCTGAAAGCCATATAATCACTTAGGAATGTGTCAAAAATGATCTGATCAAGAAAGGAGAAAGAAACACTCCATTTTTCTAATTGTTTTTCTAGTCATACTATTTTAACTGCAAATATAATCAATGCAAAACAGCAGGCATATCACCTTTATGACAAGAAGAATCATCTTGAGTGATGTGAAAATGAGAGACATTCTTAGGTTCATGCAGAGCAACATGAAGCATTCTGCTAAAAGGAACATATTTTGAAGTTCATTAGGATACTAGCCCTTCTTCATAATATTTTAAGCGTGTCTGAATTAGCATTGACCGAATTTATCTGGAACTTGCTAATGAATTTGACAGTTTCTTCCTTCACTTGGTTATTTCATGCAGTTCTTTGCCTGAATATTCACCAGATCAGACAACTTTTTTTTTTGCCTGAGGTTTTTGTGCCATTTTAGTGCCCATAAAAGGCTTAATCAATTATAAAGCCATAAAGTTTCTGCAATATATCTTCTACCAAGTAAAATAAAATCAGTATTTGCACTGCTGCTGCTGTTTTACAGCTCTCCCTTTCTTCGTCAGATGGTGCTGGCTGTGAAGCTCGTCTAATGCTATAGGCATAAATCCTACAAATATTTTCAGATGTGCACTGTGCACATTGACTTTGGATGCAATTGCAGCAAAAAAAATACCTGAAATTAAATGTCCTCATTCCTAAAAGATATAGATCCTCATTTTCTTCAGTCATTTAATCTCACCAATCTCTCAATAAATAAATAAACAAATAAATAAATAAATAAATCGCTGCATCTAGTTCCTCCAGCTGTTTTACCTGGATAGCCTACTTTTCTTCACTAGCTTCTGTCATAGTTGTACGTAAGCATGTTTGTCATACAATGAGTGTGTGATGCAATGCACTTCTCTCAAATGTAGTAATATGTTTTATTGATATGGACAGTGGTTTTAACAAGATTCAAAGCTTACAAAGTTTTAGAAAGCTTTAGCATGCGATACTCGCTCACCACAGATCTGTTTCTGGTAAGGGATCTCCCAACGAGACCTTGCGAGGTCCCTGTTCTAGGGGAGATCCTGGGACACAGCCCGCTGCCCTGCAAGGAGCGCTCAGCGGGCTGTGGGGCTGCCCCCTCATTTATGGGGTGATTGACTGACTGACTGAGTGAAAACACTCGTTTTCATGTACCACTCAAATTGTGGCTTGTGCAAGCTCAGATCGTCCTTTTCTGTTGTGATCTTTGTTTCCCACCTGCCCAAGTCCATTAGATGCCCCCCAGCAGGACGCAGCTTTCAGGGCTCCTGCTGAGGACTGTCCACCAGGGGAATCCATCAGGGAGCAGCCACCACAAGCAGATGAGGCCACTGGTGGTTAAAACTTGAGCAGGGCTATATGTGAAAGATCAAGTGGCGCTGGGTGACGAGCACACCTACCACACTGGGGTTTTTTTTGGATTCTTCAGAACATTCACAGTTTCTCTCTTTCTATCAATGCATATTGACTGCAGATAAAGAAAAAAAAGGCATTTGTATGTCAACAGCACATGTCTGGCTTTGGCTGCCTGGAAGACTGTACTTTGTTGCACAGTTACTCTTGGGCAGAATGTTTTTTCTTTGTTTGTTTTGGAAAACTAATTTATTGGCTTCTTGGCATAAACAATGCTCACCTGGGAAATCAAATCTCTCAGGCAGAATTGTCTTCAGCTGGAATGGGTGAGATTCTGCAAACTGCTCAGTTCTTTTAATCCACCTGCCTGATCTGTAGCCCTACGCGAACACTCCAGCACATGCATAATTCAATGCTATTGATTATCGTAACTACATAAAAAGCATCTCTTAAGCTTCTTAACTACGATCAAAGGACTGTTTTGCATGATCCTTTTCTTCATTTGCAGGGACAGTTTGTTTGGCCTATTTCCTTTATCTTACCTATGTACAGTCTGATCACTTCTGCGGGTGGAACTGCCTAGGAATCTCCAGGTTGCTCCATCCAGGATGTTAATAAACACATTTCAGCACACAAATTGGACTAGGCACAGCAGGAATTGCCTAGGTTAATCTCTAGAACTGTCCAAACTTCCTGTCTGGATTCCTCCTGTTACAGTCAGTCAAATGATGACCTAATGGTGAAGGTGCTTGCAATGAACTCCAAGTAGGCAATTTCCTATGTTCAGGTAAGTCCATAGGTTCAGAGGAGGTCCTCTATCTCAGCTCTGCTGGGGACCAGCTTGGTCTCCCTGGAATTAGTGGACACAATCTTATGCCATGTGCTCTAGGTGCCCCTGCGTGTGCAGGAGGGTTGGACTGGTATGACTAGTGTGATTCTGTGATTTAGCTGCACTGGGTGTGCATGCAAGCAAAGCCCTGATATCCTGCTATACCTCCTAGAGCTACAGAACAAACTTGAGTTTCATGTTTATGACTCAATAAGTCCCATAGATCTTGCCACAAGTTATAAATTCCAGTGAAGCTGAATGTGGTTAGGTCAAAATCAGTTTGTAATTCATTCTTGAATTACATATTCATGAAGAGGACCAGAAAGTAAAAGAAAAAAGATCTCTTTTTTTAATTATTATTTAAGAAATAAAATATACAAGCTGAGACCAAGTATGCAAAGTAGAAACTGTCCATCACAACTTCTAAACCAGATATAATTCATAAACTGCCCACTCACAATTCACTGGTGCAGTGTGTCCAGCTCAGCAACCAATGGTACAACTCCTTCTTAAATTGGGTGGACCAAATATGAGCTAGAAATGATGCTGCACCCATTCCTCCTCACTATTTTTCTGGCTATCTTTGGTAAGAACATTCAGAAGATCCACAGGACACTACTTTTAGCTTCCCACACTGTCAAGTCACAAAAATAAGTGATGAAAAAAGGATAAGCCATGTGAGGAAAGAGAAGAGGCTGTCTTTTCCTGTATGTACTTGAGCATGCACAGAAGAAAAAAGCTTTCAGTTTGTCTGTTGGTAGCAACAGAAGAGCATGCAAGATAATAGGAAACCAAGAAGACACAGAGAGGAGCAGGGAGCAGACACATTTTCAGAGCTTGATGGAAAGAGAAAGGTGTACCAGTGGGAACTGTGCAAGAGTTTGTTGCAGACCAGAAAGCCATTGTCTTGACTGAAACCAATCCTGGAAGCAAAAAATGATGGTAGGGAAAATGGGAGGAGGAGCAGTCCTCCTTTTTCCTACCCACTTTCATTTCAGTTTTGCCTATTGATGTTTATGCTCTGCCTTACACAGTCATTTCTGATATATCTTTATAATTCATAGGCTTTTACAGCCCCCTTTTTTGCCCTTAAAAGTCTTTTTAGTCCTCTGGCTGAGGTCCGGACAGAGGCATTCAAGGAAAGCTGTAAGGCAAGCTGGAATCCAACAAGGGTATTTTGTGTTTGTTGGTATTGAAACCAGTATGCACTTTGCCTATTAGCTAAAAGTTTTGCTCATATGTCAAAACATTGCCCTATTAGGCTCAAGCAGACTGAGTAATATTTTTATTGTTGTTGTTGTTGTTAGTTCTATATAACTGCTTTTAATTAATACTCTGCAATACTCAGCAATTAATACTCTGCAATACTATCTGAAAGAATCAACTTGGGAAGATATCATTCATTGCTGACATGGGAAAGAAAGATTGTTTTTGTCCTTTGCCTCTGGTGAAACGCTGCCTGCTCAACAACAGCTTGTTTTGATAGCTGTTTGTAGCTACTAATTTGCACTAATAAAAATATAGAACATGGAGGGTTATTCAACTTGTTTTCTCGTCCAGGTTAGGCTAAGGAAATGTTCATACGCTAAGGAAGTTTTCTGTGTTACATTTCTTATTCTGCACTCTGTCTCTTAAGAGCAAAGCAGCGTTGCACAATTTATTCCTATCATGTTACTGAGCTTTACAGTCATCACGGTTTGACCATTTTGGGGGTTCTAGAGTGTTGTTACTCTTTTGCCTCTGTTTGATGTTTTTCATAACAGGCAAGGCGTTTATTATAGAAGTCCATCAGCCTCCTGTAGAGTTTGGTTTTATCCATGTATTTGTTAAAATCTTTATGTTCTGGAAAAAAAATCACTATTATTAACTCCAAATATTTATTTTTTCTGTCACCTGTGCATTTTCTCACCTGTGCATTTTCCTCTATTCATTATTTCCCCATCCTGAAGCTTTCAAAATATGGGTCTTACTGCGGATTTGGAGTCTCCCTGCGATGGCAGCTAAGATTCAGTGTGGATGGACACCATGATTCAAACCCTCTGAGTAACCCCTGCAGAACTAAAAGCACATCTTCCATCTTCCCTTTAGGCATGTTGCAGTGTTGTTTTCTCTCGTCATCTCTTAGGCCTGAGCCCATAGTGTCTTTCTTACTTGATCAACGTTAGGTGTGCAGCCAGCTCATTGAAGAATCAGGCCTCTATATCAGAGGATGCACTCACACGTGGGGTTTAAATTGTTCTGCTCTCCGTGTTTGTTGACAATTCAGTCAAGGTGAACAACATTACAAGATAAAGAAGGGGAAATAATAAAACTAAGCCAGATGTTGCTTCTGTGCTGAATGGGAACCGTTAAGTGTAATGTTTTCTTCAGTTCATGAATAAAAAAGAAAGAAAAAGAACCTTTCTTGGAAAAAGATGCGAGTAGAATATTGCATGGTATTTAAACATACATTCATATGAAATGGATCAGAATGTAATCATCTTTTCCTATGTCTCTTCTTATTTGCATGAAATTTCAATTTGGATAGTAGGAAGATATTTTATGATCACCATTTATTATGGGACATGTCGTTTGTCATCTGTGTTACACAAAGTTATATCGTTAGGTTTTTTTCCTCCCTGAAATCCAATATTGTTAAATGAAAAATTTTGGGGGGAGGGGAAACATTAATCTTTTGGTAAGTGACAGAGTTGATCATTTTAAAGTTTGCTTTGGAAAACGAATGAACACCAAATTAAAAATAATCTGTATCTTCGAAGAAAAATCAGTGAAAAGCCATTGAATGTGAAAAGATTTTCTCTAGCAGAATAGGCCTTCCAAAATGACATGTTTTAAATCAGTCATATTGTGATATGTGAGTTTTCCAGCCAGTGGTTTGCAGTTTCCTTGCTTGCCTACACAGGTATATTTATTTTGCACATATTTTGCCACTGCATTCACATTGTTTTTATGTTTATTATAGAAAGGATTAATTGTACATCCATAGAAGTTTTTTTTTTCTTTTTTCCCAGTGAAATGTTTGTGAGGGACACGAGCCCTCAGCCTTATGAATAAACAACTCTTGGTGCGTGTTCTTTTTTCCCCTAGAATCACAGACATTTTGAGTTCTGAAGAGACCCAGCTTCACCAGTAAAGACCAAGTTGAAGAAAGTGTTCAGTATGTCTGCCTTTTCTGTGTCCCTCTTTCACTAGGGGTACTGCCTCACTGAGCCACAAACCCACATTTTACCTTGTCTGCATTTCACTATTAATATACCTGTAGAAATAATTTTAGTGCCTTTCATGTTCCTTGACAGATTCAGCTCCATATTTGCATGATCAGTTTCTCTGTATTCCTACTGGATGACCTCATCCTGCTTCTACCTCTTGTGCACTTTTTATACTTGGGTTCAGCCATGATCCTGGTGTTCATCCACATCTTTTGATTGACTTCCCGCCTTTATTTGATTTTCTGCATATTGGGTGGATTCTTCTTGAACCTTGAGGAGGTGACCCATGAAAATCAGCCTTTCTTGGATCCTTCTCTCCAAGAGTATCTCCCATTGAATTCTTCCAAGCAGATCCCCGAGCAGGTTGAAGTTTGCTCTCCTGAAGTTAAAGGTTTTAGTTCTGTTCTGCTCTCAGGATCCTAAATCCCACAGCTCCCTGGTCACTGCAGCCAACCCTGCTCCTGATCTCAACTTCCCTGGCCATACAGTAAGTACGAGGTCTGCCAGAGTGCTTCTCTCTAACTGCTCCTCAAGCACCTTTGTTGGGAAGTTGTCATTGAATCATTATGGTTGGAAAAGATCATTAAGATCATCAAGTCCAACCATAAACCCATCATCACCAGGCCTGCTACTAAAACATGTCCCTAAATGCCTCATCTACATGTTTCTTGAACACTGCCAGGGGCAGTGCCTCCAGGACATTTTTTATGAGACATGGTTTATATGTTCTAGAAGCAAGAGTTCCATTTTTGGTGGCAGTATCTCCAAGGCATCTGTGCCCTACTGAAAGCTTGTGGATTGCTATGGTCTACTCTGTTGCCCTTCTGGAAACTAACTGATTGTCAGAATTGTATGAGACACAGTCTGACAAAATTTTGAATTATGTCTTTTTTTTTTTTTTCCTGCAGTGCATTAGGGGAAGCATAATGGGAGCCAGACAGCTATATGGCTTTTCAGTCACATACTTCATCATCAACTCAGTGAGCATAAGTGCCACTTTAAAAGCATGATTATATAACGTAAGGAGGAAGTGCTTGGTGTTACTGAATGTTTGTAGTTACAAAGCAGTTCATGAAGACATATTTACTATGTCATTCCCACATGGCTTCAGCTTTGAGCATTACTGTGATGCTCTAAGGCTAGTCTAAGCACTATTGGGCTCTAATATAGCAGTTTTGGGAGAAGTTCTAGGAACTGGCCTGCCAATATCAGCAGCAGGAGGAACAAGGAAGTTCTTGGATCAGCTTTATTTAGGTCCAGTGTTGCTGTGATGGGAAGACTATGCTGTAAACTTAGGTTATTTGGCAATTCTTGCCTTGGCTGTCATTACTTGGATCAGTAATGACAGACAGGTTACTTGAGAATTTATCTGAAGGTGCACCATCATCAACCTAACACAGAAATTTCTATTGTCTCCAACTTCTACTATACAGAAACATCACAGTATAACTTGACATATATATGTTATAATGAGAATATCACCACTTGTAAAAAGTAGTTTTGGGCAGATTAAGATCAAAATTTGCCATGCTTGACATTCTTTGCTTTGCTTACCTAGGCTTCTCAATTGTATAAAAGGAAATCTATTTCCTGTTTTACACTGTTTGCTTTGGTGCTGTTTATAGCAGTAGTGTTCTGTAGGAGCAAGGACATGCAGTGAATTTGCATCTCTTTCATTTATTTGTTCCCTTGTCTTTAACTGCAAACATTAATGATGTTGGCACTCTTCATCTTCTGGGAGATCATCAGACCCTCTGCTTCATTTGCTAATTAAATATTTTCCTGAGCAGCAAGCTTTGTTGCAAAAAAAATATTTAATTATCACTGACTTATTCCAGCATAAAAATGGTAGAAAGCATAAGCTAGTGGAAGATGAAAAGTGCCATTTTCCTGTACTAAGCCAGATATGTGCAATTCGTGTGCTGGATTATGGCTGAACACTGTGTTCAGATCCCTGCCTTCAAGAGAGGAGAGTCAGGGAGAAATGTCTGACCTCTCTGGAGTTTTCCATGGAGAACTTCAGGATAGGCAGCTGGATGCCAGAATGCTACTTGCTGCTTTCGAGCTAAGGTCTGCTGTCAGTATTTTTGTTTTACAATCCTCAAATCAAAAATGCTAGTATCACAGTACTCACACGGTCTACTGTTGGTATTTTAATTGCATATCTTGCTGAACTTGCAAGATATGATATTTTGCATGAAGGAAGTTTCATGTTGTGTAACTATAAGCTTATTTTATGTTTAAATGAAGTAAAAATGCAAGTGTATCCTAAGGTGAAAACAGAATTTGGTGATAGAAAGGCTGCAATATATATATATTTATTCTTTTCGAACTTGGCTTACATATTAAAGTTTTGTCTTGCTTTTGTAAATACTTACTGTGGCGCTCTGCCTGGTTACTCTTCTAATGTGTAGACTGTAAGGCCAATTTAGAAAGATTTGGTTCAGTTCGGGAGTTTGAGGAGGGACTTTTTGAAATAGTTACACTCACAGATCACTGTCTAGGTACGTGGGGGAGAGCAATGTTGTCTGTTCTTGTTACGATGTTGTACCAGTTCCAGTGTGCTCTAATACCTACAGGTGGTTGTACATGAACTGTTGTCAGTGACTTTCCTTCAGTGGAAAAGCTGAGTTGCTGAGTTTGGTTTTATGGCCTTTTTTTTTTTTCCAAGCATATCGAGTCATCAAGATTCTGTTCCATCATAAACTGTAAGTCACATCATGATGTCCCCACCTTTCTTTTCAGACCAAAGAAACCTCTAGCTGCCTGCCTACCCTCACTTTAAACTATCCAAACGTAACCTCTCCTGTCTTCTCCGCGTCCTCCTCAGACTCGCCAGGTGTTGGAAGGCTGCTGATGGTTCTGTTGCTCAGGGTTTGTGTGATTTTCATGGCAAACAAGAAGAAACAATCATCTTCTCTGGAGATTCTGACCTTTGGCTTCTTCCCACTGTGAGGGAAACTGTGTATGTGGCTCCCCTTCCAACCTACTCCTCTGTGTCTTGGTAGCTGGCTGGCTTGAGTAGTGCCTGGGTCAGGTTTGTGGGACTGCTCCAGAGAGCCCGGCTGCAGCATGGTGCTGAGTGCTGAATGCAGGAGGACACTGGCAGCAAGGGGCTCAGGGAAAGGAGATGAATCAGGGCAGGGAGAGCACTGCTGCAGGAGGGCCCCATGTGAGAGCACTTGGAACAGATTCGTGGGATCATAAAGCAAAAAATATGCTGTAAAAGAGTGAGCACCCACCAGCACGATCCGCAGCAATATGATCTTATCCTAAACGTACTACTGGGCTGGAAAGATGTCAGTGAGAACATATCTCCATCTTGTATTGCTGGAACCAAAGCATAATTCTATTCCTGAAATATGATCTGAGATTTCCTTGCATAAAAATGTGCAGTTAGTTGAATTTTCCAGTGATTTCTATCAGAATAGCAAGGGTTAACATTGTTCTTCATCTCTTACTTCTTCTATGTGTTTTTTTTTTTTTTTTTTTGATAGGCAAATGCATGCCATGAAATATCCCCAGAGAGTTTAGTGCTAAAATGCTATTAGTGGTATCTGGTAAAGTGGCTAGATAAAATGCTATCAAATACATCTTATAAAATGGTATGATAAAAAAGCTGTGGCATATACCTCATACAGTGCTGATGATACAGTGCTATGAAATGTATCTCATAAAGTTCTATGAAAACCGTAACTTCTAGGGCATTGATCAAACTGTGAAGCAAATTAATTTGAATAGTACCTAGTTTTATAGTGCTCAAACATATTTACTTAGATAGCAGTGTAAATCTGATCTCCCACGTGGAAGTGAAAGAGGAAGGACAGCTCAAAGTCATCATTTAGAGCACATTAGGAGAAGAGAAGGTCTGACAGGGTGATGGCTTTGTAGTGAGCTGAACCAGGAATTATAAACGTAACGGCTGAGTCAGAGGACATTACAAAACATATTCAATAAAATCAGTTCCTCAGGCTGACCTAAATGCTGTTTTTATTCTCCTGGCAGGGGAGAATAACCTTAAAAGATAGCTATGTGTATCTGCACATCATGGACATTTCATTTGGCAAAAAGAAATAGTTTAGCCAGTTATACCTTATTATTTTTGATATTACACATATAAAACAAAATGATGGTTATCATAACACAAACAATAGTAGTTCAGATTTTCTGTATAAAACTCCCTGTGTGCTCATGCAGCTTCCTAAAGCCTATTTTCACATTCTGGAATTGGGAGGAATTAATGGCTTTTAAGTGGGATCTCATTATCAGGATAAAAATGGTATTAGAGTCTTTGGACTCTATTATTCCTCTAGGCACTGTTTATAATAAAATTCAGCTTGATGGTTGCATTTCAGATCAGAAATCCTCCTGGCTTATCCTTATGTGGACACATGGCATAAACATTGCCCTGACGTCTAGATTTTGTTGTTGGCTTCTCAGGAGCCGGTTTTGCCTTGTTCCAGCATTGCCAAGTATCCTGGTGTCACTCCTCTGAGCTGTTAAGGGGCTTTATTATTCCAACACTTAGGAAGTTTTCCAAAGTTGTTATCTTTCTATGGAAAGAAAGGAGATCCAAGAACTTTGCTCATTTCCAAGCACATGTATGAAGCCTGGCATAAAACTGTGTATTACTGTTGCTGCAGACTAAAACTGCTCAGTGCACATAGTTTAATGCAAATCAGGAGCAAAACATATATTGGGTTATAAACAACATGTAATAGCAATGAATGAACTACACTATCCAGATCAGGATTGGTGTTACAACAGACAAACCACAATATTAAGAGTTTATGAATTGTTAAAAAACACCTGCAAGTTTCTGTACATTTCTATACCATCTATTTTTTTTTCCTAAAAGCTGTATTTTTGTACGTACACAATATTATAGGCATAACACCAGTTAGCATAGATTGGTCTTGATATTAGCTGCCCCCTAAGCCTGTGGTCTGCTGCAATAGTGCCGAGCACCAGCTGGGGCAAAACGTCTTGAATGCTGCCCATGTTGTGTTCAGCTTTGGGCTTTTATTTTTATGCCTGGGCCACTTTCTCCAGTTCACAAATACACCGGTGAGAAAACACCACAAGGACCCATATTCTGGGGACTCGGGGACTGGATCCTCCTTGTGGCACCACACGCTGGCTGAGCTGGAGTGTCCCATGGGCGGCCTGGCTGGACTAACCAGAAGTTGTTGTAATGCTGGTGGGTGACCACTGGCAGAGGCAAACCACATTTTTTAATTGCTGCTATTTCCTCTCCAAAGTCTCTCTCTCATTTAGAAATTTTCATGCTTTGTTCATATTTGTTTTCAGATTGACTCCATCATTGTTTCAAAAATCTTTTTGTAATTACTAGACACTGTTTAATCTGAGTCACGGTCATCTTTCCACTTAATGTGAGTAGTTTGGGCTGAAACTATCACAGTCAGTTTTGCATATTTGATCTACACACTCTCTTCACACTCACATTCCTTCTTACCCCAGCCATTTCCTGAGGGAAAGCTGTATGGTCTCCCTCACAGCGCTATAGGGATGCTGACTCAACCAGTGTACAGCTGCAGGGATAGAACCTGCTCTTGTGCCGGGTGTTCTCCGGCAAGAGCACTGGAAGCAGATGAATAGATTGGCCAGTTCTGATGGAAAATAAAGTAATATTAGCTAAGAGCCCGCAATAACTGTTCTGGTCTAAAGTGGAGATGTCATCAAACTGTAGTCATCAATGGTATACTTAACAGGGAGCTCAGTGCACACTCGAGAAAGTCCAAAGGATACGTGCTACCAGCTAGCTGAGTCAGCAGGAGCTACAGCATGTGTACACTTGTTATCTAGGTAGAAATAACCTAGCTATTTAGTTATAGCTATCCGAGCTTTCCCTTTTTCTAAAATTTACTTTTGTTTCCAAGAAAATGAATGACGGGTGACCAATCACTTCACTGGCAGCCCGTGAATCCCGTGCTGGAGGTGTCAAGGCATCAGCGTGTGCCTTTGGTGGGATCAGTTCCACCTGCAGGAGCAGGTCAGCAGCCCTGCGGGATCATCGTCCTTGCGTGCTCGGGTTGCTAAGTGCTCGGTCAAGAAAACTCTGTGTTACCTTCCCACACACCAGGTCTGCAGCCAGATGCTGCAGGGAGTGTTCCTTTATTGTATTTTATGCTGGGGACAAAATGATAAGATGATAAGACTGGTAGGTGATATAATGAAATTCATCAAGGCAAATACCTAAAATGCATTCACGTATTACCTACGTTTAATTTAATGATTGTCTGGGTTATCTTAGGAAGACATATCTTTTGTTTTCTGTTCATTTAGTTTGCTATTTCAAAAGGAGTAGCTCTAAGAAAGCTGAAGAATGAAAACCCTTTATCTGTCCACTGAATCAGTTCAACTCTGGCAGCAGCTGTGCTGATCTCCATGGCTTTAACCAAGAGGAAAGGGCTCTGCAGGAGAGAAGGTGGTTCCTCCTGCTGGGGCTGCTGCCAGGAGCGCCAACCAGGACGGAGACTTTCTGAGGCAGTAACTTCAGAGAGAGCTGCAGCACCAGGCAGGAAAGTACAGCCAGCAATTTTGCAGAGGCCTCTGCCTTGGCACTATCCTAAACTAGCTTCTGCCAAGTGTTGTCAGCAGCAAAATGATTCACATGTTTAAGGGGTTCTTTGAGCAATTAAGAGATGTTGCTGGCACAAATTTCCACTCAGAAATCTGGAAAAGCCAGATACTTCCCTTGAGGGCCCTTATTAGGCAAGACTTCTATGCTCACAGAAGTCAGTAGGAGCTCTATCTATAAACAGCACAAAATAACAAGTAAGTTTCTGTCAGAAAAGATACAAAATAAGCATTTATAAGCTCATAAAATGTTTTTCATCAAACTGCCATCTGAAGATAGGGAGAGGGAGCATAGGATAACAAAAATCTGCACTCAATTTGTGGGAATATGGTGTGGAATTACAATACTTGTAAGAGAAAAGATGATGTGTAGTTTTAAGGCTTTGTAGTCTGAATAAAGATAGGATGACACCAGATAAATGAAAATTATGTGCACAGTTAACTTTCTCACTGTGAACGAGGTTCTTTAAAATGTTACCGTCACCAAACTCTACCCATCATTTGTTGACACTCGAAGGTGTCGAAGATACTGGTCTCTCAATTAACCTTCTCCTTCGTATCTCAGTAGTACTTAAAGCATCAGTCAGTCAGGGCTCAAGGCCACATTGTGCAGGACGAAAAGTGTCAGACAATCCCTGCCCTGAGGGGCAGCTCTCTGGATATGACAATGGTCTTACTTCTTCTTAGGACACAGAAAAGTGTAATTCAGCACTGTAAGTGCTAAATATATAGGACTGTCAGTGATAAATGTGCTTTGCTCGTGGCCAAACATTTCAGTTTGTTGTCCTTGCTCCTCAGAGGATAGGAAATCTAGACTGAAGAATCCATGCACGCTCAGTGCCTACAGCCTCAGGAGATGGTCTCTGGATGTGAAAAATTCAAGTGAAGAGATGCATAAGCAAGACAGAAGAATTTTTGATATGTGTATTTAAGAGATACTTGAAAAGTGTTGAATAAATGTTGAGAAATATGATAAATGCTTAGGCATTAAAGCACATTTTTATTAGGTTCTGAAACTGGTTTAATAAAAAATACATTTCAGAATGCTATACTTGAAAAAATTCTATAGTATATTAAAACAAATCCAGTCACACTGTTATTTGTAGCATGTTCTACAGTACTATTTGTGTTTCTACATGAGAAAATCCAGTTATGTATCATAAATATTAATGTTGGTCAAAATTATATTTTACTGGTAAGTGTAAACTATATGAACACAATGAAAAATAAGAACAAAAAAGTATGACAATTAACAGTAAAGAAACAGCACCTAATGCATTACTAATGATCATTATTTATTGTTTTATTGTTAATAACTCTGACTTCACAAATTCAGTATCAGACAACACCTAGCTGGAGATGTGGCACAAATAAATTAGTAAGTGTAACAGAAGGAAATGGAAGAGTCAGATTACTGTCTAGAAGTCTACTCTAGCACATCAAATATACAAACAGAAGTCCACAATCTGTTGTTTCTACAGCAGAGTTGTGAATTATTAAAGAAACATGAAATCAGAATAAAATTAAAACTACTTAATGTGACAAAAGCAAAACTATGTAACAAAAGCAAGTTTGTCACTGCCAAAGGCAGTATTCATATTCCTGGGTAGTTTTACAAGGATTTATTCAAGAAAAATAGTTTCTATCAAAATTCATCTTGAGGTGGAGCACAGCTTGTCCTGGCTGATAGTGCTGCTTAGGTCTGGTCTGTGCTCTGGCTTTGGCTCTGGCAGTTGTGTCTGCACTTTGTGTTCGCTCACCTCAGTGGAACAGGAGCAGCTAATGACTTTTTTAAACTGCTGTGGGACTCAGGCACTAATGAGTAATAAAAGTATGCCCATAAAAAGTAGGTTTGTCGATCTCAGTGAAAATACTGACGCGCCAGCTAGTAAATGTGAATCTTGTTTAAGGAGCTGTGGCAAATAGATGTTACTCAAATAGGGCAACAGAATGTGAATGAAATAAAAACAAGAAAACTACCATGAATGCTACACTCTTTAAAACCACATAGCATGAAAACTATGGTACTCCTTGGAGACTAGATTCTGTTTCTTTCCTTATTGCACCTGCTTTGGTAAATGGGATTCCTGTGTTGTTTTTACAGGTGTTGAAAACTTAGGAATACCGAGTCAATAAAGTCTCTCCCCACCAACCCACACTGTGTTGTCTGTCTGCCTGTCTGTCTGTCTCACACATACACACAAACTCATGTGGAGAGGGGCACCACATTGCAAAGATCATTACTTACCTGGATGGCTATTCTGCTGCACACCTTGAGTTTCATAATCACGGAGCCTCTGAACCTTTTGTGGCCTTGTGTCTTGGTGTTGAGGTGAGAGCGGAGCAAACGTGCAGCATTTGACCCATCATGCAGGAAAAGCTGATGGATATATTGTACCAGAACCAAGGCACTAACAAACTGCAGCAGGTTATGAAATAGTAATGTTGAAATCATCCTGAACGGCTGCTTTGTTAAACTAAGAAAATCAAAGCTGACATGAATCCATTCTATTTAGTCCCCTGTATATTAAATATATAAGCACCAGTGTATCATCAAGGAAACAGTCTGTAAATCACAATTCTGAATGGCAAGGACTAGCAACTGCTTTAATAATCACTTTGAGTTAAGATTTGAAGCCTGAGTCAAAGAAACACAGAATATACATCTTTGGATATACCTTATCTATATTAAAACTAACAAAATATCTACTTGTCTGAACCAAACGAAACAACCA
>JAUBNY010000109.1:1443894-1454065 GCA_032275445.1 Crypturellus soui | reverse complement strand
GGGGCTGGGGCCGCGGCCGGGGCTGGAACCGGGGCGGGACCGGCCCGGGGCGGGGACGGGCGCGGGGGCCGCCCCGTCCGGGCGCCGCGCGGGGACCCTGAGGCAGGACGAGGCGCGCGGGGAAGGGGCCGTGGCGGCGGCGGGGGCACGGGCGGCGCCGGCCCCGGCGAGGGCAGCCCCTGGGGACAGTCCCCAGCGGGGTGCGGGTGGCACTGCGTGGCGCTGCTGCTTCCCCTCGGCTCTCAGGCTGCCCCACGGATCCTGCCCCACGGCTCCTTCCCCGCGGAGGTTTCTCCTCTGCGCTCGTGCAGGAGCCCCAAGGTGTCCTGGCGCACAGGAGGACGAGGCACACACAGGCACTGGCGCCTCGCCGCAGCCTGCCTGGCACCTCTGAGGCTTCCTGCAGCCTGCGGTGGTGGCAGCACCTCGGAGATGTCACCGCTCCGGGTGGTGGGGAGGGGGCCCGGGCTGGCACAGGGAAAAGGAGAGGCAGGTTTGCACCCTGGCAGTGCCTGCTCCCGGGTGCTGCTCCCCGCTCGGGTGCGGGGACACAACCTGGCCCCAAGTGGCAGGGCCAGGGCTTGGGATGGGCAGGACGGCTCCAGGTCATCCCAGGCAGCGGGAAAAGACAGCGCTGGCCCCTCGGTGGCTGCAGGCCCGGGCTGGGCATGGGCCCTTTTGCTCAAGTGGCACCCGTAAGAGCAGGGAAGGGGGCAGGGGCACAGAGAGGGGACAACTGTGGCACTTGTGAGACAGCGGAGGAGGCAAACCCAAGCTGCTCATCTGCTCCACGGGGCGAGGGCCTCGCGTTAACCACTTCCTCTGCTCCCCCATGCTGCCCCCGCGACAGGCGCGTAGCAGAGGGGCAAGGGGCCAAATCCCGCCCTGTGTCTCAGTGCAGGGACCGGCGCAGACCCTGCCTGCAGCAGGCTGGGCTGGGGGGAAACTGCTGGCATTTGGGGTTCTCTGGGAGTTCTGTTTTTTTGCAGCGGGCAAGGACTGACGCACAAACCACCCCGCAAGCCCGAGGCTGAGGAGGAAGCGGTTTATGAGCCCCAGCCTGTACTGGGCTGGGAGATGCACGAGGCAGGCGAGGCTGCGGGGTGCAGCGAGACGGGTGCCGAGCCGGGGCGCGGGGGGACCCCAGTGGGCGCTGCAGCCAGACCCGGTGCCAGCAGTTCCATGGGGAGCCGTGTTGCTCGCGGCAGGAAGCTCCACGTCCGTGCACTACCCTTGCAGGTTGCCCGATGCCAGCAGGTTGCAGGCAGCCTTGTGCTTGTGCCAGTGCTGGAGCTGACAGGGGCTGCAGCAGGGAGCGGGGCCACTCAGGGAGGGATCCCTGTGTCTGCCCCAGCCCTGTCGCAGCCCCAGCGTGGGGGCGCGGGAGTCCTTACCGGCTGCAGTACCACTCGTTGCGGCAGCGCGAGCAGCGCTTGGCCGCCTCGGCACCGCACACGCGGCACCGCGGCTTGTCGGGGGCAAGAGCCTCCATCATGTCCAGGCTGTAGGTCTGCGCCCACCTGCAATGGGCAGAGAGGTGAGAGCATGAGGGGGATTGCTGGGGAGCAGGGAGCTGTCCTGGCTGTCCCCGAGGAGACAGATGGAGCCTGCTCCATGTCCAGCTCTCCCAGGCTGCTCCCTGGAGCCTCCTGGGTGGAGGGAACAGGAGAAGAGGGCGTGAGGGCCTGGAGTTCCTTACCTGCGCGCCTGGAGTCTCAGCTCCTCCGCGGTGGGGCTGAACACGCCCTTCACCTGGTGCTTGGCGATGGCCTCCCACTTGCCCGCATTCTTCTTGAGAAGGTGCTCCCGGATGGCAGGGACCTGGTGGGACAGCCAAAGCAGCAAGGCCCTGGTGCTTGGCTTGGGATTGAGCATACCAAGATACGGGGAGATGTGGGCAGAAGGGAGGCAGGAGGCTCTGGCAGACCCATGTGCCAAGCAGAGGCAAAAAGCATCAAGATGAAACAAGCCAAAGCTTTGGGGCTCTGCTTGGGATCAGGAATTCAGCCTCGAGGCCTGGGATCCTGCGCAGAAAGCCCTGAGCTCCCGCTGCTCGGCAGAGCCGGGACTCCAGCCGCAGCTTGAACTCGGTGCTCCCGAGCCTTTTGCCTGAGCAGATTTTTCCGCTCATCACTTCCCTGAACACAAGCGCCAGGCGAAGGAAGGGCTGGAGCAGCACGAAAGGGAAAGCACTAGCCAAGAGCAGCGGAGGGAGTTCAGGCACTGGAGGGGAAGATGTTGGCAGCTCCAGTAGAGTAAAAATAACCAGGCAGCAAGGGGAGAAGGAGCCGCAGGGAAAAAGGGCCTTTTCTTGGCTTGGCAGCAGCGAGTGAGTTCACTGCGCATTGGGCAGAGCGCGGAGCCCGCGTGCCTCCAGGGCCCAGCTCCTGAGCTCGCGGCACCAGAGGGATGGGCCGAGCACCGTGTCCAGCCGCAGATCTCTCCCAACGCTCTCCACACTGGGCCCTGCCCCTCCACAAGGGGCTTGTGGCCAAGAAAACTCCAGAAGGCAGCAGGGAAGTGACAGCGAACGCTCAGCAGAGGGTTAACTGTCCAAGCGAGCTGTCATCTCCGGCGGGCGCAGCCACCAGCCCACAGATTTGCTGCAGTCTCAACAGCTGTTTGTAACTCGGTGCGAGCCGTGGCTGCCTTCCTCCCAGCTTGGCCACAGCTGTAGCGGGAGGGAGGGTTGTCCAGAGGGGCGGGAGAAGATCGGGGAGGAAGGGGAGCCGGGAGGAGATGGCAGGGAGGGTATAGGAGTGAAATGAGTGCTTGGTGGTTTCAAACCAGAGCAGCTGGAGAGAAGGAAGAGCCTAAGGAAATGGGATACCTGCTCCAGGACGAGATCCTTTTTGGGGGGAGCAGGGTCTGCCACTGCTAGGTGGCTCAGGAATCTCTGCATCTCCACCAGGTTGGGGAGCTGGTCGAGCAGCACATCCGTGAGGAAGGCCCGGAGCTGCAGCCGGCGAGGGAGGAGAGGGAACCGAGAGGGTGAGATAAGGGAGCCACAGCCGGTTACGAGGCTGTGCGCAGAGCTGGTGATGGGGAGAGATGCCCAGAGGGGCCTAGTGCTGGCAAGGCCCTACCCTGCACTACCTTGAGGAGCTGGCTCTTGTTGAAGCCATCAAAGTGGTATTTGCGGCGGCACTCAGGACTGAGCAGCAGATTGTAGAGGGCGAGCCACACCTGCCCGTCGAGCTTGGTCATCTTCAGCTGGTCCTCCGGCGGCACCGCGTGCCACGCTCCGTTCTCAAACTTCTTGAGCACGCCTGGGGGACGGAACAACGTGGAGCTGTGCAGAGAGGCAGAGCTGCCCAAGGAAAGAGAGCTCGGAGCGGGGATGCTGGCTGGGACTCTGCTCCTGGTTCAGGGATGTCAGCATGGCCAGTACCTGCCGTTTGGGAGATTTTGCCCTCAGGGAAGGCCAGAAGGAGCAGGGACATAACCGAAGGGACAGAACAAGATCCAAGAACTGCCATGATGCTCTGGGGGATGGAGGAAGATGCAGCACTGCACTGCACCGGCACAGCGTGGAAATGCCCTTGCACTTGTTTCTTCCCAGTGCTTCCCTGGGGGCCTGGGATCAGAGGCCCCCTCCAATGCCCCACGTGCATGGGGAAGGGAAGGGCCATGCATCCCAGCTGGAGGAGGGAGGACAGCAGCCCCTCCAGCTGGGCTCCCCGCGGACGCAGAGCAGAGCCTTCCTTCCTGTCGTGCTCTCACCCCCCGCCGAGGCCCTTTCCCCTTGCAAGGGCTGTGCGGTGCTTCCCACGCTCCAGGCTGCAAGCGCTGTTCCCAGCAGCTCAAGGAGCTGCTCGGGGAGCCACAGCAGGGACAGGGACTGCCTGGGGACAGGCCTGGCTGCGGAGGTGCAGGAAGCAGCGCTGACAGTGCAGGTGTCGCCCCTGGGAATGTACAACCCGAGCAGAGGCGCTGGGCAGGAGTGAAGCTCAGCAACAGCAGCCTCAGGGCAGTGGTTTGCTGCCTGGCAGAGCCTGGCTCCAAACCAGCCTCCAGGTTTGGAACCTGGGCTCCAAACCTCTCACATTGCAGAAAGGGGCAGAGGGCTGGGACTGCCTGCGTAGTGCTACCCCCACGGTCACACTCAGCCACGAGTCACTGAGCACCAGTGCAGGCAGGTAGCCTTGCTCTGCCCCCAGCCACCCATGTGTGTGTGCGTTGGCACTTGAGATTATTGCATCTCTCTGGAAGTCAAGTTTTGCTGGCTCCTTCCAGGGAGAGGGAGGTGATAAACTGGTGTTTGGTGTTTTTAAATAGCCCTGGTCTTTTTGTGTGCAGGACGCGATTCCTTGGAGGAGCAGGGGAGGCTGGTGGACGTGCACGATCCATTTGGGGGAGACAAGGCTCTTGTTTGGATGAGACAAGACAGGGATCAGCTTTTGGGATTGCTGCTAGACCAGCAGCAGTCCAGCTGTGCTGCAGCTGCTGACGTGCTCCAGGCAGGGAGCACTAGAAGGGAGCAAGGGCAGCACATTGGAAAGGAGGCAGGAGAGCGAGCGGCCCCGGGACACCATCTCTACCTCCTTCGCGGCAGCTCCAGGGGCAGTGCTCCAGCAGTTCGACCAGAAGGCAGGGCACATTGTGGGTGCTCAGCAGCCGAGTCAGTGCGCTCAGGGGCAAGCTGGAGGTGAAACGAGAGGGTGACACAGCACCCACACAAACGCCACAGCAGACACAAATGCTCCCCGAGGTACCTGGGCGCGTTGTCACCATCTGCCTCCCAAGAGAGGCAGGAAAAACACGATAACAGACCAGCCCTGGGTTCCCACAGCACCGCAGAGCAGGGAGGAGTGCTGCATTTGCCTCCTGGGGCACAGCGCCACCGTTGCCGCTGCTGAACAAAGCGCCGGGCTGCATCTCCATGGGGACCTCAAGCTGGCGCGTGTGCTCTGGGGCTCCTGGGCACCCACCTGGCTGCCTGGTCAGTGATGAAGCGCAGCACGGACAAGGCCTTCAGGGAAATCTCAAACTCCATGGTCTCGGCCTGCTCCTGCAGCTCCTGCAGGGAGGCAAGCGCTCGCTCGGGATCCCAGACCTCTTTCAGCTCCCAAGGGCTGCCACAGCACAGGGCCATAAAGGACAACAGGCTCCAGCACAAGGGAGAGGGCGCGGGCGGCTGTTTAGCACAGGGCTTTTGCACAATTAGCAGGGGCTGGGGTGAATGAGAGGAAACCAGGTTCCTCGGAGACAAGCACTTTTCAGAAACACACAAGCAAAGAAAGATCCTCCTTCCTTTAGTAAGTCAAAGCCCTAACAGAGACCCCCCAGCTGGGAACACATTTCCTGGAAAACATCCCTATTGTGCTCAGAAGCCCTCTGCTTCCTTCCCTTTTCTGGAAGGGAAGCACATGCCTGGGCAGCGAGCCAAGGGATCTGGTTGAGCCTGCGGGCTGTCACTTTGAATCCGCTCTTTCGGGCAGTCTTTGCGACACAGTTTAGGGAAGAAACTCGGGGCGTGGAGAAGCAAAATCCCAGATGCAGAATGCTCCCGCACCAGAAAGACACGTGCAAGAGCAGCCCCAAAACCCTGCACGAGAGCCGCTCTGCTCCACGGGCTGCAGCACCCCCCTCTCACCTGCATGGACGAGGGGCTGGCCAGAGCCCCCGTCCGGCTCTGCGTCCCTGGCTGCCCACCGGCACTGCGAGCCACGAGCAGGGTCAGCTTCCGATGGCAGTAGTCGATGAGGTCCAGGATGCCGTCTTCGGCCGCCTCGCACACCTCCTGCGCAGCCAGGGTAAGGGTGTCTCTAAAGCTCACTTCCCCTCCCACATCTTTGCCTTTTTACAGTGGCCAGGCAATAACACTGCGGGACCCGGTGCCCACCCACGTGGCACGGTCCCCAAGTGAAAGTCTAGGGGCGACACCCACTCTGCGGCCATAGGTGAGACCTTCCGTCCCCAGGTGCTCTGGGCTACAGAAAGCCGAACGTGCCGCTTACCTTGTAAAAAAACATTGTCTCCAGGAGATTAATGATGGAAGCTTCATGGTGCAGCTGCGGGAGCAAAACGGCAGAAGTGAGGTCACGGTGTGGAGCAGGCCCCAGCAGCAGGACAGCGAGCAGGGTTCTTTTAAGAAGCTACTTTATATAGCTATGCAGTTAGGGCCAAAAGCGGAGACAGGGCAGCGCTCTGGGCAGCGTGAGCAGCGTCTCCTGAGGCTGGGAAACACAGGATAACTGCCACAAGGCAACGCCACAGACCAAGAGTAGAGATGCCACCTCTCCCCCTAGGAGGACATTACACCGGGCTGAGAGCAGGGAAACCTTTCCCAGGTTTGGGCAGATTGTCCTAGCGCATGGGCTGCATCGAGCAGCCACATTCCCAAGATCACTCCTGTGCCAGGAATGGGAAAGTAGGTGTTTCCCGCTGTCTCAGTGTCCACAGCAACTTTGCAGCCAGTAGATATCAAGTCATAGTGGCTAAATGCTTTTTATCGGCTCTGGAGCACCCATGGCCTCCCCTACTCACCACCACGTAGATGGGGAAGGTGCTCACAGGCTTGAAGTCCTCCAGCTGACACAGCACTGGGAAGACCTTGTGTTTCCACAGCTCCACGGTGATGAGCTCCCCGATGAGGACGGGAATCTGGAGAGGGGAGGCATGGCAGGGTGGATCGAAGCATTTGAGAGCAGGGCTGGGGCACGGCCAGGCTGATACCCTGCGACAACAGCACCCGGCATCTAACAAGGATGCCCCGAGGCAGCAGCTGGGCTGGGAAATGGAGTGAAACAGGGGCGAGCGGCAGCCTGTGGGCACACCGACTCTGCACTGCACATCCGCAGGCAGCTGTAGAGCTCAGAAAGTGGCAGGTTTTCACTGTGGGTGGTGGAAACCGCTTCCAGGCTCACAGGAAAGGGCATCCTGGAGCCTCTGGGCACAAGGTGCAGCTTAGGGCACTGGGGGAGCTGGGTCATGGGGCATCGAGCCCCACGAGAGGGGCAGAATTTGGGGAGCACGACAGAATCCAGAGAGGCACAGAGGACACTTTATTGCATATGGCAAAAGCCGCACACGAGGCAGACCCGCGGCGTGCGCTCACCTTGCCGTGGCTGAGGAGCAGCTCGGTGAGGGGCTGCTCGTGGCCGGCTGCGGCGCTCAGGATGGCGTGCATGTTGAGCCTCTCCACCGCCTCATGCTGCCGCAGCCACCTGCGGGCAGCCGAGACCCCCGGACGACATCCCTGTCTGCTCCCAGAACGCGACGCCCCTCGAACGGGGCCGCTGCCGCCGCACGCCGGCCCCCCCGCACCCGTTGCCGCCGATGTCGCGCAGCTCCGTGCCCCGCAGCGCCCGCACCAGCGCCTCGGCCTCGGCGGGCGGCAGCAGCAGCAGCTCGGGGCCCGCCGCCTCCGTCATGGCGCCGGCTCCGTCCTGCCGCTAACGGCCGCGTCGCTACGGCAACGCGCCGCGTCGCTATGGCAACGCAGGCAGCAGCCGCGCGCGCGCTGCGGCGCCCCCTGGCGGTGCGGGGCAGGCGGCGCCGCGCGGGACGCGGTGGCACCGGCGGGCGGGCGCGGGGACGGTCACTTCCAGCACACGATGATGTTGGGGTCGTTCTCGAGGCGCTCGTCCAGCTCTTTGTAGCTCATGCCTGGGGGAGGCAGGGGCGGCGTGGGCACACGGGGACGCAGGGACGTCCCCTTCCTCCCCTTTGGACGGGCAGCAGGACCTTGCTAACCCTCCAGCCGCGAGCCAGGGCTCCCCACAGCGCCAGCATCCAGGAAGGAACAGGGCGAAGCCCAAATCTGGACACAGCCCTGGGCTCGCGGGCTTTGCCCTGCGGTGACACGGCCCCCAACGCTCCTCACCCGTCTTGCAGCAGATCTCGTCGTAGCTGTGGCAGCCTGTGTACAGCCGGGCCGGGTGGCTCCGCTCGTCCCGCGCTACCTTCACGGGGTACTTCTGGAGCCGCCGGATCAGGCCCTTCATCAAGCCAAACTGGATGAGCCTCCTGGGGAAGCGGAGAGAGCGTGAGCGTGTGAGCGGTGCTGGTCTCCCTGCGCCAGCCCAGCCCTCCAGAGTTGGAGAAGCTGCCGCCAGCTCGGACCTCTCGTCCACGCGCTGGAGCTGCAGGGTGTAGCGGGAGATGAGGTCCCGAACAGTCGTGCCGGGGCTCAGGCCGCAGTAGAGCTGGAAGACGTCGCGGAGGCCGGCGCGTTTGTGCCCTGCGGGAACAGGCGCCGCTGCGGTCCCCAGCTCCCCTCGCAGCGCAGGGTGGCCGGGGGGTTCCTGCTTCCTGGAGAGCCCGTGCAGCCCTGTGCGGGCTCCCTGTACCTTGCTTGGTGACATAGGACAGACACTCCTCCTGGAGACACTTGTCATCCACCAGGTCCTGCACCTTTGGTGTGGTGCAGTACACGTTGGAGTACTGCGGGGTGAGGGAAAACCAGCTCCCTCAGTCGGAGAGTCGGATTCCCCCAGCTCCCATCACAGGCTTGCACTATTCCCAACAGCACAGGGCTAAGCCTGGGATACACCACCCCTTCCTGCACCGCTCTGCTCACTCTGTCCTCTTTCTAGCTTGACCCACCTGGAGGATGGAGACGAGCGTGACCACTCCGTAGTACCTGCAAGGAAACGTGGAATTTAGAGACCAACCTTCAGGGCTGGACAGAATTCCCACAAAGGAAATGATGGGAAAATGACACCCGCGCAGAGTGGGCCCCTTCCCCTCACTCACAGCAGGTTCTGCACGGCAATGCGCACCAAGTTCAGCTCCACGTCAGCCTCTGCGGAAATCTTCTGCACGTGCCGAAAGCCGTCGATGTAGGGCAGAATCTAGGAGGTGGGAAAGGCTGGGAGCACAGGAGCTAGAGGGCTGCGCTGGGAAATGACAGCGCGGCCACCGAAGGCATCGCTCTGGAGCCCCATAAGCTTCTTGGGACTTGGGAGCATCCTGAGAAAAGCAGGCTCTATCCTCAGCATTAAACTGTGATAAATAACGGGATCTGCGGGATGGCCCAGCAGTCCCCTCGGCCTCTAGGCAGGCAGGGAACAGAGCCAGTTTAACGTATCCTCCCGCTATGTAAGGGCACCGACCTGCTGCGTGGTGAGATCCCACTGGGAATTGAAGAAATCGTCCTTGTCCTGAGTGAAGACTGGCACGTCGTACTCCTGCACGACAGGCGGGTCTGGCCGCTGCTCGATCACCTTCAGGTGGATGGTGTTGGACTCATCTGGCCAAGCAATGGGCACAGCGCTGAGTCCCCATGGTGCAACGCGGCCGCCCCGCCGCCCCGCGCACCCCCGCCGTACCGATGGGCAGCGTGCACTTGCCGTTGGCGTTCAGCTCCTCCAGCAGGATGGTCATGATGGGCACCAGCTTCTGCTTGCTCTCCTCGTTGGAGATGAAGCCGCTCTCGAGCTGGGGGAAGGCAGCATGGCGTCAGTATGGCGGCTCCGCGCGGCATCAGCGCAGCGCGCACGGCCAGGCACCTCGAGTGTGGTGAGGTAGCCCGCCAGCTTCTTGACGATGGGCTCCAGCGCACAGGCCTTGGCGCGCGCGTCGCACACGAAGCCCAGGTTGAAGAGCAGTGCGTTGCGGCTGTACTTCTTGTGCTCGATGC
The DNA here is from genome assembly GCA_032275445.1 of Crypturellus soui. NCBI lineage: Eukaryota > Metazoa > Chordata > Aves > Tinamiformes > Tinamidae > Crypturellus > Crypturellus soui. Next base: position 1,444,479 of record JAUBNY010000109.1, on the reverse strand, counting down.
ACACCGGGCAGCCGATGAGCTTCTTCTCCATGGCGGTACTGCTGGGACACGGCCACGCGCTGCACCCCCACGCCGCGCCGTGGTGCCAGTCGCGGTGCCGGTGCCCGCGGGCCACACTCACACCGTGATGAGCTTGTTCTGCAGCTCGGGCTTAGTGATCACGTACACCTGGATGGTGTCGAACAGCTCCCGCGAGATGAAGTCCTCGGGCACCTACGGCACGGAGGGACGGAGCGCGGCGCGGTCCAGTCCGGCCCGGGTCTGCGGTACCCGCGGCCTCCCCGCGGGCCCAGCCCTACCTGGTAGGTGATCTTGGGCCCCAGCGTGGGGTGGAATTCGCTGAAAAAGACGCACTCGATCCTGCCGCCCATGGCGGCGGCGGCGGCCGCCGAGCCGAAGCGGAGCGGAGCGGAGCGGCGGCCACAGCGCGCACGCGCCTTGTCCCCCGCCGGCTCCCGTAGCGCTTCCCGTGCTCGCTGACAGGACGTGCTCCCGTCACGGGAGGCGGGACTTGCCGTGAGCGACAGCGCCCGCCGCCACTCACCGCCGGGCGCGTCGGCGCGGGGGCGGGCCGAGGCGCGGACG
>JAUBNY010000109.1:1415295-1438282 GCA_032275445.1 Crypturellus soui | reverse complement strand
GACGTAGGGGAGCAGATATGGGGGGACACGGACACGGGGGGGCTGGGACGGGGGACAGGGACACGGGGTGGGGTTGGACACGGGGGGTGGGGTTGGACACGGGGACCTGGGGATGGGGGGGACATGGACATGGGAGGGGACATGGGGGGACAAGGACACGATGTGGGGGGGACACTGGGGACCGGGGGGAGGGACATGGACATGGTGGGGACAAGGACACAGGGGAGGGGACACTGATGACACGGGGACCTGAGGATGGGGGGGACATGGACATGGGGGGACATGGACACAAGGGGACAAGGAGGGGGACACTGTGGACACCTGGGGACACATGGATGGCAGTGGGCAGAGGGGGTCCCCGGTGTCCCCGTCCCTGCCCCGGAATGAGACAGCCGCCGCGTGTGAAGTGAAAATATGAACATTATTTAATAACCGAGTCTCTGTAATAAACCATTTGAAAATATTTTACAAGGAGTCACACGCACGATATCTACAAATCGCCTGTTTGTCGGGATTTTGTGTGGGTGGTGGGTTGGGTTTTTATTATTTTTTTTTTTTCTCGTCGTTTTTATATTTTTTTCGACGTTTCCCCACTCTTCTGTACAAAAAAAAAAGAAAAGAAAAAAAAGAAAATAAAATTAAAAACGGAAGGAAAAGGCGAGGGGCTGGGCCCCGGGGCCTCTTGTCTATGCTCACACAGCAACAGGTGCCGGCGGCGGCGCCGACACCAGGAGACGCAGGGGGCCGCGGCGGCCCCGCGCGCCCACACGGCCACAAGCACACGCGGACGAAGCACAAGCGGGACGGCAGGGGCGGCCGGGCTCACAGTGATCTGCAGGACGGAACAGACGGACGGAAAAAGCGGCTTTTTTTTTTTTTTTTTTTTTTTTGGAATTTAGATTTTTTTTTCTCCTTTTCACTCCCGGCGATGCGAGTGCTGGCACCGCTGCCTCGGCCCAGCCGGGACCCACCACCCTCCCCGGCCCCCAAAATAACTCGCACTGCCCAGGACACTCACACCAAGTTCTTTTTTCTCTCTTTTATTTCATTACTTTTCCCCCCTCTTATTTTTCTCTTTTTTTTTTCCTTTTTTTCTTTTTTTCTTTTTTTTTTTTCCTTTTTTTTTCTCCTGTGTCCTCGCTGCTGACGCTGAACGCCGTAACTCTCCGGGGCTAAAATGTTGGGGACGGGATGTAGAAAGGCGACCTGGTTTAAAATCCACGGGCTAAAAAAAGATGAGCGGTCGGGGCGGCGGTGGCGGGACAGGGAGCGCACGGAGCGGCGGCGGCGGCATCTGCTGCTCCCGGGACGCGGCCGCGGCGGCTCCGCGGAGGCTCCTGGGGCCGCGGCCGGCCCCGCTGCGCCGGGATGGGGATGGGATGGAGGTGGCGTCGGGGGGACGGAGCGGCGGGCGGGCGCGCGGGCGCCTAAAGGCAGGAGGCCGGGGGCAGCGGGTTCCGGCTGGCGCTCGCGCAGAGCAGCAGCAGCTGCAGGGACAGCAGGACCCCCAGCGAGGGCGCGAACGAAGCCCCTCGGCCGCAGTCTGAGGTATCTTCCTGGGGGTGAAACATGGGGCGGGGCGGAGACATGGTGATGCCACGGGGTGGCAGCCCCAGGTGCCCAACGTGCTGTGACGCTTGGCCCACAGCCCCTCCACCTCCGTGGCACTGACCCCAGAGCCCCACAGCCCTGCTGCCCTGTGCCGCATGGTACTGACCCCTGCAGGAGGGCACCCCACAGCCCTGATGCCCAGCACCCCATGTCAATGACCCCGGAGCCCCACAGCCCTGCTCCCCTGTGCCCCATGGTGCTGCCGTCCTGGGATCCCATGGCACCAAAACCCTCATGTGGGCACCCCTCGGTCCCGCTCTTCCAGGGCCCCCATGACATTGACCCCCTAGGAAGGCATCCAATCATCTCACTGCCCTATGATCCTCCCATGGCACTGCTGCCCTGCACCCCATGCCCTGCCCCCAGCGCTCCATAGTCCTGCTGCTCTGTGCCCCATGGCACTGACCCCCTAGGAGGGCACCCCACAGCCCTGCTGCCCCTGGGCCCCATCTCCCTTTTTGCCCCATCCCACAGCCCTGTGCCCCCCCATGCCAGCCCCCTGGCAGCCCCGCGCCCCCACGTACTGTTGCATTGTAGTCGAAGCAGATGTGGGGGCCCTTGCGGTAGCGCGGTCTGTCCACGAGCTCGCACTGGTTCGGGTCCCGTGGGGGAGCTTCGCGGCGGGTCAAGGACACAGCGTGACGGGGGCACCATGATGGCAGCGCCAGGGCCTCGCCACGGAGCAGCAGCTCCTGCCGCCCCAAGCCCATCGCCCTCCCCAGCCCCGCAGCGCCCGGCCCTGAACGGCAGAAGACGGTGACCCCCGCGCGGGCATCCAGCCAAGGATACCTCTGATCTCCGCCTGGAGCAGCTTGACGGACTCACACTGGCTGCACATGGGCTTGTCGGCCACCACGAAGAGCAGGTTGGTGTTGGCCAACCGCTGCGCATGGAAGAGCCTGCAGGGTGTGAGGGCTGCATGTTGCGTGGGCGCCGAGCGGCCACGGGACCTGCACATGGGCACCGCGGGACGGTGCTGCCGGCGCCTGGGGGCGCCAACGCACCTGGAGCAGTTGCCACAGTCGATGATGGCGTTGTAGGTAGCGTTGACGGTGCTGAAGTAGTACTGCGTCTGCTTCATGATGCAGCTGGTCTCCCGCGACTCCGCCGCGTCCGCCGTGACGTCCTCTGCGCCGGGCACGTGTGTGGGGGGACGCCAGGCTGTGCCATCCGCCCCCCCCCCGGCGGAATGTCCCCTCCCCAGCCAGCCCGGGACTCACCGGTCTGGAACCAGCTGCTGTAGGTGAGGCCGTAGAGGAACTGCTGGAACAGGGACCTCGGGAAGGAGAGAGCAACTGGTGGGACGAGGCGGACACTGGGGGCTGGGCCCGCCGGGAGCTGCTCTGCTGCCACAGGGAGGACCTAGCCCTGGCCACAGAGCCGGGCTCCCAAGGGTGCCCAGCCACCTCGGGCAGCGTGCAGCCGCCAGGGCAGAGGGAAGGACCCGCAGGCCCTCGCCATGGAGCCGGAGCAAGCAGACGTCCCCGACTCACCAGGCCGCAGCCGAGGTCCACCAGGCGAGATTGAGGAAGTCAGCCATGGTGGGCTAGGGGCGAAGTAGAGCAGGGCGCTGAGCCCTGCAGTCGCTGCGCAGCACATGGCGCCCTGCGCCCGGCCACTCACTCACCACGAAGACGCCACGCGGGGCAGCGCCCGTGTTGCTCTGCGCCTCAGGGGCGCACACGGACTGGAAGTCGTAGGACTCCTTGCGCGCGTAGAAGGAGTTGTTGTAGAGGGCCGACATCAGGTTGGCGTCCACCTCGCTGAAGAACTTGCCCACCTGCCACAGGGGGCACAGGTGGTGTCTGTGGCCAGCCCGCGTCGGCACCCCAGGCCTGGGCTGCCCCACATCCCATGGGACATGTGTTTGGTGGTGCCGTTCACTCAGCACAAGGTAAGCACAGAGCTCGGGGCAGCTGGACAGGCCAGCACACCTGGAACCAGTGGTCCTCCTGGTTGGAGAGCACCAGGAAGCCGCCGTCGTCGATGAGGACGCAGAGGAGGTCCTGGGAAAGGAGGGTAGTGTTGGCATTGTGGGAGCGCCACCAGCGGGGGCGGCCGCGCCGGCATAGTCTCCTGGCCCCGTCCCACCTTGTTGTTGGCCTCGCAGTCCATCTCACAGCTCGTGGAGGGGTCACACTGCGGGGTGAAGTGAGGGCAGGGGGCTGCGTTAGCCTGGATTGCATGCCCAGGCCCGGTGAGCCCCGCGGGAGGGCGGCCCGCGACGTACCCTGCGCGCGCCTAGCTGGTCGCGGTCCGTGCGGTTGCTCGCCAGCACTTTGAACTTCTCCGCCCAGGCTTCCAGGTCCAGCTTCACTCCCACCACTGCGAGGGGCATCGCGGCGGGCGGTGAGGCCTCTTCAGCCGCATGTGCTGCCGGCCGCCCGCACCGCCCCTGCCCACCTGCGGGCTTCAGCGTCCTGCCGCCGATGCTGAGCTCCACGGCTGTGCTCACCAGGATGCCCACTGTGCTGTTCTCCAGGTCCAGCTCCCGGTAGCCATCTGCGGAGGCCAGGGGCCGCTGTGAGGGCAGGCCGCCGACCTGCGGATCCATGTTCCCCCGCGCGCTCGACCTAGCACCCACCGTCCCGGTAGGGCGGTTTGAAGATGTAGCCCTTGTTGTCCAGGCTCCTCCGGTAGAAGCTGGCATTGAAGGGCTCTGGCTCCTCCTCCCAGTCGTCTGCAGCCCTGCAAGGCAGCGGTTGCCACCACCGTGGGCTCTTACTTGCCCCCACACCCGCATGTGAGGACCCGTTGCTGGCCCTGGGCTGCCTGCGCCATGACACCGCGGGCACCTTGTGCTGTGGCACCGCGGGCACCTTGTGCTAGGCACTCACTTGTTGGGGAAGACGCGGGTGATGCCCCCGTCGGTGGCGGCAAACACGGCCAGCAGGCTGTACCTGCAGGGCGAGGACAGGCGCGGGCACTCACATATGCTCCCTGCATCCCTGCCCCGCTGCGCCCAAGCCCACCCGGCCCACCCGGGCCGCCCTCGAGGTGGGATTTCCCGTGGGATTTGCGCCACGGTGGCTCTCGCCTCGCCAGGGCAGGGCGGCTGCCCCGGTGCCTACGTGTTGAGGTCCTGGTCCTTCCAGACGCGCTCCACCAGCTGCTGCGTGATGCCCGTGTCCAGGATGAGGTTGTGCAGGAGGAAGTTGTCGCCTTGGGAGCGGGAAGGGCAGGAGGAGATGAGAGGCAGGAGCGCCCATGGGGCTGCCCGCACCCCCCCCCGCCCCGGCTGGCCCCGGCTACTCACACTGCTTGGAGTCGGGTGTCACCTTTTCCATGAGGGCAATAAAGTTTTCCAGGAACTCGGTGTTGTTATCCGACAGGTCGAGGTCTTTGCAATACTCTCTGGGAGCAGGGGGACAAGCAGGGTCGTTCGGAGGCACAGAAAAGGCACCAGCAGCCTCTCAGCACTGGGGCGGGGGGACTCGGCCACTCTGCTCAGAGCCGTGCTGAGGCCTCGCTCATGTCATCGCCCCGTGCTCGGAGGCACCTTGGCCAGATGCGCGGGCGCCACAGCAGCATCCCTGCCCCTCGCTCCATGCAAGGGCCACCTGGCTCTGCCGCTTCTGCCAGGATCCGTGCCCAGACTCTCCCTCGGGCGAGAGGAGAGGGCGCAAGGAGGGTGATGGCTGTGACGAGCCAACAGGCCGCCGGGGCCACCATCAGCTCCCCCTGCCCTCCCAGTGCCCCGGGGCGCCAGTGCGGCCGGCCGGGTGCAGACGGACACGTGTACTCCCGCGCCCACAGAGAACACATGGCGCATACGGTTTCTGAAAATGAGCGGTGGCCGGGGTCACGGCGGACTCAATGGCGGATCATACAGTCGGAGCGGGCGCCCGGGCCACCCAGACACTTTCTGGGGGCCTTTTGGGCCTCACTCCGGCCCCCGACTCTGCCAGTTTGACCTCAGCCAGGCGGCCTGTGGCCGCAATCCCTCATCTTCCTCATGACACCCGGCACCCTGGGGTGGGCACCGAGACCGGACACCCTCCTCCACGGAGGAGGCAGCACCCACGGGACAAACCTCCCCGCGTCTCCATGGGCCAAGCGTCGGTGACGGGGCCGATTGGGTGCATGTCCCTGCACCCTGCGCCGAGTGGGTGCCCCTCGACCGCAGCTTCTCGCCATCCCCGTGCCCTCTGTGGGGCTCTTGGCGGGGCGGCGCGACTGTATGATGTCACCGCGATCCTGCCGTGGCCGCCAGGGTGGCCGGTGGCGCCGCGGGGATTTTCAGAAACTATACCTATATATGCACCGGCTGCCCGGTGCCGGGCGCTGTACATATATACTGTGCTGCATGGCACAATGCTGCCGCCACCGCGTCGCAGCGGGGACGGGACGCAGCGACACACATGGGGACGACAAGGAGGGAGCACAGGCACGATGAGGTGGCGCCCGTGGCGTGCGGATGGGGCTGGCGGTGGCGGCGGGGGGTGACACCTCAGCAAGCTGACACGCAAAGCTACCTGGGCGCAATGAACACATGTCCCTCCGACTCAAAGTTGGTGGGCAGCAGGTATTCAAAATCTGCAACAGAAAAACGACGTTACCCGGCGGGGGCTGTGCATGGGGCTGCACGGAGGCACCAGGAGAAGGGGGCGAGGGGGAACGAGGCCGTCCGACAAGCGGCTGCCCGCGGCAGCGAGGACGGGGAGGCACCGCGCCAGCCGCACCGGGGCAATTTGGCCATCGTGTCCAATGGACTTGCATGCGGCGCCCGCGCGGCCGCACGCTCCGGGGCTGGAGTGGGGCCACACGGTAGCAGTGGCGGCGCGCACGCACATATATAAATGCGCACGCATGTATATATCTGCATGCCGGGCGGCTCGGACGGGCGCCTCTCTCTTATTGGGCTCGTCAACACATGCTATGCTGGTGGGCGGCACAGAGCCGCTGCGACGGCTCGTTGCAGTAAATAATAGTAGTAAAAAAAAATAAGTGTATATATATATATTTGTCAGGCATCGACATGGCCAAACCAGGGACCTGTGTGAGGACAGTCCAACCAGAGGCTCGCCCCTGCGGCGCCACGCGCCGGCCCTGCTGCCATCGTGCCACTTCCATCCTCCCGCTTCCATCATCCTCGTGTCCCCCCTCCGCCCTCGCTGGGGGCCGGCGGCAGGAGCCTCCTTCGCGGTGCCTGGAGCCGCCGGCCCCTTGCCCGGCCCTGGGCCCAGCCGCGGGTTGGACTGTTGCTCTCCGAGGGGCTGGAGGCAGGGCTGGATACAAGCCAATGAGAGGAAGAGGAGGAGGAGAAAGAGGAGGAGGGAGAGGAGGGGGTACAAACACTCGTACTTCGTCCATCAGCATTGCCATCACAGGGGTGCCGGGAAGAGGCAACTCAAGGCTGATAGGACAGGGCTGAGGGTGACAAGTCGCCACTGGAGCCTCCTTAGCGCGTGCTGGTTCCTGTTGGCCGTCCCGGCGGCTTCTGTGCCTCCTGTCCCATCCCATCCCATCCTGTCCCATCCTGTCCCATCCTGTCCTGTCCCTGTCCCATGCTGTCTTTGGCGAGTGTCCTGGCAGCAGGAATAGCTGGGACACCTTGTGGGCACCTTGTGAGTCCGGCCCCACGCTGGACCAGCAAACCGGGACTGCCTGCGCCTGAGTTCAGTGCTGGCCCCAGCCCCGCGGGGCTTGGGGACAAAGCTGTTCTGGGAGGCCACCTTGGTGGTGGGGATACTCGTGGGGCTTCCTGAGCCCCCAAGCATGTGCGGGACGGACGGACGGATCCCGGGAGCCTCCCCTCTGCGCCCCCTCTTCCCGCACAGCCCTATCCCGTTCAGGTTGAGTTGTCTCCGGAGGGAGGAAGCAGAGGAGCGAGGGCGGGCAGGAGGCAGGGCGAGCGCCGCGGCGCGGGGAGAGCCAGAGGAGAGGAAGAAGAGCAGGACAGAACCCAACTGGCTACGGAACAGCGGAAAAACAGAACCCAGAGAAACGAAAGAACACCTCGTCCATCCCAAACAGAGCGGTTTCGTACGAGATCGGCTCGATTTAACGGCACCCGCTGGGGCTCTGCGCCAGGCGCGGGCAGGGAGTGGGGGGCTCGTTGTGGCAAAGCTCTCATGGACATAACAAGACAGGTCGCTCTCCAGGAAGGGGGAGCCAGAGGAGGAGGAGGAGGAGGAAAGGCTCGGTGGCGTGTGCGGGTTCGGCGGGCAGGGAGATGGGCAAGCAGGCTGGGGAGGTGGGGACGGTGGCGGTGAGGGGGCCGGACACGGGTCAAGGAGGGCACAGGGGACAGGACGGGGTGGCAGGAGGTGAGTGGTCTAAGACTGAGAATACTTGCCCTTCATTTTGTTGTTTGGTACTGTGAGAATCCACCATAGAGAGAAAGCAAGAAAAACAACAAACAAAAAAACGACAAACAAAAAAAAAGGGGGGTTGGGTGGAAAGGGGGAAGGGGGGGGGCACAGACAATATTTTATTCAATCGCCGTTTGAATAAAAATATTGTGTATCATAATCATACCGAAAGGAAACCTCTTGCAGAAAACGACACGAAAACAGAAAAGAAAGAAAAGAGAGAAAAACAAAAAACAAAACAAAAAAAAACAGTAAAGGAAATAAAAGGCCACAGTGAAGTAATAAAAAATGTAAATAACTAGAGAAATATATATATATATATTCAATACTCAAAAGGAAAAATGAGAGTCAGTAGCAAATGCTTGCAACAGTCTCGATCTCGAAACACTCCCACGGCGTTAGCGGGACATGCAAAATTGGAGGCTGGAAGAGACGGAGGGGCCGGGGGCACAGGGGGGCCCTCGTGCCGGTGACGGTGGGCATGGGGCAGGGGACACCGGGGACGGGGGCAGCCGGGGACAGTGGGGAGGTTCCGGCTCCCACGGCAGGACGGGGCCCTGGGGAGCAGCGCGTCCTGTGCCGGAAGAAAAGGGGAAGGGAAAAAGGTGGGAGAGGATGGGGGGACGGGGGGGCCAGGCTAACACACGAGTACACAGGTTCATTGGAAACAAAACGAGAGCCGCAACTCAAATGGCCAGAAAAAAAGCAAGAGCGGCTCCGAACGATGACGACGACGACAGCAACCAAAGAGTCGTGATAAGAAGAAAAAAAAAAGAAGAAATAACCAAAATGAAACAAAAGGAAAAGGAAAATAAAGAGAAAGGAACTCAAAAGACCCATGCAACCTTCCACATTGGTGGGCGGCTCTGCGCCACGCTGACCTGGGGCTTGGGGACATTGGGGCCAAAGCGGTCCAGGGCCGCCCCCAGGCCCGCAGGCCACCGCGTCCCTGAGGACGTGTGTGCGCAGGTCACATTCTGCCCTCGGACAGCGCTCGCTCCTGTCTCCTTTGCCTAGCGCCAGCTCTGGCTTCACTCATTTATGCATTTTGTCCCCCAATAGTCGTTTCTCAGTGCCAGCTTGGGGAGGGCGGGTTGGGGGAGGATGGCAGCGAGGGCAAGAGGACGAGGAAGGGGCTACTTACACTTCACCTGCAGGATCTGGTCGCTGAGGTTGGCCTGGATGTAGTAGGTGCTGTAGGGCGGCAGGACCAGCCCCAGGCTGCGGAGGGAGAGGGGACACGGGCTGCGTCGGGGTCCCTGGGGACACGGGGCCTTGGGGACAGCTTGTGTGTGAGACGCAGGTTTCTGGCCACTGAGACCCCACGTTTGGGGGAAACAGGGGTCGCTGGTGGCTCTGGTGCCTGCGGGCTTCCCCCGAGATCAGGGAGAGGAAGCTCGCAGGGTCCTGGTGCCATGGTGGCACCTTGGCAGGAACGGGAGTGCTGGTGGCACCCCTGCACAGATGTCAGAGATGATGACACCCCTGCATAGATGGCAGAGGTGGTGGCATCCCTGCACAGATGGCAGAGGTGAGGACATCCCTGCACAGACGACAGAGGTGGTGACCCCTAGCAAGCACCACACAGGTGACAGCGCCCGAGCCAGGTTATCGGACCCGCTCTGCAGCTTGGATGTGCTGTCCCTGTGCCAGTGCCTGGGCGCCCTGGGCACCCCCTCCATGGGCAGGGCAGCTCCAGGCCTTCGCTCCTCCCTTCCCGCTGTCCTGGGTGCCCCGGAAATCCCTAGGGCAGCGCCCAGCGAGTCTCCAGGGCTGCTCCAGAGCGCGGGGCCCAGTGCTCCTGCAGACCCGCTGCAAGGGGGGATATCACTGCAGGCCTCCCCTGCAGTGCCAGGGCCTGTCACTGTGTCAGCCCTGTGCCACCCTCCTCCCTGGGGCTCAGCTGCAAGTGGGTGTCACCGTGCCAGCCACAGAGCTAGTGCTGCCCTTGCTGGATGGTGGGGACATTGGGAGGGACAGGCAGTGCCTTGAGGAACGATGGCAACACGTATCGGAGAGTGGGGGCGTATGGGCGTGGGAATCCCACGCTGCCCCGCAGCCACTGCAGCCCTGCTGTGCCTGTGTCCCCGCTGAGGGTGACACGAGCACGCGGACTGCGCCGCTCACCTGTAGTTGGTGCTTTTGATGGGGGCCCATGTGTAGGTCCTGAACACCTCGTCGATGTATTGCTGCAGGACAGGGAGAGCGCATGAGGCCTCGTGGTACCCAGGAGCAGCCCAGGGCGACGGGCTGGCACCCCGGTCCCATTGCCCTGGCCACCGTCACCGTATCCGCAGTGTCGGTCACACTCCCAGTGCCAGGGGCTGGCGGCTGTGACAAGGGGTGACCCGCCTTGTTCCCTACTCCATAGGGGACCTGGTGGCTCTTTACCTCATCCAGGGACTTGATGAGGGTCTTGATGAACCTCTGCCCGTCGTTGCCGTCAATCATGCTCCTGCGGATCTAGGCCGCACAGAGGAGAGGAGGCGACTGAGGGCTGGCAGTGGTGATCTCACGGAAGGGGACCACCGCCGCCAGCGCTGCTCACCTCCTCCTTGTTGTCGTCCTCCAGCTCGGCGTCGAGGAAGTCCAGTGTCACTGGCTCGCGGAAGTTGATGATCTGCAGGGAACAATGCGGAGGACACGGGCTAAGACTGCGGCCGCCTGCCCCTACCGCTGAGCCCTGAGCAACTCGTGCCAGGGTGGTACACAGCCCAAACCGCCCTCGTGGGAAGGGTCCCTCCCCACCGGACCAGGCAGGTGCCCATCGTGTGCGCAGGGAGCCTTTTTAGGCAAAATGGGGCCGGGAAGAGCACATAAATCCCCGTGGCGCCTCTGCCCGTCTCCGCTCCTGATGAGCAGTCGATTAATAACGGCGCCACGCGAAGCAGGACGTTGCTGCCAATGAAACATATTGGCCCTGATTGCCGCCGTTCCTCACTGCCTCGTTCCCAGCTTGCTGCCGATGATGAATCCCCGTGATTAGCGCCGCGCGCCAGCCTCTCCGGGAAGGTGCCAGCCCATCCGCACACGAGGATGGGATGGGGTGGGATGGGGTGGGATGGGATGGGATGGGATGTGATGGGATGGGACGGGACGGGATGGGATGGGATGGGACGGGACGGGACGGGATGGGATGGGCGCGAAGGAGAGCCAAGCTTCTGGCTCACCTGGGGCTGCAGGTTGGGGTGCAGCAGGACGTAGCCGTTCAGGTCGATGGCGAAGACGTACCCGTTTGCCCCCAGCTGCGGGAGGAAAGGAGAGCTCGATGTGGTGACCCCCAGTGGGGCAGCTCTGTGGGCACAAGCCCGAGCTGTCCCCACTGGTGTCTCTGCGTGACTCGGTACCCATCCTGGCTGTGCTGCGCTCCTGGGGCAAAGCAGCCCAAACACAGCTGAAACACAGCTAAAAGCGGCCCTGTTGTCCCCCTCCCCAGCCAGCACGCACGTTGTATCGCGGTGTCAGCTTCTTGATGTCGTTGAGCGCCACGTCGATGCCCATCACGCCCAGGATGAGCTGGTTCTGCGGAGGAGCCGAGCGGAGCGGTGGCGTCAGGGCCATGCGCACAGCACAGCCCTCGGGGCACCCCGGCTCCAGGCCGCGTCCAGCCTCCCGGAGGTACCTGGTGCCGGGGATCCTACCTTCCTGTCACTGCTGTCCTCCGTGAGGTTGAACACGGGCAGGGTGCCCGTCACCACGAGGCCCAGGCCCTGCACGCACAGCGGGGCGGCGCTCAGCAGGGTGCTGAGCGGGGGTCATGCCCCGACATGGACCATGCACGGAGCCCACACGGCCTCACCAGCGCGTCCTGATACACGTTGGTCCACTGGACCTGCTTGGCCCGGTTCCCGGCCAGCACCATGGGGCGGCCCAGCACGTCCAGGTACTCCTGTGGGGACAGCAGCAATGAGGGGGGCATGCGGCATGGATCGGAGCCTGGCGAGGAGGGTGCCAGCCTCACCTGCGTGTTGATGCGGATGGCGCCGATGGAAGGGATTTCGAAGTAGTAACCTTGGGGAAAGAGAGGCCCGTGGAGGCGCCGGCGCCGCTGCCGGTCCCCGCTCGGCGGCGTGGCTGCCCTGTGCCCACCTTTGTTGGCGCAGGCCATCCACTGCAGCGGCGTCACGTCGTAGTTGTGCTGCCCCACGGAGAAGGTGAAGACGCGTACCTGCGGGGAGAGCCGTGCTCTGCCACGCACCCGTGGGCCCTGCCCCGCGCGCCAAGGTCGGCGGCGGCTCCAAGGGCAGCGGCACGCGAGTCGCCCCATTACGGGCGCAGCTGCGCGGTGCCGGCGCGGCCAAACGGCTGCTGCAAATGAGGCAGCAATAACGCTGGAGACGGGGGCTCCCTCCTGAGCCGGTGCTGCTCGGCTACGCCAGCGCGTAACCCCGCATGTGCCGGCGCTTGGTGCGGGGCTCCCGACGAGGTGCTCACCGTCTTGTTGGGCCAGTTGTACTTCTCAAAGACGTCCTGCACGCGATCCTCACCGCCGTCCGTGAACATCATGATCATCTTGTTGCAGTTGGCGCGTGTGATGTTGGACTGCAAGGCAAGGCGGAGGGCGGCTCGGGTCCCTGTGTTGCATGGGGCATCACTGCCACCACCGCGCTGTGCACCCAGCCCGCGGCTCCTGGAGCGGGCAGCAGGAGGGGGAGCTGCCTGCTTGGAAATGGCACTGCGGCTCCTGCCGTGCTGCTGTTAACAGAGTCGTTCATCTTCATTTCACCCAGCCACATCCAGGCCTCTCTTTTAAGAGCCTCAGTGCAGCACACGGTGCATGGGGAGATGTCCCCAGAGGCGCCGCTCCTGGGAGCCCCAGCACCCATGGGTGCCCTGCAGAAACATCGCACACTCGGCCTCCCCCTGCGCCCACCGCGGGCCCCGACTCACGTTCTGCAGCTGGTCAAAGGCGTACTCAAAGCCAGCCTTGTAGTCGGTGGTGCCCTTGGCCACCATGCCCTGCACATCCTCCTTGAAGACCTTCTTGTTGCGGATGTTGGCCTGCACCAGGTGCTTGAAGCACGATACCGGCTTCGCCTTCTCGTTGAACTAGGACGGAGGAGAGGGCAGTGTGAGACGGGGGTGCCCGGCACTGTGGCGAGGCCCTCGCCGCTCGGTGGTCCAGAAGAGCCGCTCCGTTTCTGAGCCCGGACATGGATCCAGGTCACTGGCTGGGACATTTCCAGCCAGTTTAACACAGACACAGCTGGCAGCCTCCTGGGCACCCGGCTGTGAACAGAGCTGTCACCCCACAAAAGACATGTCCCCTAGTGCCGATGCACAGGGCAGAAAGCGAGCAGGGCATTGCGGGATGATAGCCCAAATCCTCTAATCAGCTGCCCTGAATGTGCCCTAGCCACCAGCCTCCTGCCTCGTTTATCCGGCTGGCTCGACCCCCTGAGCTCTCCTTCTCCAGGGTGCTGTGAGGGCAGCAACTAGTTGCTAAATCCTGCTGCTTTTAGCTCCTGATCCCCCATTTTGGGGCAGAGAGCGCTGCTACGGCCTTGGTTTCTCCTTGAGGTGGCCTTGAGCCGCTCAGAGATTTGTTGACATGAGGTGCACCCGAAGGAGCTGCAAGCAGAATGTCCCCGGGTGCCTCTGTGATGCCCTGCAGCGTGTGTGGGCCTTGGACGTGTCCCCTGGGGCGGTACCCACCGAGGCCACGTTGACGTAGTCGTCATCTGAGAGTGTGTCCAGCATCTCGTAGACCGACGTCTTCATGAGCTTGAGGGTGAGGCCACTCACACTGCCGCTCCTGCGAGGGCAGGAGGAACGAGGCTCGTGCCGCCCGCAGAGAGGGGAACCAAGGTGCCCCCCAGCCATGCGCTACCCCGGGGGACACGAGACACCCCGAGGAGTGGGTGCCACCCTGATCCGTGCCCACGGCCTGGCTGTACTCACACGTCCACGATGATGACCATGTCCTTGGGGGAGGAGGCCCCTTGGATGTACCTAGGGAGCAGAGTCGAGGCGGTGGGTGCCGAGCCATGCGTGCTCCCCGCGCCAGTGCCGCCAAGCCCAACTAAGATGCTGCTCTTAATGGGTTGTGGCAGCACATTTATCTCCAGGCGCCCTGCTCAGATTAATACTCAGGGCTCCGCGCGAAAAGGCTTTATTTAATGGGGCCATTTATCAAGGGAGGCGAGGCAAGCGAGCAGCGCAGGCCGGCCGAGCAGCTGCAGCCGTGTGGGAAGCCCGGGACGATGTGGCTCCGCAAGCACTGCTGTATCCCCTGCGGACATCCCCGTGTGCCCCATGGTCATCCCTGCGTGCCCCAATGTGGGACAGCTGCTGCACTGGGCTCTGGGCTAGCAGGAGGGGAGTCGGCTAGTCCAGCTCGGCTGCCACGCGCACGTCCGCGTCGCCCTCGGACCAGCCCGCTGGTCTGGCCTCCCCTAACAACATGCGCGGGCGCCACGATTGAAAGCGCTTAATAATTAATGCGGAGCAATCAAAGGCAATTAACCGTAATGGCGGGACCATTAATTTTCTGTCAAGGAGAGGGCCGGGCACGTCGCCTCGCGGTGCAGCCTGCAGCCCTGGTGCCACAAGAGCGTCCTAGCGCTTGCACTCATCGCTGCCGGCACCCACTGCTGCTGGGGGCATCACCCCGGGACAACACGGGCAGCATTGGGGGAAAACGTCTCCTCCGGCCGCATGTCCCCGCCGCTCCTGTTCCTCTCACCAGGGCCTCCTGCGGACGTCGTAGAGGTCGATCTTGTTGGGCGCCCTCCACGGGGTGGCTGTGGGCGAAGGGCAGGCAGTGAGCGGGACGGGGCTGCGCGAGCCACCAACATGGCTGGGCCTGGCAGGTGCCACCCGCCCACGCTCCGCACCTGGGTAGTAGCGGGTGACGCCGGTGGCGCTGCCGAAGACCTGCCAGAGCAGCGAGGGGTCCTCCTTGCGGTTCTCCATGAACACGTCCTCCAGCGCCTGCGTCCAGTTGAGCTCGTTGAGGATGACAGTGGCTGCGAGGGAACGAGCGGAGCGTGGGTGGCCGTGCACGGGTCAGCCAGGTCCCCGCTCTCGGACCGATGGACCCGCCGATGGGACGGAGACCCTATGCCCTCCTCGTGCACCGGTGCAGCCCCTACACCTGCTCTGTGCATGAACGCCGCTCCCGTCCCCTCCTTCTGCATAGAGCAGCCGCTGTCCCTTCCCTGCGTGTGAACGCAGCCCCTAGGGCCTCTGTGTGCATGCACGCAGCTCCTGTGCCCTCCCTGCACACAAATGCAACCCCTGCCACCACCCGGTGCACCAAAGCAGCCCCTGCCACTACCCTGTACACCAACGCAGCCCCTCACCTCCCTACACACCAATGCAGCCCCTCACCTCCCTGTATACCAGTGCAGCCCCTGTCACCACACTGTGCACCAATGCAGCCCCTCACCTCTGTACAAATGAATGCAGTCCCTGCCACCTCCCTGCACACCAATGCAGCCCCTGTCACCACCCTGTGCACCAATGCAGCCCCTGTCACCACCCTGTGCACCAATGCAGCTCCTCACCTCTGTACAAATGAATGCAGTCCCTGCCACCTCCCTGCACACCAATGCAGCCCCTGTGCCCTCCCTGCACACTAACGCAGCCCCTGTCACCACTCTGTGCACCAATGCAGCCCCTGTCACCTCCCCACACACCAATGCAGCCCCTGTAACCTCCAGGCACACTAATGCAGCCCAACACCAGCCCCACAACTTGGAGGGCCGAGCCGCACGTCCCGTCCTGCCAGTGAGCACCAGCAGCATTAACGAAAGGCGTCGCAGTAAATAAAACTCATGCAGGGCGCAGGCAAGCACCACACCAGCGCCTCTCGGGGCACTCACAGCCCTTGTAGATGTCTGTGGGGATCTGCACGGCGGCGTACGAGTAGTTGACCTTGGTCTTGAAGTTGGCGTCGTCGGTGAACTCCAGCTTGAGGGAGTTGGATTTCTCCCGCTCGATCTCTTCCCCATCGGGGTCGTCCTGGGGAGGCAAACGCGGGGCTGGGGCTGTGCAGCCCCTGAGCCCCTGTTTACCCTGCCCCGTATCCGCTGCTTCCAGGGCTAATTTGTATTCCCGACACTCGGCACTGTCTGGCTGCCTTCATTCATGCAGCTATAAAGAGACTCACGTATAGGCCCCGCAGACAGACGTATGGCTAGGACATACACAGGACATATGTATACATGGGACTCTCCATGTATTGCTGACGCCTACATGGCAAACGGAGGTCCCAGCCTGATCCTGCAGCCCTTCTCACTGCTAAATTTCTAAGGGGCTTCCAAGCATCTATTTTATGTCCTGCATGTCACTGCACAAGTATTGGAATATATTATATATATTTATATTGGAATATATATATTTATATTATACCTCTTAGGGGGTAAGACATGAATGTTATATGGATTTATCACAACAGCAAATGCCACTGCGAGCTGAGCACTTTGGCCACCTTGGGTGTTTTAACTGCTTTTTACTGTATTGTAATACATAACTGTAAATACATTTTACTGTATTTACTGCCAGACCCTGCAATTTTTCAAAAATTTCCCAAAATCTGCAGGTTTCTTATAAGGGGGCTCCTGGGGCAGTGCAAAAGCCACCGCGGGACAAACACAATTCCTGTGCAAAACTGCCTCTTTCTCTCCTAAATCCCCCAACCTTTGCCGAAACCGCCCAGTCTAATGCTGGGGGAGGACGGTGTTACGTCCTCCATCCCCTCTTTAAAGCAGTGCGGGTTGTAAATAACCATCAGGCTCTCCCCTCCCTTGTTCCCCCTCTGTTTTTTTTAATCCCTGCCATAGGTACTGTTTAGAGATCTTTCTAGCCCATTTATTTTCAAATTACCAGCAAGGGGAGAGAAGAAGCGAAGGGAAAGAAAAGGAAAAGAAAAAAGGAAACAGAAAGTTCGTTCTCGGGCTGATAGCTTATCAGGAGGGAATCCAAATGTCACGTTAGCCGAGGAAGTTGGAAGATTAAATTTCCCAGCACCCTTCATCTGCTGCTGACATTTAGGGGCTTTTTTATTCCCTTCCTGCCTCCGCTCCGACATCCAAGAGCAGCAGCGGCTCCGTGCCGGGACCAGCCGGAGCGGGTGCTGGGGACGCCGACGGCAAGTGGCATCTTTGCATGGAAGAAGGGAACTCATCCTGCTTGGATGGCAAAGTGGAACGCTTCCACTCCTCCCTGTTGGATATTTTCACACGTGTGGTGAAAGCTCAGGCCTCAGCTCGTCCACCCAGACTGTACTTGCAGACGGCTCCAGTGGCAAATGCCCAACAGGCTGTGGAAAATCGGCATCTTGGCCTGATCCATAGCCAAAAACGGAGCCTGGACCGTGATCCTTCAGTGGGGACACCTTGGGGTCTCCGAGGAAGACATTTGCATGCCCAATCTCATTAAAAAACACCATGAAATTAAAAATATGTTTAGGAAGATAGTGGGGCTGAAGTGCAGGCAAAATGAATAGGAAACTCATTTCTTTCTGCTCGCAGTTAAAGCCGGCATGAGGCCGGCGAACGCGTCCCGGCGAGGCTGAATAGGCTTTGTCTATCCCCGCTAGCTTCATCTCCGCTGTATCCTGCCCAATTTAAATATAAAAATCGGAGCTAAATAAAGAAGGACGGGAAGGCTGCTATTTAGTTCAATTCAAATGTTCTGGTATCACCTTCCTCCTTTTTCTTTCTTTTTCTTTTTTTAAATTTCATCGTAACCATCTTTTCTATCCGTTATTTTTTGCCGGAATTAAATTAGCTGGGATTTCATTGGGATGCTGCGAGGGCATGGATAGGGAATGCCCTGCCTGCTGCAACCTGCAATGGGACCTGGAGGATTGTGTTATTTTTTCCTCCCCTTCCCCAAAGGAAGGTGCTATAGGACCAAAGCCAGCGCTGCGGATCCAGGTGCTGGCAGCAGCTCCCACGGCATGCAAGAGGTCCAAAGAGGAGCCCTCAGCTCATAGCAAGCGCATTCCTGACGGGGTGTCTGCAGTGATGCCGAGGACCCCACTCACATATTCGGTGTCGGCCTTGGAGTCGTAGTACTCGATATCTTCTTCCTGCGGAGCAGAGGGAGGGCAGCGTTAGGGCCGGCACGGTGTTACAGCCTCCCCGCCATCCTCCTCCTTGCAAGCTGAGCATGGGAGAGCTGAAGAAGAACCTCCACGCGGCACCTTCCCGTTTGGGCTACTGGAAATCCGAGTTGTGAAGGGAACGTGCTGACTAATTACCCGGGATTGGCTGGGAAATGCCAAGGGGTTTCTGGCAAAGAGGAGAGGGATTTGGGGCAGGGCCCTGCCCCTGCACCCTGCTGCCCGGGTCCTCGGCCCTCTGCCCTCTGCAATTAAAGGAAGCCCCGGGAGAGCCGTGGCACGAACGAGCTGGTTTCATGTTCAATGATCTTTAATCAGGAGTGAGTGTGACCAGCAGCAGCCATTCAGAAGGCACCTTGGTGCCCACTTCATGCCCCCGCAGAGGCCAGTTTCCCCTGGGCACGCGGTGGCCTCCCCTTGCCGGAGGCGGGGACTAACCGGGATGCTCAGTGGAGAGGACCGGGATGCGCGCAGAGGACCCTGCCCGCTGTGGCCCCTGCCGTGCTGTCCCTGGCCACTTGGTCAGCACCTGGGAGCGATGGAGACCTCAGTACGGAGGAAGACCTTGCCCTGGAGACCTTCTCTGGATGGAGCCGCAGCCGGTAGAGAGGCCCCACCGCGCACCATGGCCGGGAGGAGACTGCCGCCGTCACCTGTTCCCTGGTCACCTCCTTGTTTCCACAGAGATCCTGGGCACTGCTGCACGTTTGCAAGCAGGGAAGGCACCCGGAGCAGCTGGATTGGGTCATGTCCTGCTCTGTGCCAGGCGCTCGCTCCTCATCCTCCTCCTGCTCCCTTGCAAAGCCCTCCAGACGCCTCCAAATTGCAGAGCAACCGAGGGGTCAACCAGGCTGAGGAACTCCCCGTGCCTCCTCCCTGTGCTGTCTTGGCACCAGATTAACACAGAACCGCGAGAGTGCTGAGGCTGGTCCTCTGGAGACCACCTAGTCCAGCCCCCTGCTCACGCAGGGCCACCTCCAGCACATTGCACATCCCAGGTTGGGAGTATCCCTCGGGAAGGAGGTACTGTCCTGTCTCCCCACCTCTCCAGAGGGTTTATCTTAGTACCCATCATACTCAGTACTCTTCTGGAAGACCCACATGCTGATGATGCCCATAGGATGTACACACCACACAGCCGGCCTTGTTCTGACAGCGCAAACCCAGGGCTCACTAAAGCCACCCGGAGACAACCTGGAGGCTCTTCATGGAGAACCTGCAACTTCCTCTCCCTAATACTCCTTGTTTTATAAACTGTGCTCGTCCACTTCATCTGAATCCTCTCCTTGTCCTCCTCCAACCTATGTTAAATCCATCCCTGTGTAAAGAGCACTGTTATTTCCAGGGGCTTTAGAATAAATATTGCTAAAGAAAACATGCGGGTGAAGATTCAGTATCGGGGGAGTTGAACGTTACCCACCAGCGAGAGGCCACGGGAAGATGGAACTCCCTGGGATGCTGTTGAGCTAGAAACGGATCTGTCTGCTCACAACCCAACACCCTGCGGAGCCTGGAGAGGGGAATCTCCATCCTCCCAAACAGTCCTGCTGCTCCCGCTCCTCAGCTCTAGCCCTTGGGAGAATTTGCACTAATATGCCCAGTTAACAGCTAATTAATTAAAACCAGCCTGTGAGTTTCTCCAGAGCTGCCACCTGATTCCTCTCCAGCTACCCAAGCGCGGATCCTGTTTCCGTAGGAGCCGTGTGCAGGGGAAACCCGGCTGCTAATTGGGAGCCTGAAGGCTGAAACGCCAAGGACAAGGAAAGGCATTGGGAAGCCTTCAGTATCCAAAGAGCTCGTGCTGCGATCCAGCAGCGAAGAGACCTCGCTCCTTGCAATGCAGCCCACATGCTTCTCCCCGCCTCTAAGAGCATTAAAATAGGCCTTTTTTCTCCCTAAAACAATGTTGGAAGCTAAAAATAACACCAGAAAGGTCAGTGCTCTGATATCCTCTGCTGAACCTTGCAGGGCCGGGTGGAGGCAGCTGTGTTTTCCTTCTCTTGCCTCTCCATCGGGGCTAGGCAAATATTTAAGTGACCCGTCAGCAGGTTTTCCATTGCGCCGTTGAGATGCTCCGTCTCGTTGCTCCTCATTGTCCACAACATCTCCCTTGGGAACAAGCCGGGGGTGACGACGCCGCATTCCCTGCGCTTGGTCCGTCCCTCTGCCCTCCACCACCAGCAATGTTACAGGCCAAACCCGCTTGTCCCGCGTCCCCTTAGGAGGAAGGGTGTCAAAGAAACCCCCTTGGTGCCACTCGTTGGCTTTGGAGAGCGCACGGCGCAGAAAAACACAAGTTTTCTTTTTTTTGGTGAGCGATTTTCTTGTTCTCCTTTTGGCCAGGCCGGCTCTACAGCAAGGTTGCTGCTTTAACACAGTAATTCCCCGAGCGTAATGAAAGCTGACATTATATCAAACACAATAAAGACTTTCGGCTGATGGAGATCATTCCCGAACACACAAACCCATTAAACTGAACGAAGAAGAAAAAAAAAAAGAAAGAAAAAAAGAAGAAATATCAATTCTACACACTCGCTGGCCAAAAGAAAATGTGATTTGTTATCTAAAAGGGGGTTATAAACACGGCTTCAATGCACTTTCTGTGCTGTAATGAAAACTGGGCTTGAAACGGCAAGACGACTGCAAATTAGAGCATTTGATTTTATTTTCGCAGTTTTTAGGTAAACCTTTCTGCAAGGGCAGGCGCAAGGTTATGGCGCCGATCTTTCTGTTCTCGGCCGATAAGTAGGATCTGTAATTAAAGGCGGAGGGGAAGGAGAGGGGGGATACGGAGATCGCGGTGCCCTTCTGCAGTGCTCTGAGTGCGGCCGTGCGCTCCTGCGCTCACCGGCACTGTGGGGCTCTGGGAAGAGCCACCTGCAAGCCCCTTGGAGCTGGGATACACAGGAGGAGCGGGGAGCAGGGAGCCCTTTTGGGCACAGCCACGAAAAACACGCGTGGAGGAAGGGGCAGCAGGAGAAAAACAGCAGCAAGGAGCCTTTTACGGAGCAGAAAGGGGCTTGTAAAGAAGTCGTCTTTAAGGCAATGCGTGCAACCCTGCCCTTCGCTGCATCCCTAAAGGGAGCCTCAAAGGAACAAGGGACTGCGGAAGCTGGAGCAGCCCTGGGGCTGCTGCTGTCGCTCTGCGTGAGGGTGCACAGGAGCAGCGGCTCCTCTGTTCTGGAGGGCCGCAAGCGCCCGGCCCTGGTGGCACCCAAGGCCTGAGGATGCTTAAGGACTAGGACGGACGTGGTGCGGTGCGGTGCGGCGCGGTGCGCCACCGCAGGGAGCCAGCGTTGCGTTGAGGAAGCCAAGCGAGCAGCTCAAGGTCACGCAATCACAAATGCAGTTCTTCAGGAAGGAAAAGAAATCTGCATGGGGCAAGGAGAAAAGCAAAAAAAGCCCCACAATGGCTGGAAAAAACAGCAACTTGGCCCGTGGAGCTTGGGCCTGCCGGAGCGCTGCGAGCCGAGCGCCCGCGCTCGCTTCCCCCGGCTCCTCCATGGCAACGCACGCGCCGCGGCGCTTAATGGAGCTGCCATTAGCGCTAATGCGTTGCAAACGCTCTGCATCTGCCGCCGCGCGCTCGCACGGAGACGCAGGAAGAGCCACGCGCGGCAGCGCAATCTGTCACCGGCTCCGGCCTGAGGAAGGGAGAGCCGTGGCCAAAATCAACCGGGCGCTTGGTAAAATAAGTAAATAAATAAATAAAATAAAGCAGGGGGACAAAAGGGAAGAAGAGCCGAGAAAGCAAGGTGAGCATGAGCAGCGGGGCCACTGGAGATGGCCCTGCATGAGGAGGAGAGGTGCTCAATGCCGCGGGCGCACAGTGCAGAGCGGCCCGTCCGTCAGGCGCCCCGCGCCGTCCTGCGCTGTCCTGATAAACACTCGCAGCACCGCATCGCTGCGCGCTGTTTCTGGGTGACTCGCTCCTAATTACCTTGATTAAACGGCTGCAAACAGCGCCGCGGCAAAGGTTGTTTTTCGCAGCGCGCTTCGGCAAGCTCTGTGCCGTGAATGGCAAGCGGTGCCGCTACCGCTGCCCTTGGGCAGGAGGCCAGAGCTCCCGCTGGCAGGGTCTGCCGGGCTCTGGGGCATGAACAAGTGCAAGACCAGGTTCCTGGGGTGCAGAACCAGACTCTGTGGCAAACGCAGACAGGGAACATCCACTGAGGCCAGACGTGGAGCATCTCCCATTCATGTCAGATGTTTCTCTGGAAGCCAGGAGGCAATCAGGGCTAAATCTGAGGTGCAAACCTGCAGTTAATGGATCCCAAGGCCCAGGGGAGATTTTCTCGCTCCCACAGAGCTCTGTGGCCTGCTGACCCCGAGCCAACACACAGATTGGGCCCTAGAGCTAGGGAAGGAGGTGAGAACCCATGGGCAGATGCCCTTGGCCGTGGCTCTCATGAAGCTGCTCCTGCACGATCAGGAGTTAGAAGGGAGGATTCAGCCTGGTGCCTTCCCTGCAGACACGGAGAGTCAGAAAGCGTCAGCGAGAACAGAAATGAAGTCACTGGAGTCTTGTGCACCTCACTGTCCTCTTCGTGTCTCCTCCGCAGCCTTTGGAAGAGCAATGGCAGCAACTCGGTGTCACCCTCCTGCTAAAGGTCTCGGGGACTATTAGCAGTGATGGCTTTGTCCATGGCACAGGACAGCCTGCGGGGACACCTCACCTTTCGGGAGCAGAGATGTTCCTGCTAATAAAGACCAGGCAAACAACAGTGCATGCGGAAGCCCCTCCAGCTGCCTCCCGCTGTCCGCTCTGCCTTTTGTCTCCAGCTCATCCAATCCTCTGCCGAGTTCTCTGCTGCTGTGCCCAGCCAGCCCGGCACGGCCCCAGTGGCCAAGCGTGAACCCGGCGTGTGCCACCCAGTTCCTGAGACGCTCCCCAAAGGCCCCACAGAGCCTGTTTTCACCAGGACATGACTCCTGGTGAGGAGAGACCTGGCAGGAGGGTCCGGCGCAAGCCAGCTGCATGGCGAACGCA
>JAUBNY010000109.1:1392622-1411642 GCA_032275445.1 Crypturellus soui | reverse complement strand
CTGCAAACACTCCTTGGAAGGCCTGGCAAGCGAGCGGAGATGGGCGCTGCCCTTGGGATGAGCGTATGGAAAGAGGCAAAGCCTTGCACGGATGCTCTACCGACTCGTCGGTTGGTGGGTTTGCGTTCAAACTCCGTCATAGCCCCTTGCAGATGGCTTCTGCGCCCCTGTCTGCTTGGGCAGCCCTTGGGGGGTCCTCGCTGACCCGCTTTTCAGAACATTTCTGCTTCCAGGTGTCCCTCAGGATGCGGGAGGAGACAAGTCAGACCCTGAAAGCCTGAGAAAGCACCAGGAGAAGGTTCTAGACAGGACGCCCGTGGCTCTGGGGGTCTAGCTATGACAGGGGGGGTCCCAACGGCGGCACCGAGGGCTTCCCCAGCCCTGGGTAGCCCCAGAGGAGCAGGGGACGTTGCAGGAGTCAGACCGACCGGGGAAGCAGGGCCGATGGGCTTGGCCAGGACATGGCCAGGGCTCCTTGCCCAGCCGGACGGGTAGGAGCTAATGGGAGCTGAAGCCCTGGGAAACACGAGGAGCCCTGGCACGTCCTGATCCCTTGAAGGCTTCGGGTAGGAGGAACGTAAAAATGGGGCCAACGTTGTTGTCCTATGTGAGCCAGTCACTGTCTGGTGTGGAGATTGAGCCACACGTTTATTTCTAAACGAGGTCGGCTGCTAAAATTCCCAATTCCAGCACTGCAACCCAGCCCGGTGCCCATGCCCATGCACTGAAGCGGTTTCATTTCCCACAGCCCATCTATCCCCGAGCATGGCAGCTCCTGCTCCGCGTCGCATCCCAGCATCCCACTCTGTGCCAGCCCCAAATGCTCCCGCTCCATCAAAATTCTACGCTCCCGCGTCAGAGGCAGCTCTGGGTTCCCTGCTGCTACCGTGACTCTGATTCTCCCCTTCCAATACGTTATTTTTACCCTTCTCTTAAAATACAAACGCTAAGAGAGGCTTCTTGACTATATTAACATTAGGAATCTAATCAGCAATCAGACAGCTCATAATTTTCTGATTAGCCCTGATTATACTCAATCTTTAGGAAAGAAAAAAAAAAAAGAGGAGGAAAGAGAAAAGAAAAAAGAAGGAGGAAAAAATACAAAAAACCTCTCAGCTCCTTTCCTCACTCTGTCCATCAGGGAGTGGGATGGGGCCAGCTGGGAGCTGCTGGATGAGGCAGAACTGCCCTGTGTCCCCACAGGTGTGCGGGATGACGCTGCCCTTGGCGAGGGCCGCGTCCCTCCATCCCCTCCAGCTCGCGGCCGCAGCGCCCGTGCTTGGCGGGCGCAATTAGCTCGAGGTGACCTCTGCAAACGAGGGCCGCTCCGCTGCGAGGAGGGAGGCGCCACGGTTGATGCGATGCAAATCGCCGCCAGGCATCGGGGTGGTTCTAACCACGGCCCTGGTGTCTCGTGGCGGGGGGATGGCATCCACGAGGGTCTGAGGGTTGCCCTGGAAGGCGCCTGGCTGCACTCCCAGAGCTGCTGCTTCCCAAGTGCCGAGGAGCAGCTCCACTGGGATCCCAGGAGACACGGGAACACAGGAAAAACAACCCCTGAGTCCAGAATGTCTTGCAGGAGCAGGGAGGGAGAAAGGGGGGGGAGCACAGGGACAGTGTTGCCTCAAACAGAAAAGCCCACAATACGGGGATGAAATGGCTTTGGAGACTCCATCCATGACCCCAGCAGAGCCTTACGATCCCAAGGGGATCTTTCTAATGTGTCTTTAATAACTGATGGTGACAGAGTTCCCTCAGGCAATCCAGTCCAGTCCTACAGCCGGGAGGTTTTCATCCTAGCCCAAGGGAAACCTCCCGTGCTGCAATTTCACCCTATGCCTTTTTATCCTGTCACCTCTGTGCATGGAGGACAGTTCCTTGTTTTTTTCTCAGCTGCAACAGGAGCTTTTTACATATGTGCTGCCTGTTCCCACGGTTTGCCTCAGAAAAAAACAAACCTATTATTCTAATATAGCCAAATGGGGCCTTGTTTTCTACTCCTCTGATTATTCTTCCCACCCTCCTCGTGTCTCCTGGGGCTTTCTTGCATCCTCATGGCAAAGCGTTGCCGAAGCTGAGCCCAGCACTCGCTCCGAGGCGAAGTGGGACGCAGTGCTTTTGGGTGGGGAGACGGGCAAGAGAGGAGTTTTTCCTCCTTCCCCAAGTTTGCACTTCCATTTATTGCAATCTTTCCCACCGTGTCCCCATTTTCTGTTATTGAAGTGGAGGAAAAAGAAAAATTGAGGTAAATCCACTTTTTGAATAACTAACTAAACCTGCAGGTAGCTCTAGGAGGAGTTGAGTAACACAGGGAATTTAACAGCACGTCAGCAGGGGAAATTCAGGGCAAGTTTGTACAAGATGCTGCTCATGGGGACCAACAATTAGAGCCAGTCAACCTGCTGATGAAGCTCCAAATTAACGGTAACTACTGAGGGAAACATCTAGGCATGCTGGAGCAGTGAAAGCGATAGCCCAAAGATGCTAGTTTGTGCAAAGAACCAGGCGGTAAATAACACTGTCATATCACAGAGCAGGACTATAAATCAGGGGGTCCCTCATCTGTGACGCTGCATCGGTCACGCTAGGTGAAGACGTGGAGCCGGGAAGAGCCACCCTGAGCCACCCTGAGCGCAGAGGGACCTCATGGAAAGGCGGAACGAAAAGACTTGGAGGATTTGATCGACTTAACGAAGTGACTGCAGAAGGCCAGAGAGGTATCAAACGCAACACAGAGAAGGTATTTTGCAGCTGCACTACTTGAGTGTGCAAATCTGACGGCGAGCAATCAGTCCCCAGGGGAACTCAAGGCGCTGCAGACGCAATCCCTTCTCTGGGAAATGGGAATCGGGTTAATCGGAGCATCGTCGGTTCCGCTTGCCAAGATCAAAGTGCAGCGGAATACAAAATCTGCCTCCATGAACTTCCACCTCTCAAGGAAGTGCTCAGGATTAGAAGGAAATTTCAATAATCTGCTGGCTAAGCATGCACTCGGAGCGCAATAATCCTGCGCTCGAAACAGCTCGTAGCAGCAGCTAACTGGGATGGTAATAAGCTAGGTGGATCATAAACCTGATCTGATCCCATCACTACCTTATAAACCAGAACAAGGCGGGTTATAACTTATCCTGAGGTAACCTGGTGTAAACCAAGGCCGTACCAAGCCGTGAGCGGCACTGACGCAGCGCCGGCTCCCCCGGGGCGCACGGGCCCGTTGGCAGTGAAGCTTGCGGGCACCGCGCTATTGACTTCGGTATTATTTGGTGTAAACATTTCTAGCTGCTTTCTAAAATCAAGCATCGCCCCGGCGTGAAGACAGCCCATGTACAAAGCTCCGGCGAGATGGGAGCTCCTGAGCGTGCAATCTCGCGGTGGTTGGTCTGTGGTTTTGCATGAGGAATTCGAGCCGCTGCTCGATGTAGCAGCAAATGCAGGCGAGCAGAATTAACTCGTGCCTCGGAGAAGCTGAACCTCGCCATCTCCCCACTCCTCCTGAATGCTCCCGGGAGGAATGCATCCCGCTCGGGCTGCGCAGCCGCCCCGCGGCCGGAGCAGAGGTCGGGCACAGCGCGCATCCGCGGGGCAGATGTTCTCCCCAGCTCGCTGCTGTTTAATCAGAGCTGACTCCTTTGCCATGTAGGATCGAACACAGGGAGACGGGGAGACGTCCCCTCGCACGGCTCGGGCACGCCATGGCACTGCCTTCGAACCGGGCCGTGTCCCTGGCAGCCCCCACGGCTCCCAATGCCGCCACGAAGGGGCTGACGGGAGCCAGGAGAGAAGGGAACAACAGCAGAAAGCGGAGTGAGCGCGTGAGCTGAAGAGACGGGGAGAGGAGGACTGCAATGCCGAGGCATCCAGGCAGCCGCCTCGCCTCCTTCCGACAAGCTTGCACTAAAAGGTTAGCTCAGGGGATGGGTGAAAAATGTCAACAGTTCTTCAGTAAAAAAACTAATAACATTTTTATTTCTTCTCTTCCGAACTGTCCACGCATCTTTCTGGCACATTTTTATTGAAGAAACATGACTAATAATACTCTTTGGAGGGATGGGAGAGGGAGGAGAGGACTTGTCCCATTCTAAAAGCAGAAAGTCCAGGCCAGCAGGAGGGTTGGATGACCTTTGTGGTCCAGGAGCCCATCTTGGTCTGCATTTTTGTGACATTCCACTCCCAGCCAGCCAATATCCTTGCTTTCCACATGGCAAAAGCCAAGCTCAGAGCAGGAACAGGGCTTGCCATGGGTAAAACGAGATGACGCAAGAGCTAGGACCAGCAGCCAGCTTGTCCAGACACCTCTTCTACATGCACAACGTCAGCAAGATATGGGGAAAAGAACCCATGATAGTATTTTCTCCTTCCAAATTCACTACGGTTTGAAGAAGATAGCCTTAAGATTATTCTTTCCTGCATTCTGTTGGCTGCTCTTCCTCAGCAGCTGGTTCGGGGTATCCCCTGCCACCCGAGTGCCCCTTGCACATCTTGCCTGCATCGCCTCGCTCCCTTATAGCCAGGGACACTCCAGGGCACCCTCAACCCCTTGCCTGCCAGGTCACGCTGCAGAGAGGAGCACTTCAACAACACAGGAATGCCCAAACCTGCCAGCCACAAGAGGCAGCTACAGAAAAGCAGGGGCAGCTTGTTCTTCCTGGGAACATTTGAAAAGTGACCTGGGCTGTTTCAGCGTGACTAAGGATGATCCCGGCTTGGGGGGATCCTGGAGGCAACCACAAACAGCTGAAGAAGTTCCTCACGAGCACGGTAAGTTTTACTCTTTATCTATGTGGACACAAAACCTGCAGCCTGATACCTGCTTCTTCAACCAACCTACAAGCAGCATCTCTTGGACCAAGAGAAAGCAGCTACCCTGTGCATATGTTGCTCTTAATACCAATTAATCCCCTATCGATTGACAGCTTAAGTGGAGCTTAGCTGCTGCTTGTTGCCTGGTGGAACTGCTGATGCTTGCGGACCTCCTGGGCTGGCACTAGGAAAGCGGTGGAGCTGACAAGGGCTTGCGTAGGGCCAGGACAGGTCTTCTCTGGAGCCTTGTTGCCCAGGGAAGGCTTGCTCCCCCCGGAGACACACCAAGATGCCACTACTCAGCAGCTCATCCCAGGCTGGCGAGTGCGTTGGGAGAGATGCGCCCTCCAAACACACCCAACTCCAGGGCACTAAGTCCCCTTCTCTACTTAAAAGGCCTCCTCCTCCTAAGTTCAGAAGATCTTAGCAGTGAGATACATGCCCACCATGGATGCTACCGCTTGAAGCTCTTTTGCTGACCCCTGCAGAGACCTCGTATCGCAGAGCTCCATGAGGATCCAGAGCTGTGTGTAGGACCTGTCCTAAGCAGCACTGCGTGCCCAGCTCGGAGAGCCCCAATGCTAGATCAGGGGTTTGGAGCCAGGAGCCCCCCCAAGCCCCTCACAACCTATCTCAGCTCCAGCGATCCAGCCCCTTAGGCCATGGAATCTCAGAACGTCCCAGCAGGGGTTTCCACAGGAGCTGGTGAAGTTTCCACTGCCAGAGGATGAGTCCTCAGAGGACGTCGGGAAGTTGCCAGCGCTGCCAGCCCTCCCTGCTCACTGTCTGTCACAGCCAGGCAGCGTCAAGGACAACGTTCCAGTCCCGGTGCACGTTTCCTTCACACACACTGGCCACAAAGCATTGCTATGAGAATAGGATATCTGAGGTGACAGCAGGTGGCCTCGGCGGGGTCCTCGGAGGACAGGGACATAACACTGCCTTCCAGTTTAGGAGGCCAGTGTTCACGGAGACCCGGGACAACATGGTCTGAGGGTGGCTGTGCTCCCACCCTCATGGGCAGCAGGTCAGCAAGGTGCTGCTGTGGCCAGGTCTGAGGGACACCCTCAGAGCCACCTCCACTGCCACCCACACCAGCTTGGGGCTCGGCAGTGCATGGGGACAGGGAGCAATGGGACTGAGCAAGCAATGGTGATGGCAATGATGGAGAAAGCAGAGGTTTATGCAACGTGGCATCCTGGCTTTTTCAGGCGGGGAGGCTGCCTGCTTTAGACAGCTCAGGTTGCCCTCCAGCTAGGGGAAAAGTGATAACTGAGCAGCGACTCGCCTCGACTTTCAGACGAGTTTTAGACGGGTTTCAATGGGAGCAGAGCTGCAGGCTCGTTGGAGAAGCTCCAAGGAGAGCTCTTCACAGTGCTTAATGCCCCCAGTTGCCTCTTGGTTCAATAACACGATGTATATCCAAGCACATGCAAACCCCTTCTGGGGCCTCACCCTCCACGACTCGCTTCCAAAAAGAATTCAGCACCTTAATCCAGAAGTAGCATGGAAGCTTCTCAAGCCCCGAGCAAAATGGGCATCAGCCAAAGGCAGCTGGACCCAGGAGCCGGGTTGCTCAAAGGCTTGAGTTCACCTCTATGCCCGGTTTAGACTCTCTGCAACCTTTGTTAAGTCATGTAGCCTCGGCAGGCCCCAGCCGTTCTTAAATGAGAGGTGACACCTTGTCCTCTTATGGAGACCACTGTCGTAATGCACAAGAAGATAGGAGCATCTCTGATCAGTATTCTTAATTATATAGGTTGACCAAAACAACTGAAAAAACAACAGACAAGTCAAAACTGTTGTGCTCTGACCAGAACATTCCGCTTAATATTTTCCTCTCATAGGAAAACACAGTGAACACAGTGTTATTTCCAAGGTATCACCAAGGACTAACTCTGCTTCCAATCACCTCATTCTACTCTTTTCCATTTCTGTGGTTTTTTTTTTTTTCAAACATAAAACATCTGGTAAAACATGTCCTCCTGACTGGTATGAAATGCAGAGTCAAAACAACCCCCCAGCAGCAGGACTCGGTGACAAAGGGCTGATGTCAGAAGCACCGATGCTCCGGTAGCCTCCACTGACGCAATCCTCATAGCCAAAGGCTCCTGGCTCGGGCTGAGACAAGGCGATTACTTTTTAATTTGCAAACTGTGCATATCCCCTGCCCGGTGTTTACGAGGGGCTCCAGCTCGGTGCTGAGCTACTGGCCAGTTAATTGTGGGAGAGTCAGCTCCTGTCCAGGGTGCTTTAACCTTGCTGCTCACATCCAGCTCAGCGACGGCTTAAAGTCCAACTCGGAGGCACTTGAGGGTAATAAACTGCAAGCGGGGAGGGGGAGAGGACACTACACCGTTACGATTCTGCAAAGGTTTCTGTTTTCTTTCTTGTTATCCTAATAACCCTTTTATAGAGCGCGTTGTTGGCAAAGCCCTCTGCTGAGGCAGCCGGTTCTGTGTAGGCACAAGACAATTTGCAAAAGCAATAAACTGACATTCAGCTGAAAAAGCCTGCGAGAAAGATGAGCCATCAGCAAATCCCCCTACACATCCGTGGCCTTAAAGACACATTGGGTTTATATTGCAGTTATAAAAAAAGCAAACCCAAACAAACACGCTCCGTGGTGGCTGCAAGCTGCATGGGCAGAGACTGGCTGCGAAGTAGCCCCAGCTCCACGGTCCCTCCTGCAGCCCTCGACCGACCACACGCACACGCTTCACGAAAATCCCGTCGGAAACTGCTAAGGAACCGACCTAAGGATGGGTCAGCCGATGGCCTCTGCTCCTGCTGTTGGGATGATTTCCAGGGATTGCCAGCCTGGGGTGGTCAGAGACCTTGAGGCGTCTGGCCTGGAGCTGTTCATAGGAAACGACTCGTTTGCTCAGGGGTGATGCTGCACTTCAGATCCACGAGCCCTTCTGGCTCTCTGCGTTTACCACCTCGCACCATTTACAGACAGCACCTGTGTCTCTGCTCTGTCTCTGGCTTCTGACTCACGTTCACAGCTAAATGTCCCAGCTTTGGCTGGGAGAGCAACACCATCGCATCTCCATGTGTCCTTGTCACCCCTTCTTGGGGACAAAGCCAGGACAGCTAATACTATCACAAATCCATGTTCCCCTGTCATCCCTTCTTGGGGACAAAGGCAGGATGGATGGTAGCTCATACCATCACATCTGGATGTGTCCATGTCCCGCTCCTGGAAGCTGTCACCACGCAGGGGTGGCTCAGGGCACAGGTACCTGCTCCTGAGCTTCCCGGGCCCGAACCAGTGCCAACATTACAGCTTACACCATGCTGCACTGCAAATCATGACATCTCACGTCGCCTATGGCTGTCTCTGCCATAGGATGACACAGGCCGTGTACTTCACCCCTCGCAGCCAATCCAAGTCCCCACTCTCGTTCTGCTGGGCTAAACACATTAAGGTCTCCTCATGCAACAGTTCCCTCAATATCCTGGAGGTGTTTGCACCACTCCAGGGGAAACTGCTCCCTCTGGGACCAGGACGGGACATGGACAAGCCTCATCAGGACCCTGTGTGGGGCCGTGACGACCTCCATCCTGCTGCAGGGAATCTTATCTCTCGCTGTGGGCTGCCTCTTCCATGAGCACATTAGCAGCTCGCAGCATCCTATGATGAACTGCTACAGCTCAGACTTTCTCATCTCCGGTTTCTGGTTGGTCAACCCCAGACTTGCACAAGAAATTCTTGTGCTCACCCATGCACTGTGTTATCCTTTTATCCCATTCTCTTTGTGTCTCAAAGACGGTCAGACTGTCTCAAGGTCACCAGCTCCTTCTTGGAAACAGCTTCATCCCTCCCTACCCTCACAAGGCTTGCGTCTCCTTCATAGATTGCACTAGCAAAACCCTTCTTTTTGCCCAGGTCATTAATCAAAACCACAAAACAAGATCTGGAGACAGGGGCAACGCACCAGTAACATCCCTCAGCCTTAATAGCCCCATGCATCCTAGTTCTTTCTGCAAGGACTTCATCGTATTCAGAGTGGACATGCATGAAATTTAGCATTAAAGGGTCTCTGGACAGCCAAGGACACAGGTCTCCAAAGAATAAGTCATCAGCTAAGGTGTAAAGAAGAGCAAAATTTATTGCATTCAGTGCCAGAGCAGCTACAGAAATCAAGACTGAGAAAATAGAGACATATTACCAGGACAAAGCCTACCACAGAGTTTTAAGTCTATATTTTTACACACGGCTAGTCCTACTAACATTATTGCAGTAGCTGAGGGTTTTTTTTTTCCTTTTTAATGGGAGAGCTATTTATGGAGAACTCATCTAAGTGTTCATCATCTTCCTAGGATCCCGTTGGAGGAGAAGGACTCATAACTCAGGGGCCTGCTGGACATGAAAGGCAAACAGATGTCAGTGTGAGCAGGGAGGAGATATGGGGAGGATCTAGTTGTGCACCTAATAACCCCACTGATAACCCTGCTCACAGCGAGCCAGGCGGCTGAGCACGCAGAGAATGACCCTGCTCTTGCTTTGAGGTGCTGTCACCTTCCCTGCCTGAACCAGCACCGGTGTTCGGGATCCACAAGCACCACCCGTGCATCGTAGTGCACCACCATGTCCTTTCTCCCACCAAAATGCTTCTCAGGA
Source organism: Crypturellus soui (assembly GCA_032275445.1). Lineage (NCBI taxonomy): Eukaryota > Metazoa > Chordata > Aves > Tinamiformes > Tinamidae > Crypturellus > Crypturellus soui. Next base: position 1,402,215 of record JAUBNY010000109.1, on the reverse strand, counting down.
ACCATCTCTGACAGCCTGAAGGGGCAACCAGCCGACCAAGGCCAGGAGCACAAGACCACAGGGACGGCCACATCCACCCTCTGCGCCAGCGCTCCAAGCGGAGCCCTGCGCCACCGCGGGCTCTGCCCCTCCTGCCCGCACCCAGCGGACACGGGAGAGTGCTCGCTAACCAGGGAGCGGGCACGGCAGCGGGCACCGGAGCGGGCAGAGCAGGCGGAGGCAGGGAAGCGGCAGCTTGCAGCTCGTCGGAGTCCTGGCAGCACCGCTCTGCACTGTGTCAGCGCTCCCTCTGCTTAATCGCCTTTCCAAAAGAGCATCTTGGTTAAATAGGATGATTCCTATTAAGATAATTAACTCCTCCGGTAAGATCCGAACTGACCTCCCTTTGCTTTACTCTCTCCAACCCCTTTCAGCCAGACCCGCTCCCTTCATCCCCCACTGCTTGGCCGCTCTCACAAGCTCCATCATCGCTTTCATCCCTTCCTCATCACTGACTCAAAGCTGCCCAAATCCTTACACTAAGCTGGCTTCCCTCCCCTACGCAGGTATTTGCCATCGCCAAGCTGCCCATTTTAATCTTTTTTTATGGCCTCCGCACTTCTTTCCCCTATAAGCAGCCTCCTCTTCCTCTGCCCATCGCTCCCACCTCCACACAGACCCAATCCCTCCTTCTCTTCCCCAGCATCCTACACTTGTCCCAAAGGTCCCCAGTCTGCCACCCTCTCTCCATTGTGCAGGTTCTTGACTTCATCCCCTAAAAAAACCCTGGTTTTGCAGAAAGCCACCACAGCCCGATCTGCTCTACGTGCAGTCCAGCTACCTGCAGGATTTTTACTGCGAGCACCAACCACAAGAGAAGGCTGAAGCCAAACCCTTCCCCACACTCTAGCAGCTGGTGCACCCTCGCGTCCCTCCTCACCCACTTCTCCAAACAAGGGTGTCTTTCTGGAGCAGAAACTTCAGGGCAAGGGGGAGGGTTGAGATTCTTTTACATGTTTCGTATCCCTTTTACTTAAAAACCGCTTTATGTAGTTGTCAGATACCAAAACGAGATTTTTTTTTCCTCTTTAGCAGTCTCTGAAATAAGGATGCTATGTAGGATCAATTTTTTATGGCAGTAAAGTAAAGGGGGGAAAATAGCAGCAATTTTCTCTTTTGAGCATGGCCTATTTAATGGCATGGGTGTCACGGTGCAGCTTTATCTAGAGAGAGGGAGAAAGAGCCACAAAATGGCACTGTGGTCAATCAAAGATTTCTACACTACAATCTGCGCCCCCATCTCTCCCGGAGCCAATTGGGATTTCCATCACTCCTCGGGTCCTTCCTTCCCATCTCTCTCCCCAACAGAAGCGAAAGCACAGCAGTAAGTGGCAAGATCCAGTGGCCCCTCTGCAGACAGCACCAGCATGCAGGACGTGGCCTCTCCGCCTCATCAGGAATCTAATTCTCACCATTGAAAATGTAATTTGGGAGTTCACCTCTGGCCCTGATTAATCCTCTCTGCCATTAGCTGCACACAGGGAGGACGTGTGGACCTCTGCCTTTGAGCACGACATGTTTTTAGATGTCAACATCTCTATATCCCACGACCTGCTCTTGAATCCACATCTGGAAGAAGGGACTTTGCAAGATGCCAAGTCCTCCCACAGGGACCCCACACCTCTTCCCATGGCCACACTGCTGGCTTTCAGCGCAGCGAAGTGACGACTCTTCCCATGGTGACACCCCAAACGATGAGGCTTCCACGTGGAAGGAAGGCTGGAGCTCCTTGCTCGATCCTGCTGCGTCCCCAGCTCCGATGGGAGCAATGTGCTCCCAGCCCACGCCAGCTTCCACAGCGAAGGCTTTCCAGGGCCAAGGACAAGGAGAGGGGTTAATACAGAGAAAAACTGACAACGATGATGTCTTTGCCCACGAGCCACAGCTCTCCAAGCTCCTCATGCAGCTGGTGAGAAGATACCTGCAAGTGGCCTTGAAGCAGGCGCAACTTCTCCCCCACTCAGGTGCCCTGCGGCATCTCTCTGTGGTGAGGCTGTTCGGGGCTGCCCCCTCACTCCACAACATGTGCAAACTGAGGTGGACCTCAAAACATCTCTAGCCCAACTTCCTGGTCAAGGCAGGGTGCCACCAGGTGACTCAGAACCTTATCCAGTCTGGTTTGGAAAACCTCCAAGAACGAAGGGGCTTGGAGAAGAGAAAGAGCTGGAGAAAAGAAAGAGCAAGGCAACCAAGGCCACCTTGGCCAAGTAACCATGACTGGATCCAGAATCCCAGCAACGTTAGCTCCCTTGAGCTGCAGGAGCACCCCCAAGGAGCTGCCCAAAATCCAGATTGCACTGTACTCAGAGGTCCATAGAGAGAAAGCTCTGTTCGTGCACAACCCCTCCAGGCCCACGGGTGCTGGTGGCACTTGAACAGCAGCACCCCCGAGCTGCACTACCTGCCAACAGATGCATCCTATCCCTCGCTCAGTACTGAGCCTTCAACATAATTAGCAATTCTGCACTACAAAACATTGTCCCAGTAGGATAATAAACTCCAACATCTGTCAGAAGAGCTAGTGCCTATCGAATTGCCAAGAGAAACATTTTTCTTCTCATTCAATTCACAGCTAAATTGAAAACAACCCCAGAAAGTATCCAGTGGTACCGGATCACTATACATCTCGACGAGCACGCAAGCTGTTCCCCATTGCAGAAGAGGCATCCTGGCCATACAGCGATCACTCACTCAAATTAACAAATCATTTTATTTAGATATGAAAAGAATCCGTAATTGACTGATGGTATGTGCCCATATGGCGCCGTAGACGGAAAAGGAAGCAAAATACTCAATGCAATTGGCCCCTTGGAACACGCACTTGTTGCAGCTTGGGGAGGGGAATGAGATGACAGGAGTGGCCATGGGGAAGAGCCGGGCTGTCCATCCAGGGAATCATGAATCGACACAGCCTTCTCGGCACCAAAGCCCTACTGGAGCGTAGAGTAGGGAGACAGTGCCTGGATGAAGCAGACAGTTCCATAAGGAAGGATCTATAGCTGGAGCATCCCGTAATACAACACAGCACCAGAAGAAAAGGGCACCCTTGTTTCCTAGCTGAGGAAAATGAGGTTCACACAGAGGAACCCACCACGCACATGCCCCTGCAGGTCCCACTACGGCAGGGTTAGACCATGGGAGAGCACTGTCCTCGCTTCGTCACCTCCAGCGGTCTAGGGCATCGTCTGCAGAAGCAGCACGTTGAGGGGGAGCCCTGGTCATCTCCGAGCAGCCACACAAGGACATGATGGATGAGAATGGCCCACGTCCACGTTAAGCCACACTGTGGCCCATGCGGCATGTTTCAAAACACGATGTGGAAATTGTGGCGAGGGCAGCTCTTCGCTGCTTTAAAACCAGGTCTCTCTTTGGACTGCAGTGTGGATGTCATCTGTTTGAATACGTGATGCAGGGAAGTGACTAACTGGCACGCACAAAGCCAAACAATGCTCTCTCTTTATCGGAATTAATTTAGAGCATAAATACAAAAGGCCACATTTTGGGGAATTAGAATAAAACAGTCTCTCAGGCCCTTATTGAAAGCAGCAGTCAGCGTGTTCCCAATGCTCCATTTTCTAGACTGCAGCATGTCAGGGCCTCACACCGGCCCGTTTTGTCATGCACACGTGGGCAGGATGGGCAAAGACATCCTAGATGGATCAGTGCCAAGGGAGCCTGTCCACAAGTAAGGATGGAGAGACTCCAGGCTCCTATGTGCCCAGGTACGTCCAGTTTCCAAGTAGTTTTGGACAAGAGTAAAGCAAATATTTGTACTTGGTGCTCTATCAACAAAACTTCTCCTTGCAAACATTGCTGTATTTGCACACTCAGCTCAATGGCAAGAGATGAGGGACAGAGTTGGGCTCCTGTAACAACTCCTGTGTCCGTGCAGGATGGCGCCGTGACTTTGTAGGACCTGGCCGAGGCGATCCGAGCCTGGGCCCGAGCAGGACCATGCAGAAAGGCCCTTGGCCCCACTGCTTGCCAGCACCCGTGGCTGATCCTCCACACGCACCACACGCTGGACACCCCGGCACCAAGACCCACACGTCTCGACAGCTCCAAGGCAACGTGGGCAGCGAAGACTCCAGAGGAACTTAAGCCAGCTTGGAAAAGGAAGAAGGCTAAAAGAGAGGATATCGTTTTTGGCTCTCTGGAGCAGACAGAGGGCAGAGCTGAGAGGCCATCGGGGCCAAGACGGCCCAAGGCTCTTCGCAGGGAGCTGCTCTCCCGCTCTGGCGCTGCCCCACTGGCACTGTGGCAGCGGTGAGAGAAGATGATGTGCGACAGCGGCGAAGCACCCGAGGCCTTATCTGCTGCACACAGACGGCACGGAGCGAGGGAAGGCGGCAGGGACGAGCATGGGGCTTTGGCTCTAGTCCCTCACGCCAAACACAGGTGAGCGCAAGCAGACGAAGAAGGCGTTGGGAATGTCTGCCGGCTGCAAGCCCTGCCTCCCTGGGGCTGGTCCCCAAGCCACTCATTGCCATCCCCTGCAGCAAGGAAGCCCGCTGCGGTGCACCCAGCTAGCACAGGGGCTCGCGCGTTGTTCTGGGCTCAGCGGGAGCAAAAGACAGTGCGGTTAAAGCCCTGCTCCAATCCGCAGGCTCAGGAGCATCTCGTGACATCTTGTGCCAGCTCGGCCAGCAAACGGCATTGCCAGGCGTCACGTTAAGCGAGCCCTGGTGCAAAGCCGAAGGTTTCGCAGGGGTTGCTGCTCCCGCCGAGCGGCTGCAGGGAAGCTGGCCCGGTGCATGGCACAATCGCTCTGGAAGCCCCATGACATTCTGGGACCCTTGAGGTAAATAAACGAGACAAGCAGATGGTTTCCTGGACAGCAAACCTGCCTCCTCACCTCTCCTCCAGCGCCCGCTGCAGGCTGTGGTTGCTGCCGTTCCCCGCAACAGGGACGGTTCAGCACGCGCGCTCGGAGTCTTGCTCGGAGCCACTTCCCAGAGGACTCGTCTGTACAGTGGCACGAAGCGCTGTGAGCGCAAAGCCAGAGGACCGGCAGGCAGCTCCACGGGAGCGTTTTAGCACTTTTCCTCTGCCCAGCCTGGGGTCCTTGGTTCACATCCCGCCTCAGACAGCTCCTGAACGCAGTTGCACCCCGTCTATGCCAGTTCCCGCACTGCTGCCAGCAGAGAGGAGCTCCATGGCAGTGTCCTCCAGCATGTGTCACCACCCTGCCAGGCACAGAAGAGCAGAACCCATCCAAGACCATAAAGGAGAAGCCAACCGTGCACCCAGCCCAGGCATCCTAACTTGCAGCGCCTGTAGCAGGGGTTTGCGGGGCATGGAACAGCCTTTGGTGCTGCAGTCAGAGGTCTGTGCACTCTTCTGCATGGGGATGGGGGTGAACAACAACTATAACTGGACTGAAAAAGCAGAAAGCAGCAAACAAATGCCATGGCTGAGACATCCATCTGGCCCAAGCTCAGAGTCTGTAAGGGCTCTGCCCACCTCCACTTCAGGGGTACAGCTCCCACCCATACCAGCAGCCCAACGGCCCCCAGGTTTATTTGATCCAGTGCACAGCAGACCTGAAAGGCCATGCTGGAAATAACCCCAGGAAAAACCCCAAACGCATCATTCTGCGGGAGACCAGAATGAACTAAAACAGAGCCACACCACCACAAGGGCCACCTAAATGATTCTCTCTAGCTCAAGACAAAGTTACAGGCTCGAGGCAGGAATTAGTGGGTGAAACCTTTTGGCCTGCATTGTGCAGGAATCAGACTGGGTGACAGTAACTGTCCCTCGGGGCCTTTCCATCTGTGAAGCTACAAGAATCGGAGCAGAGGGAGAAACGATGCCCAAAGGGCTGCTCCCCAAGGTCACAAGACAGGAGGAAGGATGAGGCTGGGAACAGCTCAGGCACAAGGGAGCTGGCAAAGGTTTGGTACTGACTGCACTTTTCCAAGGTGGCAGGACACGGTGGCGTCAAAAGGAAAGGTAATGACATTGAAAGGACAAATGAAGAATCTCTTGTCAAACACTGACATTTCCAAGGGTCCCGTCAAACCTGTAACAGGCCAAAGTTGTGACCACAAACCCGGGCAACCCGCAGCAGAGTCCTGGGCTTGCTTGGAGGCTCTGGGGCCGGCCAGGGCACCCTGCACACGTCCACATTGCATCCCGGCGGGACGGCTGTGCTCTGAGCGCCCGTGCGCTCAGCAACACCCACCGAGATTAATGACCAGGAGGAGGAGTCCGCCGGGGAGATAAAAGCATTATGTTAAAAGCATGGCAGCAATTACAGCCGTATTAGTCACAAAACACTGCACACTTGGAGAGATTTTCAGTTGGGCTCCTTGTTTATGTCCTCGTCTTCCTCCTCCTCCCTGCACAGAGCTGGTGTTCACCCTCTCCCTGGAATGGGAGCAGCATTAAGCAGCCCTGAAACCCAAATGCCCCCAGGCCTGCTTAAAATTCAATGGGATTTCAAGGTCAAGCAACACCAACAGCCCCAACAGGAAGATACCACTCCGCAAGCGAAATAACAGAAAGCCCTTTTCGCCTGGCCCCTCATTTCCCTGCACATCCCTGACTGCCCAGGCTCCCGCTGCCCTCCCTTTCTCCCCAAACCAACCCTTCCCACTGCTTATAAGCACTGCTTATCTTGCTGCACCTCACGGAAATGCTGATCTTTTGGTCGCCCTTGTTTCCCTCTGCTCCAGGTCTGCGCAGAGGGTCTTCGGGTCTGCGCAGAGCGCTGGAGCTGCGTGCGGAATTTCAGCTGCCAATGCTATGGACTTCTGCAGGGGTCTCACTGGTGCTTGATTAATCTCTAATGCCTCTCTTAAAATCAATTTGCTTTCCTGATCGGCACTGAGTACTGAATTGATATTTTCATAGATTCTTTGTAACACCTCTGAGATACGTCACCAGCCCAGAGCCCAGCACTGCTGATGGAAAACAGTGATCACTCTTCCTTGGATCCGTCACCCAGCGATGCTGGATTTTGCCAGGTCTTTTACCAGACAGAGCACTCAGTGCCCATCTTCCTTACAGCTTTTCATACTTGACTTTCATTTTCACTACCCGGGATGCCCTAGCCTTAGTGCATCGTTCCCAGTCCCCTTTCCCGGGCTAATTTTGGGGACTCCGAAGCCGATCCGTGCGCTCGCCCTGCAAGGCAGGCTAGGACGGCCGTGCAGCAGCACCATGGGCAGGAAGGGCCTGACTGCGGTGCGCGCTCCTCGCTCCCCATCTCCAAGGTTACAGTGTCTTTAGGTGGCAGCAGCCAGTGGGAGCGGCGGCAGCGCCGGCCACTGGGCTGGGAAGCAGGGACGCCCTCAGACCGGCCGCCCGCGCCTGCAGACGATCTGCTTGTTTCGCCGCTCACTCTCCGATGCCAGCTAATTACAGGATTGTCAGGGACACTGATGCACGTCGCGGTCAGCGCAATTTAGCTGTCCTCTTGCAGCAACGTGCGTGCAGCAAGATTTTAGCTACAGCCTCAACAGAGGGGAAGGGGGTGCAAATGGGGAATGTCTCCTGCTCCGGGCGCACTGTGCCGGGTACCGCGACAGAGATGCCGGCGCAACAGGACGTTTTGCAGAAACCATCCATTAGACTGTGTGCATCTTTTAGGGGCTGCTGGAGGCACCTAAGAGGGATAAATGTCCTTTGGGGGAAGCAAAAAGAAGAGACGGAACAGGAGGAAAGCTGCAGGCAAGGAGCAGATGGCCTTTGAGAGGCTGTTTTTTTAAGTCAAGGAAGAAGGTAAGTCAATTTGTAAAGACAGCAGAAAGAAAAACACCTTGCAGTATCCTGAGAGGACGGTGGCTCTGGCGTGGAAACATGGCAGAGGCAGGAACACGTACGTAAGAGGCAGGTTACGCACGAAAACAGGGGCACGGATAAGCACATAGAGCCTGAAGATAACATGCAGGGAGAGGAGAGGGTGTTGGCGCAAAGCAGCTATTACTGGTGGTTTTGACCATGCTAAGGAGCAGGAAAGAGGACACAGAAACAGCAGAAACACTGCGAGGAGCGAGAAAATCAGCAACCAAAATAACTGCAGGGGTGTGGAGAGGAATCTGAAAGGCTTCAGTGCGGGAGGCCATCAGCCTTGGCTGGTGACGCTCGTCTTCGTGCTCCTGGACCGCTGCCCATTACTCTTGAATACAGGTGCTGGGTGGCAGGGGAGCCCTGGTGACCAGGGCAGTGCCACGTGGCTCGTCCTCAAAGGCCCTGGCTGTCCTGGCCACCTTGCTGGGTGGGATCCATGGCACTAGTGAAGCACCCACAGAAGTGCAACCTGCTTCAGCAGAGTCTGAGGCCAATCAGCACCACGATGCTTGGCCTGGCACACACACTATAGGTACCTTTGCCTGAACCTGTATGGCCAGCATGCATCACCCATACCTGTAAGTCTGGGGCCAGCACGCAGTATTAGGGTATCATTACAGAGACCAAGCTGTCCTTAAATCAAGTCGCTCCTATCTGCCACCCCAGTCCAGCTCGAGGTTGCAGCCAACGCACAAACCTCACTGAAGTTCGTAGCTCTTCGTGCTACATTGGCGTGTCTGGAGTACTTGCAGGGTGACACTTGAGCCATGGGAAAATTTCCCAAGCCTCCTAAAAGAGAGCTCGATATTTCCAAAGTGCACAGTCACTAATTTTAGCGTCATGGTTTGCAGCAAACCAAGCGCATCTCCTAAGAACATAAATCCCGAGCTCGGCGCTTTGCATAATTCTTCCCAGGATTCAAATGCCTGGAAAGTCTTTATATGAAATACATATGAAACAGCAGCAAAGAGTCACCTCAAACAGTTTTAATTTATGAACTGTCAGACAAAGATACCTCAGAATTAAGGGGGGATGGAAACAATCCTAACTCTTTGCTTGACACCCTCCACAACCTCAAAATATCCTGTTGATTCCTTCCTTGGGTGCAGATTTGCACACTGTGCTCCAATACAGAAGCAGGAAGTGTTGGGAGACACAAGACAGATGTGTTCAAGACAGAAGACAGATGTGCTCCGAGACACAAGTATGGCAGGAGCTTAAAACTGCAGCACTTATTTAAAAGGCAGTAATGCATTACCCCTTGAGGGGAAAAAAGAATTTAAATAGTTTTTTAAGAAAGAAAACAGGGTGATTAATTAAACTTGCTATTTTCAGAAAGGATCCATCAGAACAGATGTGCCCTGGTCCTTCCTTGGGGACATTTTGCATAAGAGAAGCCCTGCAGCTCGTTATTCCCCAAAGCCTCGTGCTGTTACAGATCAAGACAACGGCAATTTGTGCACTTTTTCAACGGGAAATTATCAGTTACACAAGTACCAATCACACTGGCAACAAAACCATCAAGCTGGCACCCCAAAAGCACCAGTTTATCAAATATCTCCTGGTAGCTCATGGCTGAGAGGGCATCTAATCAGTGTATATAAGTACCTCAAGGGAGGCAGTGAGGAGGATGGGGCCGGCCTCTTTTCACTGGTGGCCACCGACAGAACTAGAGGCAATGGCCACAAACTGAAGCACCAGAAGTTCCACAGGAACTTAAGGAAAAAATTCCTGACAGTGAGGGTGACAGAGCACTG
>JAUBNY010000109.1:1340549-1351318 GCA_032275445.1 Crypturellus soui | reverse complement strand
GCAGGAACACAAGAGTAATGCCAGATTCTTCTTGCAAAGCTCCATATATACATATATATTAGAGATATAAATATGTACATATCTAAAGTGCAACTGAGATGACAGGGAAAAGGATTAAACCCCTGTAGCAGCCTTGCTCAACTTGCAGATCAAGGCAGGAAAGAACCACCCAGCAGCAAACTAGCAAGGGTAGGGGGGAAATACTAACAGAGGCAAAACATCACAAATTAGTGAGCTGAAATTAAAAAGAAATGAGGATGGGGGCGGGGGGGGGGGACAAGGGAGGGAAGACACCATAAAGATATCCCACAACCTGAAAAACTTAATCCGAAATACTTCAAAGCACAGGGCAGTTGCAGGCAGTCAAGTACATCGTAAGCCAAAGCACTAAGTAGCCCGCTGAAAAGCAGACACAGCCAATTATCAACACACATTCAGAGCGGCGACTGGATACGTAAAGAGCAAGATCTGATATAGCCTCAGAACATCCATTCTCCACATTCACTTCTTTGCCTTGCTCCTAATGGACATTAAATGATGCTCATCTGTGCTATTAATTCCCTCTGCGTCTACATATGCAGCGAGCTGTCAGGGCTGAGGAAAGCACTTGCCATTACCCAACTCCCTACACGTGCACTGAGCAACCTGGCCTTCGAAGAGACCGAAAAGGGGGTGGAAATAATCATATTCCCACAGCGGCTCCTTCATGACTTGCTGAGACATCAGGAAGAAGTCACAGCCCTTCCCAGGGCTCAGTTTGTCCGATCATAAGATACTAAGCAAAACCCAGATCCATGTGTGCTCAGATCCACATATGCTCTCTGCACAGGGAATTAGGTGGCACAGCAGAGCTGTCTGCTGGCCTACCCCATCAGACAAGAGATGGTCTGGGCTGTTTGGGGTCTCATCTCACCAAACCTGCTGTTCACACCAGTACACGCTCCGTCATCGCCCTGCTCGGAGCCTCGGCTCCCCGATGCCTCCTGCATCTCACTCGGGGTCCCTCTTGGGTTCCTGCTTTCCTGCACCACCTTCAAGCACCCCATGCAGGGCATCAGGACTCCCCATTCTGCCTTTCATTAAAACCTCCAGCTACAGAATTGCTTATTCTAGAAGCTAGCAGAAATATTGCAGTACTTAGTGGCCCCTGAAAACCTGGAGTACTGTGAAGATAGGGATAAAAAATGAAAACGTCTGCTTGGAGAAGCAGTGCCACAAGTCTCAGAGGACTAAACCTAGTATCAAGGAGAAGCCTCGTCATCTACTGTTCTTTATTTAAAGTCTCAGGGTTTCTAGGCTATGTCATGACTTGAGATGGAGGTTGGCTCATGGCTGACCAGACTGTAACAAGGAACCTGCCATTTCCCCAGGGTTAAAGTCATCCCAGCCAGGGACAGCAGGATACTCGAGGAACAGAGTGGACTCGTGATCACTCAAGGGCACAGAACAGACCCCCTGGGACAAGGACGGAGCCTAGGGGAGAGCCACCTGCAACAGAAGCGACCAGCAAGATGACACCGAGGTGCTGCACACCCGAGCGAGGACGATGTGTCGCGGTGACACGGAGCAAGACGAGCACAGAGCCCTGCTAGAGGAGAGGGGCTACAGGGAGCCCCGAGGCAGCACCAATCCCACGTCCCCTGTCCCCATCGCATCTCTTGCTGCTCAAATGCCCTCGCCTGGTGCTCAAGGCCCTTGCAGTGACCGCAATCACTGGAGCGTCCGCGCTGCATTAGCAGCCTGTCAGTGTCTGCGCAGCATCAGGGATAACCAGGCAGGCAGCGACACCGGCATTGCCGCCAGGACGGCCCTGTTGTCTGCGGCATGAGCAGGTCTACAGGACTGCAAGGACGGGGCAAAAGAAACAGCCTCGTGCAGAGGCAGCAGGTCCCAATTTCCCTGCTAGGAGACAGCAGACAAGGGACAGAGGGGACACCAGCCCACGCCTGCAGAGAAGGGAAGGCAGCAGCATCCTGCCCTACAGTGCACCAGACACCCTTGTCCCCATCCACAGCAGCAACCAGGACACAGGTCTTGCTGCCGGATCCAGGGCCTGCTACAGTCTCACACGAGGCAGCAGCTGCAGCATCTCCAGCACCCAAACGCGTTCACAGACCCCAGCACCTCTAAACAACATACGCCTGCAGCAAAACGGGGCAGGGGGAAAGCCGGCTGATTTGCGGTTCTGGGTGGTTATCCTGGGGTTTCCTGGTTATCAGGGCCACAATAACAAAAGCTTCAGCTTTTGGAAACACCGCACTTGCTTTTCCAGTTCAACGCTTCCCTTCGGGATCTGCACAGCAGAACTTTAATCGCTGTGATTAAAGTCGTGTCTGCAGAGAACAGCTGTACTCCTTCAGATGAGCACAGCTAAAATTGCACCTCCGATGCTGTAGGAGGGAGCGATGCTGCTGGAGATGTTCTCTGCTGCTATATTTTATCTTTATGCTATTTCTATCAGCGCTGCTGCCTCTGTGTTATGGATTTTGCTGGGTTCACCCCATGGTCCCTACCAGGGTAATCTCATATCCGACCAGAACCACGGACGGATCAGATCAAGGGTGCATTGATAGAGCACTGCAGACCCTTACAGGGCATGAAGCTCCTCTATTCCTACACGGTGAATTTATAACAGCTGAAGTCACATTCCTGCTGGCTCATCTATGACCAAGAATTAAAACCAAATTCAGATGGGAGCGGCAGAAGTAAAGAAGTTGGAAGCTCTTTTCCAGGTAGACATGGCCATGCTCTACCAAAGTACCACTGCGCTGGGTCCATCAGAAGAACATCCTGGAGCTGGGAGGAAGAGGACACAGCGGGAAGGGCTCCTGGAGACAGAGAACATCGCTGCTCCATCACCTGCAGACGTACCTGGGGAAGGTGCAATTTTCCTGCTTGCTTTGACTGTGTGACCCAGCCTCCAAGGCTCTTGGACCCTCGGAGCTGCTTTAGGCCAGCTTGAAAATAATCAGGAAACAAATTTTCCCCAAACGGCTTTACCTTCCGTGCCAGCAAAGCTGCTTGCAGGAAGGGCTGTGAAGGAGGCTGTGCTGTGCAGGCCTCGTTAACACGCTACCACGCAGCCACGTTATGCGGGTTTTGCTTCTAGCTACATGCAGAAAAAGGGCTATTTACCTCACGTTGCCTTTTCTTTTATTGATGGCTACCACTGGCCAAATTCAGCGCTCAGCTGCTCTGCTGTAAATTTAGGCTAACTCCGCTGACATGGAATTACACTAAATCTCTCATTAGAGCTACAGCGATTGAAATCTAGGGCAGCATACATCAGCAATATCAACAGTTACCCTGCTTTCTGCAGAGTAATGATCTACTAAAAAAATAAGATTTTTAAACAGCAACTTTGCAATTCTTTTTATTTACCTTATGCTGGAGGCTTGGGGGCTCTCTCTGATCTTCAGGGAGCCCCATTTACAAGCTTTCCTCCTTAATCATAAATGCTGGGAACATTTCTGAAAATGTTCGACTCATTCAGAGCCATGCTGGAAGAGCCCCGGTCACCTAATGCAGCCCTGCAGCTCTATCCGTGTCACCCGTGTGTCCAAAACAGGACTGTGGTCCCGTCGTACCCACTGCTGGTGGCAAGTCCAAGCCTTCCCCGAGCGATCTCCTCCAGCACTTTCATTGAAGCCTGTTAGAAAGCTGCTAGCAATGTCTAACGTAAATTTTTATTGCCATGGTACACACTCATTAAGCTCTGCCTTACCCCACAGGATAGGGAGAACAGATTTCTAGCTATTTTTTTCCCATGCTTTTCCAACCTGTTATGCCGCCTCCTGTTAGTGTTTCCTGCTACCTAAGCCAGGAAGCTCAAGGAACTGAGGCTTGAATACAAGAATATGCTAAACACTCAATTTTTTAATAAAATGGAGCATCTGGAACGCAGTCAGCTGAAGTTCTCAGCTTGTTTCTGCCTCCCCAGCCCCAAGACCCCAGCAGCAGCACCACATCCTGCAGGAGAGGAACAGCCCAGGGTTTCAGCAGAGGGGCATGGCCAGGATTGGCAAAGCCCCCTAAGCCGTTTGCCAGAGGCACCTTCCAAAGGCAACCTGCAGAGAGGCAACATCTGACCAGGGAAAGTCTTCTACAAGACTGAGAAACCTCTCAGCGTCGCAGGATAAGGCTGGAAGCCTCACACAGGCTGTCCCGCAAGCAGAAGCTAGTGGGATATTTGCATTTTCTTACTTAATGATACATATTTATATGATTTCTCACATGTTTCTTTGACCTAATCTTTAACATATCCTGCAATGCAGGTACCACTTCTTCACAAGACACAAGATTCTGGTGCTTCACTATCCTAGCAGAGAGTTTTGTACATACCTAACCTGAAAACTCATTCCTGCAATTGAGAACAATGTTTTTGGTGGAAATATGTGGATTTAAAGAAGGGGTGTATCTGCCTTTTGCTGCTGTATATTTGAAGACCGACATTCTCATTTTAGTTTCCCACCTTGTAAGCTTGATGCTCCCTTGGGGCATCATAGTCTCCACAGTCCATATAGGAGCCCATCAAGTGAAAGAAGATGCAGAAAATAGAGATACCTCTTAGCAGAGAGGCAAAACATCCTCCCCTGCCCCATTCTCCATCAGTTACTCATTCCCTGGAGCTGTATCAGCTGCAAGTTCCTGTTCCTCAAACACCCTTAGAGGAGGCAGCAGGACAATCTGCACCGGCTGTGCATTAAAACTGCTACAAGCAGGACCAGAACTCTGCTCTGCCTCAAGGCAGACCCACAAACCCTCGAGATTTATCATCATTAAGGCAAGGTATAGGTGGTTCCTCCCATATCCAGGGCTGGGGTCCTGCCACTTCAGTCTCAGCTAATGTAAGGAGGGGAGAGAACAGGACAAGGGATGGATTCGAGTTTCCTCTCTGTGCGAGGAAACATTCTGCAAGTGCATCAGGAACCGTGTACAGGGTGGTATTAGTCTCCTGCTGTTCCAGCACAAAGTTAATCAGGGACAGAAATTAATCCCTCCTGACAGCATGTTGCCAATTGCTGATTTCATCCCCGTTTGCTTGCAGCATGTCAGCAAGGGGATGGGAAACCTGTAGCATGGACAAGCCTGCTCCTCCTTTGGAAGATGCTCACGCATGCAGCGGACACAGAGTCACCTATACACTGAGCAAAGGAAAAGGAAGGCTTCTCCACATCTCTTAAACTGCCCCCCTCAAACTAAGGAGGAAGTTCAGAAAAGGAAACAGTCATTTGCTTCACAACTCGCTCCTAATCCCATTCTCTTTCCTACCATTTGAAAGGCCCCTCACCCAACTCATCAAAACTCTTTTCATCAAGAAAATCCTCTGCCTCAAGTGATCAATTAGACGTTTCCAGTATAGCCAGTGTCAAAGGTTGAGAGCGCCAGAAGGAACTCGTAAAACTGACAGGTCTGATCTAACACAGGCAGAATTAATTCCTGCTGAAGTGAGGCACTAAACATCTGGTTGATGGAAACAATTGGTCTTAAAACATATGGACAACAGTCATCACTCACAAATCCACGCACAGCTCCCCAGAAAGGTTCTGGGGCTGCCAACTGACCGGCCAACAAGGGGCTGCATTCACTGTAAGCACCGGCTGCAGGGAAGGCTGAGGGCCAGGGAGGGCATCAGAAATGACTGTCAATAGCCCCATTCTGAAGACCTGAAGAGACAAGGGGCTGGTGGATGCACCAGGAGGTCAAAAAGGTCCCAATATTTTTTAATAAAATAATGTAGCCTTGTTATACAGCATGTCTCCTCTCCAAAAGCACAATGTTGCAGCATCCTCTGCTGCCACCAGTCCCGGGAGCACTTGGCTCAATTACCCCATAAAACAGAAGAAACCTCCTCAAATAAAAGGGAAACAGCAGAGAATAGACTCCAAACCATAAAGCCATCAGGGGAGCGGTGTTGTCATCACCATTCTGTGACCCGTGAGCTCAGGCTCCCCAGCTCCTTGCCCCGCTCACGGCAGATGGGCTCTCCTCTCCCATGGGAAGGAGCCAGGCACGTGCCTGGCACAGCTCCTGGACCCATGTCACCAGCTGACCACACTCACACACCAGCCACGAAACGCCGGCAACGGGCCCTTTCCTAAGGACCAGCCACTGCTTTGGGCTCCTGCCAGGGCAGCTCCTGCCCTCCCGCAGCCTCGTTTTGCCAAGTCCATTCAGTACCAGGCCAAGGAATTTCAGGAGCCAGAGGTTTTGCAGGGGGCCTGCTCAGCAGCGCATAATTGACTCTTGTTTCCCACAATTAAATGCTCTCAATAGAGATGTCCGTTTTTAATGCTTTTTATAGTCTTACTAATGAATTAAGCCAAGATAACACCAGATAGTTCCCAGATGAGACAGACAACTGTCAGGCTGATGAGGATTTTACAGATAGATTTTCCTTTCGTTTTTTTTATGAACTC
The DNA here is from genome assembly GCA_032275445.1 of Crypturellus soui. Lineage (NCBI taxonomy): Eukaryota > Metazoa > Chordata > Aves > Tinamiformes > Tinamidae > Crypturellus > Crypturellus soui. The sequence goes on along the minus strand of JAUBNY010000109.1, from coordinate 1,344,899 downwards.
TGAAAAAATTCATAATGAAAAAATACCCAAGAAACCAGAGATGCCTCTTCCTCCTTGAAAAGCCATAGAACAGTCTCTCCAGGAGATTCCTTTCCTGGCTGTATTAGTTATTACTGCCTCTGCATGGTTTCTAGTTATGTCTGCATTTGAAGAAAAGGGCGAGGGGGAAGCCCAAGCTCATAAAACTCCCTTATCTCAACCTCAGAATGGTTCTGCAAAAAAAAAAAAAAAAAAGTTAACCATAAAATTTAAGTGATTGACAGTTTATTAATTTATTAACTTGGAGGGAGTCACCAAAGAAGAAAGGAGCAGAACACAGTATTTATAGAGGCCCTGAGGATATTTGCTTATGGACACTGAGGTTCTCCCTGTTTCTGGTCCCTCTGCCTCTCTCCCACTACCTTTCCAGTTTGTGGATTCGTACCCAGGTCTCCCATGGATACTGCTTCCTTAGGATCCATCCTGTGAATGGGAGAGGTCCATCCCTGTCTGCAGGGGGTTTGGAGACAAGCCAAGCTCCGGGCAGCCCAGCTGCAGGGTGCTCCAAAGGAAGGGCACCAGGAATCCTGCTGAGGACACCGCCCTGGCTGGTCATGCAGGACTACCAAGACGGGCAGAGCCACTGAGTCACAAGGAACGTTCTGGAGGGGTACTTGACATTTGTCCCTTCCCACTTGAGCCACCCAAGGCCTTTCTCCCCAGTGCCATCTACACCACTCTGCTTTTCTTGGGCACCAGCCAAGCATCCTCCAGGTCACCTTTGCCCACCCAAGATGGGGACTCAATCAGAGCTGGTTTGCAGCCTATACTGCCGTCTTTGCAGACTCATCTCACCTTCTGGAAACCCAAGAAAGGTGGCAATCAATACCACCACTGAAACCCTACCCATGCAGCACATGGGGATGACAAGAGGATGACACACAGCAGAGGAAACCAAGGCTGGGAGGCAGGCTGAGCTGCTCAGGAATGCAGCACAGTTTGCAGGGCAAAAACGGACAGCTGCTGGGGTTGAGCTGAGGAGCTTTGCACAGCAGATGGCCAAGGAGCTGCAGTTTGCAGGTAACTTAATAATCAAGTAGTCACATCAGCAAGGATATGAGCCACAGGGTGACAAGGGGTTGGCACGCTTCCCCCATGTCTCTGGAAGTCATTGGGCAGCACAAACCAAGGACATTAACTGCTTGGCTCGAGCTGGCAGCAGCTTCCCTTGGAAAAAAATGACCATAGGCCACAACCAGGAGCAAAAGCTCTGGAAACACCCACAGTTCTTGAAGTCTCCACAATTGCTACCGTCAAAAGGGCGGTCACATCCTTCCCTTTTCCACTATCTTATGTCTCCTCGCGTGCTGGTGCGAGCAATGGCATCGCTCTGTGGTAAATCTGCTCGAGCGCTTGATCCAAATGAACTAACTCTACAGAAATTTCTAGAAGCTAAAACACAGACCAAACTCAGCCCAGTACTGCCACAATACACCAGCTTGAATTCCTTGGAATGAGAGGGTCGTCTCCACCGCACACAATGGGAAGCACACCAGGAATGGGAGACTGGGGGCACGAGCAAGAAATGAGACAAAACCCCCAGAACAAAAGCTCTCCAGTGAAAATTTAGCAAAAAGGCACTTCAAGAATGCTGAAATGCCAGCACTCACTCACTGCAGCCCCCAACAACAACGAAAAACCCTGCTCAGATTTTTTTAAAACTGTCACAAAATGATGTAATGCATATAGTGTAATTACGCTTAAGTGCTTTCCATGTTAAATGTCATTTCAGTTATCACTTTTTAAATGCAATTTTTATTGAGTGCACAATAATAATTTAGCAAGTAAACAGGCAAGTTACAAGAAAGAAGTGGAAGTGCAGGGGGAGGCAGGAAAGACTCAAGTGTGACAATAAAATGCACTGGGGTACATGGAGCTGTTACTTCTGAAAGCTTGGAAAGAATTATATAAGAAAAAAGCCATAAATTACAAGGTTGCCAAATGCAATAAATTACAGTCTCTACAAAAGGCAGATAATGGAAGTGAGAAAGGATAATGGGAAGGGGGAGGAATCCACATAATTTGTCACCACTGACCCCAGACATCTGCATAAATTGCAAAAAAGCACCCGAAACGTTTGGACATTTCCAATTTCCCGCAAACAGCTGGCCTGGAGGCCAGAAGGGAGGTCAGCTGGAGGGACAGTCCCCTCCACCCACACCCAAACACAGGGAATCTCCCCGATCGGAGGTGTCTGCTTTCCCCAAACACGAGGCCTTTGCTGCGTCAGAGCTACCTGAGGCACCAGATGCTCTTCAGGCAGGAGCAGCGGGTGTCCTTTGTAGAAGTTGCCATAGAAAGAGGCATGAGGACACTTCAATGGACTATTAAATACAGGCTTTGAGAGTCGTGCTGCTTCTCCCTCTTTCTCCTGACCCCTCATTAACCACCTTCTCAATTCCACACAGCTGACCCCATGGTCAGCGCATGTGGGTGAAGCTTTAACCACTGTTGAGTAGAGACGTAGCCAGAGATGACAAACACGGACCCACAAAGCAAGGGAAACATCCACACGCTCATCCAAGGAGCCTCCTTCAGCCTCAATGCATGTGACAATGGCAAAGCCACGCGGAGGAGGAACAGAAGCCACTTCTTGGGCCCGGAGGAGCGCTGGTGACGCCGTGCCAGGCGCCCCATGGATTTCACGGCCTGCCGGCTCCCCGGGAATTGATACAATCGGGTTCGAAACGGAGCCGCTGGTGGCAAGGCAAACCCGCTAAAAGAAAACCAACACACGGGCTGAAGGCAGCCAAGTCCCGCGCACGGAGATGAGCAGGATCTTAATCTCTGGAAAATTAAATCAGAAGAAAATGGAACTGGCACGGATCTCGGCTGACACAAAGCAACCTCCTTTCAGGAGTGCACGTGCCAGGTTTATTTGATTAAAACTTTTCAGGATGGAGAGATACGGACAAGAAGGGGAGTGTTTTCATTACCGAAGTGGGAGTAAGGAGGAGGCAGCACGCGGTGCCTACACGTCCGTTTTCAGCACTAATGCTAGCGAAGAGTCCCCAGGGATGGGAGCGAAGGGGATTTGCAGGTAATTATTTCCCCTCCCCAGGGACTGCACTTCTTTCTGGGAGCTTGATGCAGGGTCCCAGGCATCCATCCGAGCTCCAGGCTTATCCTGCAAACCCTGGAGGGGTCTGGCAGCCATTTTATGGTCTTCTCTTTCAGAGAAGAAATCCAACCTCAACCCTTGGAGCATTTGGCTGCAAGCCCTCAGCGCTCCTCAGGCAATGCCAGGCAGGTAGGAACCATCAGACACTGCCAATGGCTCCTTTAGGGCCTTCCTGAAATGAGTTTGGCAGGTATCAATTTAACTCCCAATCTGTCCACTTGTTTCTCTGCCCGATTGGAGCCACCACTTCTGAACATGACCAGAAGCGCCGCTGGGCTGTGCTGGGCAGTATCATGGGAGCCAGCGAGGGGGAAGAAACCAGCCTCTTCATCCATGCAGACAGATGGGCAGGGACGAGGCAGGCCTGCCCTGCTTGTGCTCCCGCTTCCACTGCGGAACAGAGGGCAGGGAAACGTGAGCAGCAGAGCTGGCTGGGTCAGGGGGGACGGAGCATTCAGACCAGGCGAGGGAAGAAGGGAGAAACGAACCTGGTCCTTGGACCTATTTCTACCCAGTTTCTTGGAGGAACTTGGGTGAGACCACAGTGGTTGCTCCACGTGCCCCAATCTGGAGTAAGAATAAAAACTTGCAGAGCTCTGGGGGTGACCAGCCAGCAGGGTATGGATGGGCAGCCCCGCAGTAGACATGCCACCCAGCAAGCAGATGGGGAAAGAGCCTCCAAAAGCTTCCAAAAAATGAGGGAGAAGACTAGAAGTCCTACTGCCCTCTCTGTGCATCCCTGGCCAGGATTTGCTTGCAGACACTGTCACAGCTCGGTCCCTGCGTTGTTCTCATGTCAGCCCTGTCCCAGCAGCAACATGCACCCTCTGCCTTCCTCCCTCCGTGCCAGCGCTCTGCTCCTCTTCTCCCAGCAATGCTTCCCAAGACCAGCTGCCAAGGACAGTGCTTTTAGCGCCCCTTGAGCTTGTTGAGCTCATCAGCTTAGTGATGCCAAGTGGAACGGAGTCACTGAGCTTCACTGGAGGCACCTGGAGGTGCCCCCAGCCCAGGCAGCTCAGCTAGCCTGTCCCACGGGCAGCGCCCCCAACACTGGGGACCACTGGGTCAGGATGCTCCTCTGCTCACAAGTCACTGCCCCCCACATATGGCAAAGCCACCTCCGATGACTACCTAGAGGTAAGTAGGAACCTCTAAGCAGGTCACGGCCCAAATGACCACTAGCCGAACAC
>JAUBNY010000109.1:1305174-1340449 GCA_032275445.1 Crypturellus soui | reverse complement strand
GCCACCTCCGATGACTACCTAGAGGTAAGTAGGAACCTCTAAGCAGGTCACGGCCCAAATGACCACTAGCCGAACACCGAAAAGGCCACGATGAGGGCAAGTCTGGCCCTCGCTCTGCTGCTCAGCACACACAGCCCTTCTCTGCACATGGTCTTGGGGGTGGAATTGCTGCTTGGCAACATCTCAGCCTCTAAACAAGGACCATATCTACAAAAAACCCATTGACAGCGTCACTGACGGGTCCTGCCAGCAGCAGGTCAGGGTGGACCTGCTATCACACACCTGAAGAGTCCTGAGTTTCCACGAGGGTCCCCACCCGACACCAACCCCTCATTGCCCTCACACAAGGGGCGAGGACAGCTTTCCTAGGGCCTGGCACCCATCCTGAGCAGAAGTTTTACAAGGTTTCTAGATGCTGAGCACTAAATAAGCACTAGGCCATAGGCTAGCTAGAAAACCATCATGCATTCAACACCTGGAATGTAGTCCCTACCTCTTCATGACTCCCACCATGGCTTGTTCTAGCTATACCAGCTACAAACAGGGGCCTCTTGGTCTCCTTGCCATTAGGAAACGCTACCAACAACCCTTCCGAGCAGCCAAAATCCTCTCCTGGCTCTTCCCTGCCCTTGGGCTCTGCAGCACAAGGAGACAGAACCGCAGTAGCAGCTCTTGATTTCAGGAGACAGCAGTGTCCCGAAACCAAGGGCACAGAGCAGGAAAGCAGCGGAGCTCGAGCTGGATGACGAGGGGCGCAGAGCCCCAAGAGCCCCTCCTGGGATGTGTACTCAGGGCACCAGCTCCCTACCTGCTGGCATTGCAGGAGCCAGGGTAGAGATTAGAGCTGCCCAACATCCCCATGCAAACGAGCAGAAATCAATGATGTGCCACCCGAGCCTCGGAGATAATCCTATCTAATCAAACAGACCCACAGAAAGAAGAGACAAAAACAAACAAAAAATGCTTCTTATGGGCTATAAAGCACCAGAGGCTTATTCCCCTCATAAATACTGAGCTGACACCACCGCAGCAGCAGCCCCTTTGGCTCTTCCTTCCTCCTCTCGCATCCTTCCACTTGAACGCTTGGCTGCTGACAGCTCCTAATGACTTGGACTCAGATGCAGTCCCCGGTTGCCTCATCAGCATCACTCTAATGAAGCGGTTACTGCATCCCACCTGACCCCGCGGCGTGCGCGGCAGCGCGGGGCCCGTGCCCGGCACACCGGGACCACCGGTGCTCGGAGCCGCAGCCACCCAGCGCCTGGGGGCTCTGACTTCGCAGCACAACCCGGGCTCCAAACAGCGCGGGGGAACCCTGGCACTGCTCAAGGCTGGAGCAGACCTCCCTTGACAGCGCCAAGGCTGTCGATTCACTCCTTATTTCAGCCTCTGTGCTCACAAGCGCCCTGCAAGCCGCCCCCAGCCCTTCGCTTGCAGGAGGAGAGGTCTCGAACAGATGCGAAGCAACAGCAGCTCATGTTTCTGAGGCCCCCAAACTCATGCCTTCATGTTTCCTCCACCCAGGAATATCCCACGTGCCCCAACCCCTCTCACTCGAGGCATCACATATAAAGATTTCACCTACTAATATTGTCTGCGCGCAGCTTCCAAAATAGCAGCTCCCAGTACCTAGGGCTGTTTTCATTCCTGTCCTTTTGCATCGCAGCTCTCTCCAAGCTACTCAAGTCCTTCAAATTAAGCCATTTTGGTGAAACAGGAAGGATTAGACCAATCTATGCACGCTGCTCTTCCCGTCAACCCCTCTCCGAGGGCTCCAGTTACCCCAGGCATGCGACCTAACAAGGCAGCCTTTTTGCCTCCCAGGATCACGTTGAACTGCTGTGCTCTGCACTGCCGTGGCAGCTTCAGCACAACAAGATTTTCACCAAATATGGCGAAAAGTATCTAGAAAACAACAGCTTTGTGCACTAGCTTCCAAATGCTTCTCTACATCGACCTCTCTGGGGAGAGAGGGTCTCCGCCTGCAGCTTAACAGTTCACTACTGCTACCCATCGCTGCATCCATAGGCTCAATCCTCCCCAAAAGGCTGCCCGGGATCCTCCCCTCCCTTCTTTCACCTCCCCTATACCCAGGCAAGACAAGGAGAGTGGGAACAGCAGAGCCAAGAGGAAAATGAACACAAGACAAAGCAGCACAATCTGCATATTTCACCATTTGGCAGAGGAGATCTTTTTAATCATTTAATAGTTTTAATCCTTTATCAGATGCTCATCTAAGAGGATTTTGCTGCGCCTACAAGATTTGATACAAATTCATCTGCAATAAATACTTTCATTTAACAAGTTGACTTCTTGGCTGGGCACGGACTGGAGGGAGAAGCAGGTCTGAGCTGTGCCAGACGCGGCAGGGCCGCTCCGCATCTGCCCCGGGCTTTGCCAAGCAGCATCTCAGCCGCGGGGTGAAGCTTCAAGAGGCACCCTCAGGTCCAACAGATACTGAGGGTGCACCTTGTGTGTACAGCACGACTGCTTTGGGAAGGTGCAGCCACATGGGTATGAATCGCACCATGCCACTTGTTTGAGAGCGAGGGGATGGGCTTGCTTACTCACTAGTGTAGATACAGGCTCCAAAGACCAGCCCAAGGTTGGAGATGAACCACCCAAGGTCTAAGGTCCCAGGAAACCACTGGCTGCCCCCCAGAAACCCTCCCTGGGGTCCCTCTATAGTGTCCACACTACAGGGATAGCCTGCAGGACCACGAGGGTGCTAAAGCAAGCAGAAAGGCACCAAACCCATGGCCTCCAGAGACCTCCAAGTGCCACATGTCACCTTTTCACCTGGCCTCCAAGTGGAAAGGAAACCCTAAAAGGCTTCAAAAGCAGATGCATCCTGCAGCCCTACTTCCTCCACTGTCAAAACCTGCTGAGTTTTACCTTTCCCCTAAAGCACCACAGGATTAAGCAGCAACTACCTTGTGTGTGGAGCAGACGGGAGCAGTGCTGGAGACCATCTGCCCAAGGCTCCAGCAGCTTCCCTGGCTGCTGTATCATCTTACTTGCCACACGCCAGCATCAGCACATATCAAAGACTGCAAATCTGTCTTCCCAAAGATAAGAACAACTGCAGCTAAAACATCATCTCTTGTTCACCAAATGTGCTGCGAAAGTAGTTCCTGAGTAACAACAGTGGGAATTACAGCCCAAACAATGAACACAAACCTTGCGGTTGAAACCTCTGCAGTTCTTCAGCTAGGTTTGGGGGAGGAAATAGCAATGAGGAGAGAGCATGAATTTACACTGTGAAGAGACTCTTAACTTGCAGGTGGCCAGAAGACCCCATCATCTCGGGAGCTACCTGCTCCGTGTGGCAGCAAGGCAGCTGCAGGACATTAAAGATCTTCCAACCCGAGTGCAGCTCCTCTGATCTAACCATGCTTCAAGGCGCAGCAAGAGCCTCCTGAAAGCCGATTCTATCTAGAGCTGTTCATGTGCTTCAGCTTCTCATCTACGTGGTTTACTCTGAGCCAAACACATAAAAATACCATGTAGGGAGCTGCTAGATCACCCAAATGCCAAGACCATAACTTAAACAAGGGACCATTCCAGTGACAGCCTTTTACAACACACAATCTTCATCTAAAGAAGAGAAAAAGGTTTCCTCTTCCCTACAGCTGTCAGGGGACAGACACTCCTCCTTACTTATCTTTACAGTCAGCACAAAGGGCTCTGGGCATTTAAAGCCAAAGTAGCAGATGCTGCTTCCTTGACAGTTTGCACCCTAGCAGGACAAAACCAAACCAGAAAGGTGGACCAGGCTGAGGAAAAGCCTTCACTGTTCACAGAGAAGCAACTGGAGCTTACGACAGACAGAAATATTGTGCCCAGCTCAAGCTATAGTTAATTCCGAGAAGCCCACCGCTTCTGACAGCTCAGTTTTGAATGCTCTGGTGCTTGAAATGCAAAAACACCACATAGTCCATTACCCTGTGTATGCACGGAATTACATCTTGGAGGCTGTTTTTCTCGGTGTTCTATTCTACCAACCCAATAGACTGATACTATCCTCTTTTCTGCGCCTTTAAGACAGTCCAGGAATCTATTTACTCACCTCCTTTTCCACATGGATGAGCTCCGTGATAGGTGCTTCGGGTGAGCGAGTGCCCACTAACATTTATTTATGGGCAGCAGCGGCTGCGACGTGCCGAGCATCGCCCGTGCGGGCCACGAGATGCAGTCCCTGCCCCCAGATACTAACATTTTATTAGTTTTTACCTTGGCTGTCCAGAAGGGTGAAGGGAGCCCGAGACTCCCTGGGATAAACGGCCATCTGCCCCGCTCCAGAGCTCTTCCCAGGGGCCAGGGAGCAACCTAGACCAGTGCAATGTCATCTAGCCCCCTTTGCTGAAGGCAGGAATCTAATGCACAACGAAAGACTACTGGTACGAAGCCCTTCACCCACGAGTGACAACGCTGAGTCCCTAAATGGCACCTGACAGTGAAGAGGAGGCTGGAGAGGAAAGCGGTTGCGTGCACAGCAGTTCCCTGCACCCAGCTATGAGCTGCAGCAAATCCTCACATTGCGTCTGGCCACCTTCAACCCAACACTCATGCAGATGGGAGCACATGGCCTCACAACACCCTAAAATACCATCTCTGCACCAGAAGCCACGCGACCGTCACGTGAGGAGTGAAAACTTGGGATCTCCCGCATCTTTTCTGCCTGGCCAACAAAATCCCAGTCTATATTTAAGAGTCCATGAAAGATACCTCCGCAGAGACACAGCAGCTGCATCCTAGAGAAAAGGCCTAACCTAGACCAGGATTTCAGACAGCTGCTGCTCTGCATTACCAACAGACTGAGCCTCCAGACCTGCTCACGCCTCTGTAGCACCAGAAGGTTGACCAAATAGCTGCATCTGGAGCCTTTCTCCTGCCTGCAGAGACGGTCTGATGCATTCAGGTAGCAGCGTGTACATCCCACCTCCAGGGAATTTATTTTCCCCCCATTTGCCAAGATAAACAGCACAGCAAGCATGGGGGGGGGGGGGTGAGGGGGAGAAGGGAGGAGGAGACCAGGCTGATTTAAGTGATTTCACTTTGCAATTTGCTGTGTTCTTTTTAAGTCGCTTATCCATTTCAGTGCTCAATATTCGGCTCTTTCCCTAATTAGAAAATCGCTAATCTGCTCTGAAAAATGTAAAAGTGAGTCTTGCTTACGTGCAGTGCTTGGGATATGCGAGCGCGCCCGGGTCTGACTTGCTCTCAAGCACTTTCTAAAGGGCTCCGGGTGCCTCCAGCTGGCACCGCTCCCTCCTGTTGCTCCTTCCCCGATCCGCGCTCAGGCCCCGCATGCAGGGCAGTGCCAGGGGTACCTACAGCCTCCGAGAACGGCTCCTGCTCTATTCCCAGTGCCCACGGCAAGTCTCCTGCCCCTCTCCTGTCCCTCCTTGTCACCCTATATGCAGGAGTCCTCATGCTGGGGACAAGCCAGGGGCAAAGCAGAGACAAAACACCCAATTGCTACGGATCCAATAGCAGTGTTAGAATAATCTGATTTTACACCCAGAGGGCCATGTGCGGTGCCAGGAGCAGCCAAACGGGGCTGCTGCAGGGACCAGGAGGAGCTGGGATGACCTTGGCACAGCCCCCAGCACCCACAGACCCAGCGGGGCCAAGCTGGGCCGGGTGATGCCATGGCCCTCAGACACCTCCAAGCAAGGCGGGAGAGAAGTCTGGGCTCAACCAGGGAGCGGAGCAGGGAAAGGAGCCACAACAGAGCTGTGCAGAGAGTCACCAGCGACACAGGGCCCAAGGTCACCACAGGAGACAGCTCCTGCAGCCAGACACTCTGTGCCATAGATCCAAGGTAGATTCAAGAGCCACAACCAGAGACAGGTCCCCCGCATGCGGGTCCAGGATCCAGGCAAGAGATCCCGACAGCACAGCAGGGAGCAGGGCTGGAAGCAGGAGGGAGGAAGCCCTGCGCTCAACCGCAGCTCCTGGCCAGATGGGGCAGGTGTGGGGCCAGCTGGGGCTCATCAGGGTAATTAAGGCCCATTAGCGGCCTGGGGCCCTCACAGCTGCTCGCTAACACGCTCTGTGTGCGGGGGTAGGAGATCCCAGCGCGCAGCAGGAGACCTGGATAAGGCAATCCTGCACCGTGCGGGCAGCAGATAGGAGCGGACACCTCCAGGCTCGGCATCAGGAATTCTGCGCCAGCTCTGAGGGATAAATCCGGCCAGCCTGAAGGTCAGCGACTGGTGGCCTGCGACAGCCCTGTCTAGCCTGGGTGATGCATCACTGCCCTTTCGTGGAAAAAAATCCCATTAAGCAGCCGGGAGGCGAGGGGCTGCTGGTTATCAGCTCATCGGCGCCCTCAGAGCAGAGCTGTCCCCAGCGAGAGCGCCCACCTGCAGAAAGTCACGAGCCACCGTGCCCCAGCCTTAAATGAAACAAGTCTGCAGGACCACAGGGTGTTAAAAAGGCAAAGAAATAAAACCCACCCCTTGCATGGCCAGAAACTGGGGTTGGGGGAGTTGGGGACCTGCGTTGCTCCAGGTCTGACCTTGGACAGCAAGGCCTGGCTGTGAGGGACCAGCCCGGTGGTTGGCAGAGGACGACAGTCCTGCTTATTTTAAGGACCTAGTAGGGCCTATTTCTCATCTCTCTCTCTTTTTTTTTTTTTCCTCTTGTTATTTCAGGGGCTTAATTTTAAATCATTAGCTCTCCCAGACAGAGCAGTCCTATGTGTCTACAGAGCACAGAGGTGGCGTTAGAGACAGCCTGACTTTATCCTTGTCCCCAGGACACCTGCACACAGCTCGGGCCAGGCAGCCGGTAACAGAGCTCCCGTGTGGGGCATCTTCAGCTTTCCTGAAATAGTCGTTTTTCTTTCCAAATCCATCCTTATCCCCTGGAGTCATTGCGGCACCCTCAGTCACACCCACGCCAAGGGCCAGGCGGCTCTGTCCCCTCGCTCGTGACCTGCTCACTGCCACCAAATCCCCGTGACCATCCATTAAACCGCGGCGGCTCCGGCACATCTGTCCTCTTACTACGGCCATCCGCGAGCTCTGGGCAGGACCAAAGCAGGGGATGCAATCCGCAGCATCCGAGGTGCTCGTTGCACTCCCTGCCGCGCGCTGTCTGTGTGCAACCAATTGCTGGGAGAAGGAGAGCAATTTAAATAGGAAATAAATGATCCCCCTAGCCTGCCTGCCTTCCAACATTCCTAACTTTGCAGGGAAAGGGCCGGGAGAGCGTAGCCAAAGCCAACGCACGCGTCCTGCGGCCCCACGGACTAAGTTTTCCAGGAATTGTCTTCTGCGCCGATTGCTTGGAGGCGGAGAGGGGGGCGCAGCTGCCACCACAGACCTTCCCCGCCAAACTGTTCGGCGTCATTACACGTTGTCACCTGCTCAGGGAAATCACTTGTCACAAGAATTTTCTTTTCCACTTAATGACTTCCAACTCAATTTGCGGGCTGGCTCGGCAGGCGATGCCGAGGCGCCTTTCCGCAGCGCCCACCATCGGGAGCGGAGCTGGGGGACAGCAAGCGGCACTGCCAGGCGCTGCTGCCGGGAAGCCCGTGGCTACAGATCTCCACATTTAGCAGAAAAGCCTGGGGCTACTGTGGGTGAAGGAGGATTGCAAAAAAATAAAAAGAGGAAAAAAATAGAGTTTTGGGCTTATGATCTAGTCAAAACTGCAAGCACTAGGGCAAGGAGCTGCTTCAGGTAACCCTGCAATGTGCTGGAGATCATGTGGGGAGGACTTGGATCAGGAGATGTCAAGGTATGGAAAGGCTGAGAGGGATTTTTGGAAGGGTCCTTCAGCTCGTGACCTACAGCTGGCACAAGGTACCAGGTAGTGTGGCAGTACTGATGGGGCACTCCTGCAAGGAAGGGTAAAATAAAATGAAATAAAGTAAAAATAAAATAAAATAGTAAAATAAAATAAAATAAAATAAAACAGAATAATCCCTGCTGTGTGCAGGTACTTTGCAGAATGCATTCACTCACTGCCATGCAGCCTCTCTTGCAGAGGAGCAGAGACTCTGCGAAGCTGCCCAGTGTCCCCTGCATCTGCTCTAAGGTTTAGCTTTAATGTGCAGTAAATAGGAGAAGGGGATTTAGTGGACTATACTGAAAGCACTTTCAAGCAGTACTAAATACAGGCACCAAGCCCGCTCAGAGAGGATGGATGCGATGCGCATTCCGAGAAGACGCTGCCCTGATCTCAGGGCTTTGCCGTCCCTGACATCGGGATGCGTAGGGACACCTCGATACCTGTCTGTAATCCCAAGAAATCCCCATCTTCTCTGGAGCCATGGGGAGCTGCAGCCGGGCAAACGGCCGCTTGAGTCAGCCTGAGCACCCTAAGGAGAGCGGCCGCTGGATAGACACATGGCCCAGGAATGTTTTCCCTCGCCAGGTGCCCACAAGGCATCCGGGCAGCTCCTTCCAGCGCCCGTGATGCCCTCAGCCGCGGCACAGTCTACAGGCATGGTGGCTCCGCCAAGGGCACCCCTGCCAGCGGGTGTGAGGAGTTAATAACCATTAATGGGCAAGGGGCACTTTTTAGCTCTGGTTTGGAGGAAAAATAAGCGTATTCGGAGGCATTGGCAATAGCAACCAGCAGAGTTTGCACCACAGGCTACGTGGCCTCGGTCTCCTTTTTATTATATTTACCTCCTGCAACTTCTCTCTGCCCCTTCCTTCCCCCCAGCAGACAAGCAGCGGAGCGGAGCGAGCTCAGATAATTCTCATCCCGTTTCATTCCATTGCTCCGTGCTGCTGCTCTGTTTGCTCTGGTGAGGCGGGGGCTGCCGGAGCCTGGGTGCTGCTTTGCAATTACAAATTAGCTTTTTAAATGAAGGGTGCTGCGAGGGGCCTGATACACCGTATGCGAGCGTGCAAGCCGGGCCCCCACAAGAGACAAACAGGAAGGGGGAAAAAAAAGGCAAAAACACTGGGAAGGATGCGGCGGGGATGCTCTGTGCTGCCTCGGGCTGCGCAAACATCTCCTGGTGACAGGGCCGACCCACGGTGCGGTGAGCGGGGCTCTGCACCCCGGCCCCAGCACGGAATCCTGCAAAATAGAAGGAAAACGAGCACGGCTGCTGCAAGCCCGGAGCGGCGCGCGGGCCCGGCGCTCCTTAGCCCAGCACGCGTGCGAGCTCTGTCCTCATTCCTGCCGGGCGCCTGCGGTTAATTGAGCTCCTGAGGTTTTCTTGACCTCGTTTCCTGGCGGAGCGGCCGAGCCGCAGCTCGTTGCGGGCAGAGCCCCCACAGGCCCGCGGTGCAGATTAACCCCTCGCTCAAGGCCCTGCACCTCCACCTCGCTCCCGGCCCCGGGAGCCACTGGGAGGAGGATGAGGATGAGGATGAGGATGAGGATGCAGCTGGCCCCGCGCTGCCTCCCCCAGCCTCCAGCCGCGGGGATTGCGCTTCTCCAAGCCGGAGCTGTGCAAACATGCAGGCGGTAAAAGCCAATTTTGCAGAGTTCCACTCGGCGGCCTCCCCTTTGTCCCAGAATTCCTCAGCCGGGAGATTAGTGCGGCCGAGACGGAGACGGGCGGTTATTGCAAACGGCAGCGCAGAGCTTGGCCCCGGCGCGGGATGGATGGCGCCAGCAAATGCAAAATAACCAAGAGCCCCAGCAAAGGCAGAGCAGGTTTGCTGCCCTGGAACCCCCAGGCCTCCCTTTCATTCTATTTCCCATTTTGTGCCGTTTTCCAGCTTGCCTTCAGCCCCTCGACCCTCCTGTGCCCGCACTTGTGGCACGGAGTAGACAACAGAGGAGCGGCTGCAGCGGGACTTCATTACCCCTGTTCATCTTCATTTTATTTGCAACAGATGAACAGCGTCATGGCTCCGGCTTTCCTGGATGCCACAAACCCAGAAAGAGCCTAATGAAAAATAAATGCATTTGTGGGAGACGGCAACACAGCCCCAGAGAAGCCACAGCAACGCGGACGCGCTGCAAACGGGTATTTTTTATTTCCTTGCCCCTCCACAGCCTCCGAGCGGATCATACAGCAGAGAGATAAATATTTTAAATAGTGACACTCCAGCGACGCACAGTTGTGCAAGACAGGGAATAATTAGAAAATAAATTACTTTTTTTTTTTTGAGCACCGTACTTGCAAATGTTGAATGAATGAAATAGCTTGGTAAACGCTAGCCCCATGCAGGGATCCTATCGAGATCCAGGGTCCTCGGCAAGCAAACGGGGGGAGGCAAAGCAGCACTCCAAAAAGGAGCTGAATGGCAAATAAATGCAGTTTGGAGAACAGTGTTTGAGATCTGCCCGGCAACTTTCGTACATCGACAAGATGCGAGGCTGCTCCTGGCTTCACACCAGCAGCGCAGCCTAAAAATAGCTTAATCTGCTTGAGAGCAAAGGAGCGATCAGCAGCCCATGCCGTCCCCTGCGCGCGGCCCGCTGCCCGCGCAGGTACTGCCGCCTGCGCAGGGAGGTTATTGCACTTAGTAAGGGCCAATCCCTTAGTTTGGCCCGCAACCCGCCGGCCCGCGTGCCCTGCACGGCCGTGACTGCCCAGGACAAACTCTCCTTGCTTTGTTTTTGGAAAACCATTTGCGTAGATGCAAATGACTTTTCCTGCTGTCCTGATTAATTATACAAATGTATGGCTCTACAGGTGGCCATGAATATGCACACGCACATTTCATTGTTGTGCTGAGGGATGCGCATTGCTTGGGATTTTTTAATTCATCCCCACAAATGGGATGATCTCAGCCCTCCTGCTTGGTCCCCTTGTTCCTAGCCAGGGGCAAAACCACCCAGAAAGTCCAACCAGAGCCACCAGGTGCCTCTTCCAGGCCGGGACACCATTCCCAGGGTGATTCTGGAGCCAAGTTCCAAGGCAAACGCAGCAAAACGACGGTTCTGCCTCCTGCATTGGTGGTTGCACAACACAGAGCTACCTGCCCACGGCCCCGGCGCGCTGGGAACTGCTGCATAGGGACCGTCACGTGGGATCTGCCCTTCCAGAAGCTTCTCCGTACAATAAATATACGTTAAAGTGGATCTAAGTGGGTAAAGCACTTACCAATTTGCATGTATTTTTTTAAACCCTACAAATCCTAAGGAGTTGTCATTATTCCCCATAAAGCATTTTAAAGAAAAGCAGACGTGGCAATAATTGCGATTTAAGTATTTCAAAGGGACTCTGTAGCTATTCAAAAACACGCACGATGAAATCAGGAAATTCCATGTTTTAAGATTAAAACTTGAAAGAAACCTTCCCTGTGCCTACAATTTGAAATGCACAATGAAGCAATCCAAAAATTAAGTTGTTAGGCAGTTACGTAATGAGAGACTTATTTTTAAAATAGATTAAGCTTTGAAATATGTAATTTAATTTAGGTTCTTAAGTCCTAGTTTATCTTAATCGTGGTTTTTATATTTTTGCTTAATATTATAAAAAGAATAAGGTAGAAGAGGAATTCGTGGTTATGAAGAAAAGTGGAGAAATAACCATAGTTTACAAAGAAAAGCTCTCAAATGATCCATTGAATTTAGGCTGTACTAGTTTGTTAGAGGGTGGAATTGAGTTTCTGTTTATGTGCTGACTCCTGAGCCTGCATCGCTACACGCCAGCATGCGCCCCCTTAATTTTGCAGGTGATGGGTACAGAGCTTCATGCTGCAATCATAATGCTCCTGCCCAGCCTTAGTGCGGCTTCTCCTCCACAGAATTTCCTTAGCTTTCCATATTATTAAAAAAAAGAAAAAAGTAATCACGTAGCTTAAGGACACATTTGCAGTGCAATATTTGTTAGTGCTTTGAAGTTAAGCATCAATCTCCAACCATTTAAAAATGCTTTTAAAAGCCAAAGCGCTAACACATAAAAACCGGGGGAAGCAACAGAGAATAAAAGTGGAATTTGCAGCTGCTTCGCGGCGGCTGAAGGCAGCTCAGGAATCCGTCTCTTGGTTTGCAGCCCGTGTGGGTTGTGGGTTTGTGCTGGGCGCAAACCACCCACAGGAGATGCTCCATCGAGGTCCCCTGCCGCTGCCTTCACCCCAGCAAGGAGATACAGGAGTCAGTCATAATTTAACCAACGTGTGACCCGACTGTCTCAATACAGCCCGTATCGAGCATTCGCTTACATCTATGGAGAGTTTGCCTTTGTCATCTCATTACTATCACCACTTGTAACACAGAAAAAATGCCAAAGATTATAAATTCCAGAAAGAACCTAATCACTAATGAGTAATCCTGTTCACAGATTTGCTTATAGACGCTCAGAAAATTCTTTCATCACAGTCATAAGTGCTGTAAACGTGGAGAGGATATACTGTATTTTCCATATAAAAGTTTCTGAATTCATATTTTAAGTGCAAAAGAATTCATCTCTCTCTACAGAAACGGTTTCATACTTTGGAGAATTATCCCTTAAAATCATTATTTTTAAAGCCTCCTCAACAAGATGGTCAGAGGGATGGGGTAACAGCTCCAAAATGCTCTTTTGCGGCCTGGTAACTAGAAATACCGTCTCCCACACGCTTGCCACGGGCAGGGATCCTGCCCCAACCCCGTCATTGCCCTAAACGCAGCTGGGAACGCGTGACTTGGCTGTTCTCTGTGGGGTATAAGAGGTGCAAAGGAGGTGAAGCCAGATTTTGGGGCAATGGTCACCTGCAGTTTCTCATTTCTACCAAAGCCAGCCCTGGAGACCTTCTTAGGCTCGTATTTGTCCTCCACGCTGCTCTTAGGGTCTCCTATGAAACAGGGCCTTCCCTTACAGCACCCATTTCATTTCTGCCCCCTCTTTCCTGAGAGAGGGAAAATGAAATAGGGGCAGATCCCGACGATTGGGAGCAGCCCTGAGCCCTAAACCCCCATCAGAAGTCTTGGGGAAAGAATTTTCCAGGATTCATGTGTGTGATGTTCCAGAGCCCATGGGATGCCCATGAAGGGGGTTAGAGGAGCATGTGAAGAAGCTGAAACTGGAAATCTTCCAAAATGTCCTATTCTACGTGTCCTAGCAAACAAGTGCCAAAGCTTCTAGCATCCATTTGCAGGATCTGCATGAAAATTTTCTTTACTTTCAGTTCATGCTAATTTCTGCTTCTTACTTGCCAGCTTCAAAAACAAACTACAAAACAGTAATAATGCACTTACTTTTTCCTTGGTTTCCTCTTAAAACACACAAAAAAATACAATTTCTCCTTAGATGCCTCTGTGAAGGGTGTTACTAACTTTCGGTAAATTCCAAAGTCCCCATCCATCGGGGTAGGGAATCCATCATGCATTTCCATGCTAGGAAGGTGCAGGGAGGAAGGGTCCTCCCAGGCTTCCAGCTCCTGACGTGGCAGGCACATAGCACAGTTCTGCAGGCTCCCTACCCTTGCTGAAGCACAGGGAGCTTTTCCTCGGAGAACATCCTTCCTTCTGCTAGCAAATCAGCTCAGATTTATGCTGGGTCTAGCCCCAGATTAACTGGAATTTAGCAGACTTTCCTATTGATCTGGAAATTAATTTTCAGTTTGTCACATGAAACCCTGAGCCAAATGCCATGCTGGGGAAAAAGGTCAAAACTGAAGCGATTCCCCCAAAGGCAAGTGGTTTCCTTAGATAACCGACACAAAACACATCACAGCAGATCACAAACACAAGCAACTCAACGTGCCCAAAATGTGGTCCAAAGAGGAGCAGTCCAGCTCCTATCCAACCGTCTGCAACGATTGTGGAACATCTCCCAGAACTGCAATGACAGCAGGCCCGGGACCTGGGAATCATTTTCCAACATTTTCATGTTGAAAAAAAAATGTTCCCTAGCCTGGATTTTCATATGAAGGTGCTTTCCTTTTGTGCATTCACCTCAGTTTCACTTGGTCATGTTAAACTGCTTTCAAAGCATTCATGCACATACTAGAATTCGTACAAATTCAGAAGTCCTAGGTCCACATTTCAGTGGAGCACACACAGTTTTGCTTTTATTATCGCCAACTATAGCTATGAAACCAATAATTTTGGTAAGCTGGTAAAAATCAAACCTTCTTTTCCAAAACACAGCTTTCTAAAAATCACAGAAATCACAAAATTATGCTTCTCTCTCCTGCGTTTATGGCTCTGCAGAACGTTACCAGGGCTCACCAGCTGCTGGAGTGAAGTGACAAACGCAGCTTGCTTTCCTCCCGTGTTTGAAAGTTATTTGCAGATGCATTTTTTATAAATTTGCTCATTACTCCAAATCACACAGTAAATTGCTTTTGCCAAGGCTTCAGCTAATCCGTGTCACAACACACTGTTCCCGGGTGCTTGTGTGTTGCATGAGGAAGCTTTGGAGGTGCAAGATGCAAGGACATGGATGACCACCCCTATCGTCCAGCTGGACAAATCCAGCACCCAGAGAGGTCTGACACATCAAAGCATCAAATAAAGCAAAAATAATCTTTAAAACAGTCATGGGAAACTCCTGCAAAATGGCTTGTATACATCAGCTTCTAACTTTTATCCAGATATACAGAGTTTGTTCGGGCTGGCGTATAGGCAAATGCATTCAGTGCAACCGCGGGAATGGGAGAGCTCCAGGAAACCAAGCACTGCTTCCAGCACAGTGGTGGCACTTGGGAGAGAGCTCATAGTCAAACAGAAATACAGTATCTGCAGTAAAATACATACCAAATTACTAGAAGAGTAATTGCTTTTGCTATAAATGCTCTTTTTAAAGTTTTCCCTTGCATAGAAGTCTCTCAAGAAAAAAAAAAAGAAAGAAAAAGGAGAAAATTACTGCATGTGAATTAATTCAAAGCCAATAGATTCAGTATAATGAAATCCTCCTAAGCAAATATCTGATAAAGAAGCAAACGCTGAGCACTTGACCCCAGGAGCCGGGATTTCTTGACACGCAGGGCTAATGCAAACCAGCAGGAACCTGAGGGCTGCTGGCACGGAGGAGTCGAGCAGGGAAGTCTGGAGCAAAGAAGCTCCTCACTGGCGCCGAGCGTGATTTCAGTGCCCCAAACACCCCCTGGCCATGGGGATGCACTGAACAAAGCGGTACCCCGTCCTTGAGCGGGATGCTCTCTGCCTAGGATTGTCCTTCGTCCCTTTTGCAAGGTCTGGCACTGCTCAATCCAGAGAACACGAGAGTCCTGGTGATTAGGAAGGATTTGCAGGGTGGCAAATCCTGCTCTGGTCGGAGTAACTGGAATCACAGACCCAACCTTCACATGCTGTGAAGGAAAGTGGTCACTGTATGGTATGTCATGGAAAACAGTCTGTCTTTGGGCATGAATAAAAAAACAGCTCTAGATCCTCACTATCTCTATATATTGCCATTCCTTTAATTACCCAGCCTCTTGGACAACCATATGGAAAGTCTTCCCATGAAAAATGACACTTCCCAAAGATTTTTCTAGCTAAAAACCACTCAACGGTATCTCACTATTGGCATGGGGAATGCAAGCTTCAAAGCAGCTCACCTGCAATTTGAGCTGGAACTGGTTTCCTCTAGACACTGGTATCCAGAGCAGATAGTTGCTATGGCAGAAAGCAGAATCAGTAGAAAAGAAGGTAAAGGACAGAAGAAACCCATGGAGCACAAGTTCTGCTTACAGAGCACTGCTGCCGCTCAGTGCATCGCCTCTGCCGGCGCTCCAAGTCATCGGTCACTTCTCCTGCCAACACCCACCCTCTGCTGCTCCTGCCCGTGCTGCTGGTACCTACTGCATCCCGCTCCATGCACCCTTGTGCCACACAGTGGGACACACTGCGGGTTCCCATGGGGTGGGAGGGCCTCTGCACCGAGGACCGTGTGTGTGAGGGCTTCTCCTGCAGCACCTGCACCTGCCAAAGCCGCGTTCGAGATCGCTGATGCCCCAGGCCTCGGCCTCCCACGCTGCTGAGCTCTAAGGTAACCGAACCTGCAACTTGTTCATCATCAACCACCAAAGCCAACCCGCAGCTACAGCTCGAGGTGGAAAAAAAAAACCTGAAAAAAAAAGATTGTGACTTTAGGAAAAATAATGAGGCGGATGACTGTCCCTTTGAAATGGGAGCTCTGAAAAGTGATGGAGAAAAAGATCAGAAGCTGGAGAGGAGAGAGGCAGGTTGATCTTCTGTGCAAGGCCACCAGGATGCCACCCTGCCCCAGCGCACAGACCACCTTGGCCGACAGCTCCGGAGTGGGAGAGCCAGCGCCGCGCGGGATCACGGCAGATGCTCCTAGCGCCAGGCTCCCCGGCCACGCTAATTAACTGCTTCGGTAGTGCCCACCTTCCCCCGTGCCGCAGGGCAAGCCGGCGCTGCCGCAGCCACGTTACCTGCTTGGTGCCAAGGACCTGCTCAGGCTGCTCCGCCTCTCTCACCTGCTCCCTGGTCCATCTCTGCAGGTGCTAACTGCAAAGGACCGGTCCCCAGCGAGGCTGTAGGAGCTTCCCCATCCCTGCAACCCCAAGGAATTACCAGGAGCATCAAGCAACTTGGGGGGTTTCAACCCACCCAAACAACAGGCTTGGGGCTTCAACCCACCCAAACAACAGGCTTGGGGCAGAGCTGCACTCTTAACACCGCTGTCCTGGGACACTGCTCCATGGGGCACTCATCCTGGCCAAGAGCACCATCTCTGTTCTGGATACCAGTGTCCAGAGGACACCAGCCCCAGCTGAAACTGTTTTGAAGCTGCTTTGAAGCTTGCATCCCCGATGTCAGCACTGACAGATACCGCTGAGGGGTTTCTAGCCACAAAAGACTTTGAGTGTCATTTTTCACAGGAACACTTTCCATATGCTTGTCCAAGAGGCAATTAAACCAAGTGCAGTGTATAGGAATAGCATGAACTTGCCAGGAATGGGAATCGTGAGGTTTATGTGGAGGTAACAAGCCCTTCTCAGGCAGAAACCAGCCTGGGTCACTCGCGTGGCAGGGGCTACGTGGGGCTCCAGCACCTTCCACACGAACAGGTATCTCCTGCCAGCAGAATAGCTGCAGCTCGCCTTGGATATCAGCATATGCTTCAGAAATGAATCATCCTGTAACCAATATGCTAGGGAGACAGGCCAGACTCGTGAAAGAGCAGGGCCAGGAGCTGGTTTAAGCAAGTGCAGGGCTTTCAGTTTGAGGTTTGCTTTGTGGCTGCCGTATCTCCAGCTGTGCTGAAAAAGCCTTCCTTAATACCATTCTGCACTAGCACAAGGCCGATTCCTTATCTCCTTGCATGAGCAGAGAGGCAAAGCCTAAAAGAGCCCGAGAGCTGCAATTCCCTGTCCCCCTGGGGACGCTGCAGGTCCAGGTGGGAGCAGGGTGACAAGGAGGTTGGCCCTGGTGCTGTTGGAGCCTTGTGGGGGAGCAGGGACCATCCCGTCCCTGCGCTGTCACTCCAGCATGTCTCATGATCACTATATTTCCTTTTAAAAGAAAAATAAGGTTATGTTTAAAAAGTGAGCGGATGCTCCGACTGCCTGGGTGAAAATCCAGAGCAAGGTTAAGGATATTTTTTACAAGCTGCGCTAGAGGTGAATGAACACCAGAGCGTTTTGATTTCCTGCCTAGTTTCAATAAATGTTGCACTCCCAGGCACCCAAGGGACTGCTGTGGTTTGTCAAAACCAATTAATTTTCTTCCTCAGAATGCTTCAGGCACCTCAAAATGTCGTTTGCGAGCTAACACACATCCAAGGAGCGGGGAAAGCTCCCAATCACGGGCTGCTCGCGCCGCGGAGCCCGATGCCAGCGTCAAGGCGGGAGCGGAGGCCGGACCCGGCCGCGCGAAGAAGCTGGGGCACAATCAGAAGAGAAGGCGTTTCACGAGCCCGGTGAATACCAACAAGGAGATGACAATTGCAAAACATGCCAGAAATAGGTTTCCTAAGGGAGAACTCAAAGCTGAGAGCTTGTCTTTCTCGCTTGTAGCTCCTAGGATCCATCACTCTGTGATGATAAATGTAGTAATGAGCCAGAAGTGACAAACTGAACAGCTGTGTTAATAAAGATCCGCTGGGAGATGTTCGGAGCACGAGCCTCGGAGTCAGGATTCACGGGTTCTCTTCCCAGCCTTTCCTCCAGGCTCGAGGTGTGAGATAGAATACAGATTTTCCCAATTTGAGCCTCAGTTTACCTGCTTACTGTGTGTGGGCTCCAATGCACTGATTTGAGCCCAGTTTTATTATGATAGGATTTCATTTTCAATGAAAACCAAACCCCTGTCACTTAAGAACACACTGGAGCTCCCATTCATCCTTAAATTAAGGCACACCCCGTATTGCTGCTATGAATACACTGGATGTCAAATAGCATTGTGTGAAAAGTAGCCAACCTTTTCCCTCTGCAACAGGCAGAGATGGGGAATAAGATGTTTCTCTTGCTGTATGCAGACTCTCTGCAAAGGGGGCCTGGGATTTAAAGACATTTTACAGCTTGAACATTTGGTCTGGAGCAACCCAGGGTCACTGACAAGTCACTAAGACACAGGAGCAGGATGTTTCTGAGAGGAGCTAAGGCCCTCTCTGCTCACAATGCCAAGGGGACCTGGGAACCAAGGGATCTGAGACTGCTGGACATGGACAGAAAGACAGAACTGCCACAATTACAGCTCATAGCATGTTCAGCAGTGATGAGAGTTTCAGTGTGTGATAAATCTTCAGACAAAACAGGAATAAATCCCCCTTTCTCCCTTCCTGTTCAGCAACTTCACTATCTTCAATGACCTACTTGTTTTTAAAAGTAATCCAGCATTTACCATTACAATCTTCTTTGTTCAAGTCACATAAACCCCCTGCTGCCTCCTCCCTCTCTCTTTACCTGGCCTCGCAGTCGCAGCAGGGAGCTGAAAATCTGCTGCCTTCTTTTCTAGCAAGGAGGAAAGGCTCTGCTTGGGCATCCAAGAGATAAGAACTAAGACAACTTTATTTAAGGAACCCCTAGAGCAGCTCCTCTGCCATGTGCGAATATCCAGATGCTGCCACCACCAAGACACAGCACCCAGGTACGCAGGGAACCCGTTAGAAACGGCTGTGCATCTAACACTCATTCCTTCTTTTCATGGGCAAATGCCCATGTTTCATTCAGACAGGATTTTTCTCTGCATTTTATTTGCTCTTTAATATTAAAGGCATGGCAAGTGCCCAAAAGCTGGTTACAGTAGATGCTGAATGAGCACACACTAAACCCGTCCTTGGCTTTGGATGCTTTCAGATGAGAAAGGCTGGTTAGGAAAGGAAAAAAAGAGACAACAAGACCTGAAGAGCAGGGCATCAAAAGGGCCAGACACAAAAGCTCCAAAAACAACAGAGAAACCCTCCAAAACATCAAAAGAAAGAAGAGATGCTCCACTTCTGTCAGTTGGTGCTCATCAGCGCAAGAGAGCAGCAGAAGAGAGAAAAGAACCCAGAAGTATCAGCATCATCGTCCTGCTCCATCTCCTCTGCTCATCCTCCTTTCCCTTCTCATTGCCTCCGCTCCAGACAGGACTGATCCCCAGGACAGGGGGGTTTTGCTCAAGCCCGCTGTGTGCAGCAGTGTCGCCGTTCGCTGCAGAGGACTCGAGTGCCTACAGCCCCCGGGAGGTGATGGGGTGGGATCCGGGGTCTCTTCCCCAAAGGCAGCTCCTCCTGCAGGCAGAGCCCTCATTTCAGCCAAGCAACCACAAACTGTGGCTTGGAGAAAAGGTGGCTGATTAACTTGATCACCTTGACTCCAGCAAGGAAGGGAAGGCTGACCCAATGCCAGGCTCTCTCTCTCTCTTTCCCCTATAGTAGTATTTTAATGTTAGATAATTAAAAGGAAATAAGTACCTCTAAAACCAGCAGAATCACTGCAGGCCAAGAGGTCAGCACAGCTGGGGGTTTGCAATAAGGGGCCCGCTTGGGCTCTTCACATCGGGTGTCAAAGGTGCTCTGCCGTAATGAGACTCAGTAAATACGCTCGCTTAGCATGCAGGCTTGCAGCTGGCTTAAACCATGCCAGAATACTAGAAAAACAAACACGGCTGTGAGAAGTCACCTCTCCTGCACTCTCCGAAGCATTCCCAAGTCCTCTTACATTTCTACACGCAGAACTGTGCAGCAATGAAGCATCTTACTGCTCCCTCCAGCAACCCTGAGGGTCCAAAGCCAGTTTCCTTCTCTGAAGTTTCTGGAGGAGCAGCACGTTTTAGCACAGACAGTATCAGCTCCTCTGCTGTCCAGTATCTTAAAGTGACTGAAAGAGAAACAGGATTCAGCAGTGGCTGATACCAGGTTTTAGACTGACAAATCTACCGCAAAGAGTAACAGCAAACTCTGCAGCGTTGCAAATTGTAGGAGAAATTACTTACAGCCTACACACAATATCTAAAAATCTGAGGCTATGAGAGAACATATATACATATTTTCTATTATTTTCAGTCTTCATCAATGATAGAGTTGCATCTTTGCTTATCAGCTCCACTCAGAGGACAACGGAAACCAGGCTACATCAATTCCCTTGTGAATGGAAAGGAAAAGAACCATCTGGAGAGAATAATAAAACAATTAACTTTCCATTAAGGAATGATCTATGTGTGTTTTTAAGGAGGCAAACTTTAATGATCTCCACCTAATTATTCATCTTGCATTCTAGTAGGGTTGGGGTTTGTTCTGCTTTGCTTTTAAGCATAGTCTGATGGTAATGTTTGACCCCAGTACTAACACAAGCACCAAACGGTCCCCTTTGGTGAGGGGCAAGACAGCGTGGCCGAAGCTGGAGACCTGCAGAAACCTTAACCGGGGTCTTGTGGCTCTGCCAGGGCTCCACGGCGCTGTGTAACGCCCTCAATCGTGGGGCTTTCGGTGAATATTCAGGAGGATCCTGCCCACGTGGCTGTTGACTCCTTCCATACATCAGCTGCCGTTTTTGGACACAAAGTGCAGAGTGGTGCTCTCAGGAGATATATACACCTGAGCATCACTCTGGTGAATACCGGCCTCGTTTAACTTGTCACTGACAGCAATATAAATCAGAAACGACTCCATAAAACTCAGTGGCAATCCCCTCTGCTTCTGCTAAGTTACCAAGTAGCTGCACATGCATTATCTTTACGGAGCCATTCTGCAAAGTGGAGAGATTCAAGCAGGAGCCTTAGGGACTATTACTGTGCCCGTTACCCTTCCCAGTGCACATCCCTGTGCAGGATGCAGAGGCTGTGAACATGTGGAGCACACCCGGGCTGCGGTTCTGTGAGTTGGGTGCCTTCACTGGGTTTCTCAGGGAATAACACTGGCAAGCTCCAGGTGAGCACACCTGCAGGACCAAATATAGCTTAAACTACATGTATTGAGGATATAACTACCTCAGGCCACTTTAGAAAGCTGCTGTGGGAGTCACAGCTTTGCAGCCAGTTGACTCACACGTGAAAGAAGAACTGGACGGCAAAAGCCTGTTTTTCTCCACTTGCAGTATTTTTGAGTGTGTGTATGTGTGCATACATGTACATACATGTATATGGACATATATGTTGCTGCTCTCTCCAAGAAGGGCTGTCGCACGTGCCCAGCAATGCAGGCTGCCCCTCGCGCAGGGAGAAGGGCTCTGGCGCGGAGCGGCCCTGCCCTGGAAGGGGCTGAGCAGAGGGTGCTAACGTCACGCGCTGAGCAGCCACATGTGGCTATAAATTATTCATACACATTACTCTAATTATGCAAATGTGCTAAAAGCTGGAGCATATGTTTCCCTGAGATCCCCCAGCACGGATGCAATACGGCTCTAGCGGAGAGGAAGGGTAAGAAGTAGGAGGATGGGTGCAAAGGGGGACAACAAGGGGGACAGTGGCCCATCCAAAGGGCGACAGAGGATCTTCCTTCTCCAGCCATGCTGCTGCAAGGATAAGGACATTAAAATGCTCCTGCTTGGTAACACGCTGTTGGCTGTGCACTCGGTGCCGAGCAGAGTGCTGAGGCTGCTGAACGGCCCAGGCAGATTAAAATAAACCCAAGCAGTTTGGAACGGGAATGTGTTTATCTGGCATCGCACACTTCCTCTTATCAAACATGAGGAGCAGAGGAGGGCAGAGCGATGGTGTGCGGAAGCCGCCTGTGCGCACAGTGCCGGCAGAGGGGGAGGGACAGCCGGAGGAGAACAGCGAGGAGCGCATCGATAATGCATGAGCTGGAGGGAGCGCGGCATCGCCTTACCGGCACGGAGCCCATCCGCCTGGGGAGCGTCCCAGCGGGCGCAAGAGCACACGGTTCGGTCCCCTCTCTCCTTAGGAGAGGCTGGAACCTGCAGAGCTGCCGCAGAAGCAGGGGGTTCGCACGTTGCCCAAGCTGTTGGCTCCAGCTCCTGCTCCCCGCTCTGGCTAATGCAGGGCCGTCTCTGGGAGCCACCTGCCTCCCGTTTTGGGGGGTCCAGGCTGGCAGCTCAGAAGGGCCAGGCCGGATTCACTCTGTTACAAGCAGTACTGAGCATCAGGAGAGGAGCCTGCTATTCCCAGCTCTGCTATTAGCCTCCAGTATGCAAGGACGGTATCCCTGAGCTCTCCAAGGGCCCGTGTGCCTGGCGCAGTGAGGCAGAGCTCACTGGAATTAGACACACTGCTCCGCGAGAGTGTGCCGGGAACTCCTGCCAACCCCCAGCGCTCCTTTAAAATACCATGGATGCTCCTGAAATCCTCCATCCCTAGCAAATGATCCAATGAGGGCTTCTATACCCACAGAAAACACAACAGAGCAAGTCGAGCAGTTACCCAGGATCAAAACAGCTGAAGAGAAAAACTTGGCATCTTAAAACAAAAGTATTTCTGACCTCCTAGTCTTGCCACTTAAAGAGTCTCTATTTCTTTACAAGCCCCACGAGAGGGGCAGAGCCAACCACTGCAGTAATAGTGCTGCATCCCCTTTGCTTTTCAGGTCCCAGTACAAATCTTGCCCATGTAGCTATATAGGTACACAGACTACATCTATACATACACATATACATCTATACATACACATTACACGTCATGTTCTGGTCCACGCATGGCTGAGCCATGCAGGTTTCTGCCTATGATTGCCTCAACTCAAGGATGGCCGCGCTGGGAAATATGGTGGAGTGTCCGAGAAGCAGCAATGGTAGGAGGGCCGGAGCGGCTGCAGATGGTCTTGAGAAGGTGGGGATGGCCACACAGGTCCTGGTCACTCTACCCTTAGCCCCAGCCACCAGGATTTGTCCTTGGCTCTCACAAAAGGCCACGTGAGTGGACAGCAGCTCTTGCTGCCCAGTAAGGATGTCAAATTGGCAAGACAAAGCTGAGAAAACAGCACAAGATCACAAGCAAGAATAAAATGTAGAGGAATGAGAATCCACAGACGGACAATGAGACAGGGATCACAAGGACAAGGTCCAAGCACTCCTGCTCAGCACACGCAGCAAAGCCCTTGAATGTGGAAGGCTCCTCCCAAGCTCGGCAGTACCTGGGCTCAGGCCACCCGGGCTAAGGAGGATGAAGCACATCCTGCTTTGCCTGTCAGAGCTAAATTAGTAAGGATTTATACTCGGTTTCT
This sequence comes from Crypturellus soui, assembly GCA_032275445.1. NCBI lineage: Eukaryota > Metazoa > Chordata > Aves > Tinamiformes > Tinamidae > Crypturellus > Crypturellus soui. The sequence continues at coordinate 1,317,021 of JAUBNY010000109.1, read as the reverse complement.
GGCGGTCCATGAAGGGGATGAAGTTGGAGAGGAAAAGAGAGATGCCCCAGTCTCTGAGGCCTGGGATTTGCTTTTAGAGCCATGCGTGGAACAACTAGCAAGCAAACACCCAGAGGAGACACAGCCGGTCCCAGGCTGACCTTCCTGGGCCCAGGATCAGCTCGGATGTTCCTCCCTGCAGCTCCAGATGTGCAGACCTTGGCACGGATAAATAGCCCTACTGCAGCTGGTAGCACATACAATGCCATTAGCACCTAAGGTCTTCAAGGTTTGGACTTGGAGACAGAAGTAAGGGGCTATCTTGGAGCTGCAAGGCATGGCCTCCCTTCACATCCCTGACGACCTCTCATCCTGCTCTCCGAAAGCTACAGAGAAATGCTCCCTCTGAGCAAGAAAGCCTTCGAAATGTGCAAGCTCGGACTGTGCTCCCTGGGGAAGCCGACTACATGTTCACACGAGCCGACTACACGTTCAAGCTGCAAGAGAGGAGAGAAGCAGGGACACCTGACATTCAGCATCCCAGCTCTGGGAAATGACTTAAGAGTTAAAATAAAAATCCTTCTTGGGTGGGCAGCACTCCAGCAAGATAAAATATTCAGCACCATTATGTTCCCGGACACCGTATTTCTGACAATAAATTTCATGCCTCATATGCCACAACTGTGACACGATTTCAGTCAATAACCAGCAAGCAAGTCCGCATCCTTTCACAGCAACCCAAGGAAAAAAATAAATATAACTGGGAAACCTGAGGAGGGGAATTTTTTCCTAACTCTTATTTACTGGTATGTCACTGTGACAGATCTGAATTGAAAAAGGGAAGAGCCATTTCTGGCACGGAATCTTCCCCAGCATTTACTCTATTTGGAAACCTGTGGAAAAGAGTTGTGGTGGGACCGATTGCATGGACGGACCCTGAGGTCATGCCGGAGGGACTTGCCCCATTTAGCATCTGCCAAGCTGAGAGAGCAGCCCCCAAAAGAGAACATGGGCACCTGCCCCGCTAAAACCAGGCTCTAAAGATCAAAGTACCCCACGTTTCTTCATCCTTCCTGGCCCACCGGGAACTATTCCTGGTTCGCAGAAAGTCTTCGGCACCCAGAGGTGCTTCCAGCTACATGGGTGCTGTGAGTGCAAACGGCTTCTCCTTCTCCCCAGTGCCTGCTCTAGGTGGGTCAGGTGGTGCTACAGCTTTGGGAGCCTTTGATGTCTTCATCCTGCTTACAAATCAGCATTACATGGGCTAAGAAGTCCAAATTATCCCAAGGCAGAAGCCTTTACAGAGAAGGAATCGAATTCCAACCTCAGCAGTTAGCCACCATCCTCAACGTTTCCACCCTGGTTGCAATAGGATACGTAGCTGCTTTTTAAAACGCCTCTTGTCTCAGAGTGGGTTACAGAACCACTTCTGAGATTAAACAGCTTTCACCCTGCCACCCAGATGTGCCTGCATGCAACTGGGATGGCTCCCGTAAATAGCGCTCTCCACTCTGCAGGATGAAGCACTCAGCGCACACGGATCTCGCACCAGCGAAGCGGTGCTGCTCTGCACTGGGAGCGAGGCGCTCTTTAAGAGAAGTGTCATTCACTTTACATTCTGTTTAAGCATCGAGATTGAATTCCATATTCCAAGTGCCTCCCGCGGTGATCCACAGACAGCCTCTGCTTGTCCTTATTGATGTTTTAACAACTGAATGCTGCACTTTTCACCAGCTTATCTCCTGCTTCAGGTGCTTTATGCATTCACCAGATACAATAATAGTGCAGACATCCCTCCCTTCCTTCACTAGCCCGTTCCAGAAGGGACTTCCCAAACCTAAAACCCTGTAGTCAGTTTATCTGGTACCAATCCATTAAAGTGATGCACTATTTGTTACCAGGAGAGTTCAGCAGGAGAAGAGGGAAGCACTCTTACCTGTAATTGACTGGCTGGCCAACAGGAGTCAAGTGCTAGCAAATTGAATGTGTAATTTCTATTTAAATACAGCATTAAAAAAAGACACAATATACCTATTTATCATGCAAAGGACCAAAATCAAAGCTAACAGGAATAAATTGCAAGAAAGGACATATGGGAAGTTCAGAAGGCCTTTTGTTTGTTTGTTTGTTTTTTAGCGTGATCTTCTAAAGAATAAGCTGCTGTCCCTATGCACTGCCTGGAAAACTTCCATCCGCGGGTCTAGGACCTTGCTGACGTGCAGAGCGGCACTGCGGGTCCAATTAAAACATTCGCTAAAACCAACGCGGTGCGGGTGCTTTTCATGCTGCACATCGAGTTCACACCAATTGAGCTGAAGTTAAATTGGAACGAAAGCAAGTAAAACCCAGATTAATTATTCTGAAGCTCAAATATGAATTTGAACGAATGGCTGAACTTTGAACAGTTTTGCAGCTCTTCAATTAAACTCATTTTAGAGTGCACTTAACGGAAAATAGTGCTACTTCTGGAAACTACTACTTGAAACAACAGATTACAACCAACAGCATAAAACATGATCAACTCTGCTGAAGGCAACCCAGTTACACTGGTGGCAGTAAGACAAGTCAGAGACCCCTAAATCACTGATATTAAAGAAGAAAATGCCACCATCGGGTGAAAATACAAATATCCTCCCTGCTTCTTTCTAAGCCTGGGGCACCATACTTACCATGCTGCAGAAGCCTGGTTTCTTTAGAATCAAACCACCATAGACCTAATTTCAAATTATTCCATTCCAAAGGAATCAGAAGGAGAAAACAGGGAGGGTCTCAAAGATCCTTCAGTCTCCACACCTAATGCCCCATGATTAAGCCATGACGAAGACCCAAACCCATGACGAAGACCCAGCCCAAAGCCAGGAAGCGAGAGGCCGCTGACAGCATCAGTAACAGGGGTTTGTTTCTGGCAAATGTTACCTATAATGTGCATTTAAAAACTCAGATTTTCTAACAACATATTATACTTCGAACCACCTGCACTCCCTGCAGAAACAGTTGAATTTAAGATGCATTTGGCGTGTCAGAGAGGAAAAAATCCATAGGAACATGCTCGGATGGCAGTGACATGCAGCATGAAGAACAGGACAGAGAGGTACAGAGCAGACATCTTGCACACACTCAATAAATGCATCAAATGGCCTCACAACTAGGGGGGAGAGCCACAATCCTGCACAGAGGACTGAGGGGGGCCTTATTACAAGCGCTCAGGCAAGTGATTCCAGCAGATGGGAACATTCATCGCCACGAGGAAGGCAACGCGGGCGAGGAAGGAGAGCTTACCCCTCTGAGCTGCTGGACTCCACCAAATATCCTCATCACGCCATCAATCTCCTGCTCCAGCCTCCTGGCCCAGTACTGCATACTGCAAGAGAGAGACAGGGACGGAGAGGGAAAGGGAGAGAAGGAAAGAGAAAGAGAGTCAGAGCGCCGGCATCAGGAGAGGAGCAGGACAACCGAAGGGAGAGGGAGCAGAGCGGTGCGCGGGCGGCAGCGGGCCAAGAACCACTGCTGGGGCGCGCTAGGACCGTAGACCTCACAAATCTCCTCACGAGGTGCCGGAGAGAAAAGGTACAACAAAAATTGCCAGGCGCATCATTTCCACCACCCCCTCCTTGAGTATTCCCCTACCAGTTCTGCTTGTATTAGGCCCGAGCGTTCAACCAAGGCCGAGGAGCTGTGGGTCTGGCTGCTGACGCACAAGGAAGCTTACTGCTTCTTTCCATGACTTGGGCGCCTCTGCTGGGGGCAAAGCTGTTTCCTAGGACGGTGGAAAGGGCTGGGAATTGCAGTGTGCAGGACACAGCATGTTCAATCCTGTGCCTGTACAGCAAGGGATCACTCTGGGACCTGCACCAAGGCCGGTCCTCCCAACAGGTGCAAAATGTTCTCACAGGTTCCCACGTGCAGCAGCACCAAGCTGAGGCAACAGCGGGGCCAAAAGCTCTTCTAAACCCACAGAGCTCCTTATATAACATCCCGAACATTAGCCCTCCTGCTAACTGGGCTGCCAGACTGCAGCCCTCGGCCCCGAGAACATCACAGCTTCCCCGTGGCCTGCAAGGACCTCGCTAGCTCACCCCTTGCGCACTTCCTACCCCGCTGGAGCTGCTTCTGCAGCCTCATTCACCTCCCAATGCTGCCCTGGAGAAAGCGAGTCAGGATAAGACTCAGGGAACCCAAGGAGCCCGCAGGTTGCAACCATGGAGCTCCTTTGGTCCCCTGCCACCTGCTCCTGAGCAGAGAGCTCTCCTCATGCTCAAGGAAAGTCAAGGAAATGGAGGGAACCAGCTACGAAACACGACCACAGAGGACTCCACTGAGTTACACGGCGCTGGGTACAGGTCTAAGGGCAGAGATGTTCCCAAACCACCACCACCTCCCATGGGGAGCACGGAGGCAGGACGGGAGGACACGAGCCAGAAGGGATGGGGACAGGCAGACGGGTGTTACTCACCCAGGCAACGACCATGCCAGCCCACAGCACGCGGGTGCAGATGAAAACAACATTAATTGCACATGCCAAATCTCCCAAATAAACCGTGTTGGGAAGCGCCATTTCCAACACAGAAAGCAGAAAACCTACTTCTCTCCTGAAAAGGAGACAGCAAAGCCCTGGGGACTGTCAACGTGGTGCCCAAGGGCCACAGTGGAGCTGGGTGAGGGTTTTTTTCCCAATCTTATTTTAGTTGGCACCCAAGCTTTATTCAGGTTGGCCAAAATGACTCATAAAATTGCTTCTTTAAAAATGTATAATTTTAAAATTAATGCTTTTAAAAATATGCTTTAAACTCCCCCCCAAATGGAATGTTTTTTCTAGCTTGCCCCGTGAATGCAGAATGATATCAACCTTAGGCTCACACTCAGGTCCAGGGGAACTTGTGGAGACCGCACGGAGCCAACACTTCTGCTTCCATCCTGAACCTCAGGGAAATTTGCTCTTCCTGCAGAACTCGGCACTTTAATTGTGCCAGCCTGGGTCAGATGTCACCTGGCCTCAACCTTACCGATTAGAAGCACTTATTGAACACTTAGATTATCTCATAGAATAGGGCTAAGTCTACCAAAAAAGTATGTGTCTGCTCGTATTTCTGCACAACTGATACCAGATTTCCTAAATTAAATAAGTAATAGCAAAAGCAGCTTTTTTCCCCGCCCCCAGGATAGTCTGGCTATACAGTGACTTCTGCCAGAAGCGGAAAATATTCCTTTTTCTAACTAGCACATCCCTTGCCAGCATCCCCCCATTGGCAAAAGCCTCTGCGTGTACCTGACCTAAGCTCAATTCACCCGTTACTACAGCACTGTGTTAGTAGCATCGGTGCCTGGAAATGCTCCGAGCAGGCTGCATCCCGGAATTGGGAGTTTGCATCTCTCCTCTGCCAAGAAAGGGAAAGGAAGGCGGGGGAAAGCGGGATAAAAGCCATTATTGTTCCACCTTGGTTGACCTTCTGCCTCTTGCTTCTCTGCCCTGGCTGCTGCACTTAAAATTTTATGGAAGCAAGGATGGAAAGGGTAAAGAAACCAAGAAACCATTAGGTACATGGAGATTTCACGTTGCAGCAATTCTCATATGGAGGCAGTAAGCAATAAGACCTGGCAGTCGTTGCACTGCGCAGCTTGGGTGGCATTACAGGGACGGAGGGGCGATTCCTCCTCTGAAGACGCGTCCCCAAGTGCCTTCCTGCTCTTGTGGCATGGCCGGATCAAGCAGAGAGTAAACAGCTGGGGCTGGTGCCCGGGCACCCATTTGGGATCCACAGGAAAGGCTCTTGCCTTGAACAAGTGTATTTGTTCCCTTCCCTTGTATATTTTATAATATCCCACGCAACATGCTAACAGGGGACACGAGCCATTTTGGAAAACACAACATCATTTATCATCGTCTCTCCAAAGAAAACTGCAAAAATGCTAATTGATTTCATAATTTGCATATTTGATTTTTACTAAAGAGGAGATAAAATAGGCTCAGAGCTTCAAAACTCTTTGGTGTGATGAGCGGCACCCAAGGACACAAATCGCTGCTGCAAAAGGGCTCCCTGGCCTGATCCCGCTCAATGGGCACCTCTGCCCAGCACCTGCCGCGGCCATGGAGAGACTCACATAGGAATAGGGGAGGTTTCCTGCTTTGGGTGGAATTTGGAGGAAATTTCTCTTTTGGCTGTGGAAAAGAGATGATGTTAGAAAAAGGAAGAACTAGGCCTCTTCCCTTGTTGCCTTGTTGGCATGAAAAGGAAGGGAAAGACTCACGCAAGAAGAGAAGGGAGCTCTTGCTAAGGGGCTGCAGCGCCCCAGAGCGTGTGAGCAAGCGCTCACTGCGAGCGTCTACATGCAGCACGTTCAGCCAAGAACCTTTCACTCTTACTCATATGCTTTGGTTCAGTGCCCAAATATTGCTGTTTAATAAGGTCATTAATTACTCGGTTGCCTAATTTTTGCTGGGCAGGAAGTTCTTTTAATTGGCTGATTCCTTCAAGACGCTCAAACCTGTGCGTGTCCGGATAGGCACGGAGGGTTTCATGATGCCCTTCTGAATGTTCTTCATTTCTTACATACCTGGGCTGCAAAGTGTCACATGAGCTAATGTTTACATGTCAAACAAAAATAAGTTACTATTTTCTTAAAATGAGCCTTCCAGACAGTGCCACCTTCTAAACAAAATAGTCAAATAAGTTACTGGTGATGCTTCTAGACACTATGAAACCTCCCTCAACACCATCGTTTCATGGCTCCTTTTTCACATAAAGGATTACACAGGTATTTATAAAGGAGGAATGGGGAAAAAATCACTTGCTGGACTAGTCATTTCTTAACCTCCCTTATAATAATATTTAATAATCCAATAAACTTGTGCAAGAAGTGAGGGGAAAGGAGACCAACAGCAGAAGAATTTGCATCTCACTAACAGTTCTCTTGAGTACAAATATTCCCCTAGGTACGGATGGGAACACAGGCATCAACCAGCAACTCGTCACCAGCTAGGTTTAAGGCAATAGGAAAAGATATTCTTCAAAATCAGTTTCTGTTTTGGATAACGGAAGCAGCACTCAGATGCTGAACCCCATCTATGGGGAAAGAGAATAAAAATGAGATCTTCAACCAGACACAGAATTGCGGGATGCCAGGAGCTCCGGGAATCCTTCAAGTGGGACACCTGAACACCTAGGGCTTCCAGTGAGGCACTGGGTCCAACCTGCTCCTTAAAGCTAACAGTAGAGGCGATCCCAACATCCCTAGAGCACCTTTTTCTTTCCCAGTTTGTCCCATGTTTTGTCAGATGGTTGAAATTTCCTCTTCATATTCACCCTAAATCTCGCTTCTCTTTGCACTTACAGGCTTCTCTCTCCACTCATTGCACAAGACATGAAAACATCCAGTTTGTTCTTCTTTAGCTCAACCTCCAAGGCCTGGAGAAGATTATGTTGTTCCTCTTGCACTTCAAGCCCTTCAACCACCTCAGGTTTCTCCAGCTTTTAACTCTTTGCACCGCTTTCTAACCAACCACCCCATCATTCTTGTGACCTGCTCTGAATATTTATGTCCTTCAAGACTCATGCCAAAATCTAGACCAGTTGCACCAGCAGAAGCACCCAGCATGAGGAGGAATAAGGACCATATCCCCTCTTCCAATGCCTCAGTTATTAATTAAATGCTGAATAGAACTAGGTCCAGGGCAGTTCCCTGCAGGGCCCCCCTTCAGATCTCCTCCCCGCACGACCAAGGACCAGGATAGCTCCTCTTTGAGAGCTGTGTGTCCGATCAAAACCTCTTGAATTCCAAACTTTACAAAAAGCTGCCGCTGAGTATTTGATATGTGAAGGAGCTGGAGGCCAAAGGATAATTCAGTGAATAATTTAAAGAATAAGAGTAGGTTGGAGGAAAATCACAATCTGCGTGTAGAGGATTTGCCGACAGAAAGAGGAGAAAGTCACTGAATGTGCTAGCTGGTGCATTTGCCCAGCAGTAGCGCGAAGGCCCCCACGCACCCACTATATTCTTTTGATCAAGCTCCTGCACCCGCCTCTCGTTGATACAGCAATAAAAGGAACAAACGGCAAAGCAGTCCCAGGAAATATCTCCTGCAGACCGTGACGCAGGGAGGAGCACTTTCCCCAAAAGCATTTTCAGATGTTGACTCCACCAGCCAGCTCCTCCTGTCCTCAATGGCTCTGTGCTGCTCTGTAGAGCATCCCTCAACACCAGCCTAAAGGACACCAGAACCGTAAAGGCCTCCATGGGAAGAATCACAGGTACACGAAGAAAGACGTAAATTAAGCCCCTCTCTCCTAGAGATCCATATCCATCACCCCCTACCACTGCGGGGATGGAGATGGCTCCTGGGAATGAGAATCACAGAACGGTTGAGGTTGGAAGGAGCCTCTGGAGATCATCTAGTCCAAGCCCCTACTCCAGCAGGGCCACGAGCATCACTAGCCCACACACCCCGATGTCCCCTTTGAGCGCAGCAAGCAAGGCTTTAGGGCAGCCACACAAGCCAAATAAGCCCAAGGCAAGGGCCACCCAGAGCTGTGTTTTGTTAAACCAGCAAACTACCATCCACAGGAATTACTGGCTTTGGAGCCAAAGCTCCCTGTGAGTTTCGCTCTGCCTGTTCTTACATGGTCATGATTTTTTGCTCTTGTTTTACATACTGAAACCAGATTTCTATCACACGCTTGCTGATGCGCATCAGGAGCGGCAGAAGCCCGTGGGCTTCTCCCATGTTTGCGCTCTTATCACATAGCATTAGACCTGCACTGCTCCTCTCAGAGCCTGTCACAAATTTGGACTTGAAACATAATGAATTAATAACGAAGCGCAGAGGTGTCAGTTTTATTAAGCACACTACCTGGATAAATTTCACCCAGTGCAGCCACTTGTCATGTTCGGCATCTCGGGAGACCCAGCCGCGGATAATTCCTGCACGCTGCTTTGCGAGCCGCTATAGATAAGTTTTCAGATTAAACACCTTCCTCGCGGTTGACGCCTCCTGCGCTTTGCAGCTGCAACCCGAGCGGAGGAGCTGCCAGCCCCCACTGTGGAGATGGGGTTACAGAGGGTAGGGCTTAGCAAGGATTTTGCAAAGCGCATGAATTATTGAAAGCCTTTATGATATAATGACAGACATATCAGGTTATTTGTTTATTCTGTGTATAATTCATGAGTCCCTCGGGAGAGAGACAGAGAAGTAGGGTAGATTGTTGCATCTTCTTGTTCATTCCAGGAAATCCTCATCACCAGATGGAGGCCTGAACTACCCCAACAGACCATAGGACTATTCCTAACAGGATCTGCACCTCATTTGGGGGTGGAAGAGCTTTCTTCACGGCCTGGAGAGGTAACAAAGTGCTCATTTGACTACAACAGAGATGGTTAGAACAAGAGAGCATGGGCAAGTCTGGCCCAGCTACAAAGCAAAGCCGTGAAGAGCCTTGTCCTGGTTTCAGGTACCTGCGTTGTAACCATTTCTCAGGACATGCTGTTCGAAGATGTGGCACAGATCTTCTGCTCTAGTGACAAATAAAGCAGTGGCCACAGCCTCAGGCTGCAAGAGCTTCCCAAAGGGATCTTGCTCGCCCGGGAATACCGGCCCAAAGACACTGTGGCTACCAGAAGGGCCATTCTGGTCAGAAACACTGCAGAGAAACTCAAGGAGGACAAGGCTGAAAGTGCAACTGGGGAACCCTTCCAGCTCCAGGATGCTGGAACCTCCTCTCAGCATCCAGCCCTCTGGGTGGTCCAGCTAACCAGGATTGGGCTCAGGCAGCAGTGATGGATCAGATCACTAACATCCAGGCTGCATGGGGGCAGACTAAGGGCCAGCAGGGCCTGTGGTGCCTTTGTGCGTCCAGCTCCTCTCTGTTACCAAACCAAAGCACCGTGAGCCTCTGCCACACAGGACCTGCCACCACAAGAGCTATTTCAGGGCCTCTAATGCCATTATTCTTCGTCCTCTGAACACTCAAATCCCAGGTCTGCTGGGATGTTCACTCACGGAAGCACATGTGACGTTTCCTTGGGGGCTTTCCTGCTGGCGCTAGATGCCTGTCTGCTTAAACCCCCCCTTAAACAACTCCTCTGCCATTCCCCCACCTGAGAAGCTGCCGGATCCGAAGAGACGGTGTCAGAATCATTGTTATTATAAAGCACTTAGTGCTCCTCACTCATCACCAGCCAAACACCCAGAACCCTGTTATTTCACACACAGTCGCCTTCACTTCCCCGGGCTGCTCATTGTACTGCTCCTTTTCAGCAACCAAAGCAGAAAGGGACTGGGGGTGGAGAGCATTTCGAAAAAAAAAATAATTTACTGCATTTTATGCCATTACCTCACTCCTTGGTGACAAATACCTGAAAGCTGCACCTTCGCTATGGTGGCATCCAGATGCATGCTGAGGTGGGATGAGGAATACATGGAGGTTTTGCCCTGCTGTTAAAGGTGCTATGGGACACCATAGGGTCAGGAGACTGTCACCTTTCCCTTGTCACCAGCTCCTTGTCCCCAGCCTGCTCCTTCTGTAGGCAGAAGCAAATATGTCCAGCCTGGTCTTTGAAAAGGAGGACCGGCATGTAGGATTTGGTGGACGTATGCGGAAGGCGCCATCAGATTTGTCATAGAGGCGCAGGACATTGGCCCCTTGGGATCAGCATCCCCATCAGCAGCGCACCCAGCTTTCCCAAAGGAAAAGGCACCAAAGGGGCTGTGTATAGAAGCAGAACAGCACCCCAAACCTAGAGGTATTTTAAGGAGTAGAGCCGGGATTACAAGCCCCAGGCTCCTCTGCTGAGCGGGATGTCCACACTGGGGTCAGGCAGCCAGGCAGGGCGGGCGTGTATGGACTGGAGCCCGGGGCCCTTCTCGTGCACCACGCACGCAGCTGAAACCAAACACTACAAGATAATTCACTTTTTGGCTTTTATAAATGAGCGCTGACACTAAAATCAAAAACATCAGGCATCTAAAAATTTGGTGAGTATAATACCCAGGACTCTTTTTCTGTAAAAGATTTAATAAAAAAAAGCAAGTCTTTAATGTGGTCCTCTCAATGGGTCTTACGACATCACCAACCCCTTTCTATTTAGAATAATGACTTCTTCCACACACCAAGAGATTTGAAATTACCTGTGAAATATATTTCCCTAGGCACGGGCTCAAGAAGCATGTAAATTACCCAGCTTAATGGTCTCTAGAATTCCTCTCTCAGAGACACACACGGAGTGGGGACGTTCAGATGATATCTCAGATAGCCTGTAAAGGGGTGAACATCTGAGCCGTGAACAGGAGCTGCTGCAGCTTCCCTGACCACCGCTCCCACCAGCGAGTGGTTTCCTCGAGGAGGCAACAAGCACCAGATGAGTGCACCATCAGCATGAAAATGTCCTTTTCTTGGGCATTTTTCTTGTCATTTTCCTGGACATTTCTTGGGCAAGCTGCCTGGCAATAATTCACACGGCACAAGCAGCCAAAGGCAAGAGGGCACCCATTTCATTTCCAAAATCCCTGGGCTGATGCGCACCAAGGATTTGGCAGCAGGTTCTCTCACCTACGTCTAGACCACACTTTAATGGTGGGAATATCGCCCTGCAAGCCCTGCCTGCCTCTGATCCACAGCTCCCGTTATTCCAGCGGTAACGGACGGGAAGGCATTCCATCCTGGAGCCCACATTGCAGAGCGTTTCATTGAATCCAAGGTCTTGTTAGCAGGAGAAGCACATTCCAGGACGAAGAGCATGGGTTCGTTCAAAGGAACGGATGAGCAGAACTCACATGATCCGGTATCTATTTCCTGCCTCGTCGCTGACATACCTGAGTCCTAGAAACTCTAGTTCCATCAGCAAAAAAGAGAATGGGAAAACCCAAGCCCTGTTACA
>JAUBNY010000109.1:1268965-1296475 GCA_032275445.1 Crypturellus soui | reverse complement strand
ACCCCCTCCCGCACCCCGACTCCCCGCACGGGGGTCCCGCGCCGCGGCCCCCCGCGAACCGCGACCGCCGCCGCCTCGGGGCCGCCCGGCCTCTCCGCGCGGCCCCCTCCTGGCCTGGGGCAACCTCAGCAGCGCCTGCGGGTTCTTTACTGCCACCATTGGCGGGGGGGGGGATGTTTAAACAGTCCGAAAATTCAAAATTCCAGCAAAATTCACAAACGCACCCCGAGGCCGTGGTGATTTTCGAGGTGGCTCCGTGCTAGGCTGGGCACACGGGGCTGGTGCTGAGTGTGGTGCCATCTCCGCTCACTGCGCTGGAGATGGCACCGGGACGAGCAGCAAATGCTGCCAGGAACGAGGCCCGGGCACCATGCGTGTCCTCTCCGGGACGGCACAGGGCTAGTGGCGGGATGGGGCTGTCTCCCAAAGTGCCCCCTTGCCTGGCTTGCAGAAGGTGTCTATTCCCCATGGACGGATTTGCCTCCATCCTCTGTGCCCAGTGGGAAAAAGACTGGCAGATTGGACTTGGGAGAATATCCAAGGATATCCAAATTATTACCAGATATTTCTCTTCTGGAAGAGATGAGTTAGTATCTGCTTAAGACAAGACCTAACCCAATAACTGAGCTGGATTTCACACTCCTCTTCCAGAAGGGTTCCCAAGACCTATGAGGCAACACTGCAAGTGCCAAACATCCTTTACGTGAAGGAATTTCCTGTATTCTGAAACGAGACCCTCTGTTTTCATCCAGGTCTCAACACACCACAAGAGAAAATGTCACCTTGTAATCTCCAAGCAGGAAGGGGCCCATGGATACCTAGTAACTACGCTCAAATGTTGCTGTCCAGGTTTGTTACCAGTGAAGCTTTGTCTGAAATTTCCCTCGGGATATCTTGGGCTCGTTCTGCTGTTGTTGTGTTTCTTTGCAATGTAAATGCTCCTGACAGTGCTGAACCTGTTGCCTTGAATCCTGCAGTCCGCAAACAGCCAGGCTGGAGAGGGGCGAAACGAGGGAATAAGTCAAGGGATGTGGAAGGAAACGCGGGGGTTCCCACCTTTCCATTACCTTAATCTACTACATTAATCTGCTTCCCCGAGCGCATGCGAGTAGACTCATCCCCCAGCCAATCCAAGGTTGCCCTTAGATCCACACCAGGCCCTCCAAAATCCTGTAGGATGCCTGGAATACTGAGCTGCACCAAGAGAGGCAGCGCCGTGGCCATTCCCCTGCTTCTTTTAATGGAAAGAAACACGTAGGAGGAGCTGCCAGCGCTCTTCTCATGGCTGATTTATTTGCAAATGCAGGTGAACGCTGGAGCAGGTAGGAGTTTAACTCTACCCGCACCCATCCTTGAGCATTTGCAGTTGGTCCTTGCAGCAGGACACGTTTCTTCCCACATTCCCTGGAAGAGGAGGGGTCTTGCCTGCAGGTTGCTGGGTCTTTGCTGGCCTTCACAGGCCCTTAGATTATGTATTTTGAGAAACACACAGGTTCTTTGGCCAGAACGATGCTATGTCAATGCAAAGCCCCGTCTGACCTGTAATTGGAACTAATTCCTCAAAAAAGGCTACAGAGACTTCCTGGACAGTGTGTTCAATACATAGGTGTCATCAAGGGGGCAGATCTCAGCATCTTTCTGGTCATATTCTGGAGCCTTGAGCATGACTGGAAGCTTGTTTTGAAGTGTAGCTGGGAGCTGACTTATTGACTAATTGAACCTTTATTATTATTATTATTATTATTATTATTATTATTATTTCATTATAGAGATGTGAAGCTCTCTCCATGACTATAGCCTTCATAGCCCTATAAAGACCTAGGACTGCTTGGCTGCTCAGCAAAACTCATAGTGCCCCAAATGCTCTGGAGGCACCTGGGGCAGCTGAAGAAGAGATTTTCCTCCAGCTTTTCCATCTCTACCTGATGGTCAGGGTGATCAGGGTACAGATCTGGTCTGGCAAAAAATAAAATAAAATAACAACAACAACAAAACCCACTCTGAGGCCAGCAGAGATCAAATTACACAGCGTTGCACTCATCTACCTACCACAGCTGTTGCCCTTCTTTAAACCTGGTTGCTTCATGGCAGTAATCAGCACTTTTTTCTACAGCTGTTGCACAGTTTGGACCCACATCTGGACGGCGTTTCTGGGTGGCTTCTTAGGGTTGTTGTCTTCTTTGGTGCTCTGCTGTGCCCAGCACGGTGCCCAACGTTGCTCCCCAGCTCTTTGCAGTCATTCACATATAGATTCTGGGAATATACAGTGGAATTCCCGTCCTGGGAGCAGGCGGCCAAAACACAGCGAAGCTGAATAATGTGCCCAAGGACACACCAGAAATTAATGGCAGAGAACAGAAATGAACTTCCATTTCTTAAAACCTGAGCCCTAAAACAGCCTCAAGAGCCCTGCTTGGCGACAGGGGCCTTTTAGGGTCTTCTGCAAAGTACATATATATATATATTTTCTTATTCTTAAATTGAAAAGACCTAAAGGTGATTTGATTAGATCACATAAGTGTCTTTAGCACAAGAACAGAGCAATTTTTAAAGGACTCCTTAATCTAGTGGAAAAAGACATATTACAAGAACCAATGGCTGGAATTTAAAGCCAGAGAATTCAAATTAGAAACAAGGCACAGAATTGAGTTTTTTTCCTAACAGGATGATTAACTTTTGGAGGAAGTCTCCAGGGATTATTCGCTTTTTGAATTCCTCAAATCCCAAGGAGATGCCTCGTCGAACAGAAGTTGCCCCCTCAATATAGAGGTAACTGGCTGAAATGCTCTGGCCTCTGCTAAGCAGGAGGTTGGATGAGATCATCGAATGGTCCTTTATAATCTTAAATTCTATGAATCTATGAATAATAATGTTCATCACTGCGAGTTTCAGTTTGTAAAACAGCAAAGAGCACTGTTACATAGCTGGGAGACAGAATAAAGCACATTATAAAATAAAATAGAGCTTTGCTCTGGAGATAAACACGTGAGTGGTAATTATTTAAACTCCATCTGTGTCTCAAAATTCTCCCCCCAAAGAGTACTTTAATTAGGTTTCAAATTGCAGGACAAAAAGATAATAATCTGTGAGCCACAAAGGTGCTACCACACCCAGAAGAGCATTATCAATATCAATATCAATAATCCTGGACCATGTTTAAAAGCTCAAACAATGCAGAAATAGCTACTGATCTGGAGGAATTATATATAGGCAATATCTAATGGGCCTCTCTAAAAAATTATATATAGGCAATATCTAATGGGGTTCTCTAAAAGGGTTTTATAGGCCTGAGCCTGGGATTTCTACATTACATTTGAGTACCTATAAAAACTTTTGTGCCACATCATAACACCCTGTAGCTGTGACTGCAACAGATTTTACACAAGATCTATTTCAGAAATATCCTAGGGGATTTTTCAAACAAAAATGCTGGGATTGTTCTGTATTTCTCAGCCCGTAACTGTTACTGTCACGCTCCAGCCTCACTCTTAGTCTTCCGCATGGGCAGAAGGGTCTACCAAAAATCAGGACTTGGGGGTCGTCGCTTGGAGCTGCAGATACCCATTTGCCTGGCAGGGGGGCTGAATTAAACCAAGGGGAAGGACTGTGCTGGGCCTTGCTCTGCACATTTCTCCAGTATTTGAGCATCCCTGAGGCTGTAACAGCTTCATTTCCCACCACCTCTGTGGTGAGAAGGCAACGAGCATCACTCCTACACTGCAGTGAGGACACTGCAGCACGGGGTACAGGGAGGGATCCCTCCAACATCAGCCCAGACATCTGCAACACCGCGAGCACCCAACGAAGCTCTCCCCGTTCCCGAGGGAATGCTGTATCCTCTAGACTGTCGTTCCCATCCTTCACTTGGCTGAAATGCAGATGACAGAAGGCAGTATGACATGGAAAATCAGGTCACACAGGCAAGTTGTGCCCTGCCGAGTGCTGCCTTTTTTGAGGAGGGGTTCCCGTGCTTCAAGAGTTTCCAAGAAATCACTACAAATCTCTCTCTGAAGAATTTGAGTCATTGATTTCGCATGTGAATTTTGGAAGGAAACACACACAGACACACACCCCCTCAGAAGCCCTTCTCTTGGAACAAGAGCTAAAACTATAAAAGCAAGAAAATGTGGAAAGGAGGCCTGCAGCGCCGTGGGTTGATATTCTGTCTTTAAATCATTCTGGCACTTGTTTTTCCCCCTCGAGGTGGAAGTGGTAAGCGTCAAGGCAGAACTGCAGCAGCCCTAAATCAGAATATTCCTCTGCTTCTGGGGTTGCAGAGCAGAGCCTTTGTATTCCCAGCTAGAGGTCCTGATGCTTCTATATGGTGCTACAGACACCGCTCCCATATAGGTGCTCCCTATATACAGGCCATCTTCCTTTCTTTCCTACCATAAGTATTATACTACCACTGGTGCCTTCTCATTTGACTATGACCTTTTTTTCTGGCCGCATACGGGGCCACCAAGATCCAGATCTATCATGTTGCTTGTTGTGGAGAACTGCAAGCTGTAGAAGCCTCCTCATTTTATAATATAAGCTAAACTGTGAATTCTTTGCTGTTTGAAAAACCTTTTTTTCATTCTTCTTTTCTTTCTAAAATTGTATTCTATCTTCTGCATCCTCTCTTCGCCATCCATCTTCCTCTTTCTTATTCCTCATCCTGTTGGACTTCGCAGTCCAAAGATGATGTGAAGGGCTGTCTTTCCTCAGATCCTCTGTTTTCTTCCCGTGGTCTTCTGGCTCTACCAACCCAAATTCTTTCTCCCTTTTCTTCCCTCCTCCCCAGTAGTCCATCTCCATTTCTCTCTCTCCGATCTGAAATCCTCCTTTCAAGGAAGAGGTTCTGTCTCCTTGTGTTGTTTTGATCTTCTCCATCAGGCATTTCTAGAACGAGGGGAAAATATCTCCAATCTGCTCATGCCGGGGAGCCTTACGGCACAAAGACACTGCTCCAGCAAGTGTTGACAAAGCAGAAAGAGGAGGATGTGCGCGAGGTGCCCCCAGCTGCCACCCCAAGGGTGCTGAATCGCGGCGCATGCGGCTCAGCAGGCAGCAGCAATGCCCTGGCACGATGCCATGCGCTAATAAACCACGGCGAACGCTGAAGGTTGCTCAGATCATCCCCAAACACTCTTACCATCCACTGAAGGAGCCACAACCAGGTGTTTCAGCGTCCCAAGCACCTGGGCTTTGGTACAGGTGGAGGAGATGCATGGGATGTGTCCAGTGCAGCCACAAGCACCTCCAAGGTTAATTTTGCTATGAGCTGTGGGTGGCCGTGGCAGTTCTCCAGAAGATAGACATATGCCACAGTTCCCTGAATTATGGCCAAGGTAGCTCATGATTCATGCGTGCCCAGGGGCTTAATGTAGGAAGCGCTTGGCAGGGCTAAAGTGTCAAATGTAGTAAAAAGACCAGTGAGAATAACAGTGGGTCATGGCACGCTCTGCCTGCAGATGTAATGAGGGCATGAAAGATAAAGGCAAACACATGTTATCAACAAAAAATTCTGTATTTAATGATTCCAGGCGCTCGTCTTGTACCTCGAAACACATTTCACCTTTCGCTGAGTACTGCCCTATTGCTGCAACCGAGGCACTTGGGAAAGGATGCTGGAAAAAAAGCACCAACGACCATGGCCCAAAATATCCTGTGCCTCGAGAGGATGAGGGTGCTCGCCCATGGCAAACAGGCAACATTATGTACTAGTGCTAGGGAGGAAAAGAAAGGCCTTAACCATGCCAAATTTGGGTATTTAGCACTCTCCTCTGGATGGGTATCTCTTCAGAGGGGAGCAGAGTGGGACAAGGCAGTGTTGCTTCAGGAAGACAAGTTGTAGCAGACGTGTCATAATGATATTTTCTATATTAGGTCACATTAGGTTAAGAGAGATAACAGGTCTAATGGTTAGGCTAAGAGTATCAGGAGATCTAGCCCTAATTATATCAGAAATTATGTGTGTTTCCTTAGGCAAATTCCTTGATTATCTGGTGCCACAGTGCTCGAGTGAGTGAAGTGCTGAGACATCGAGATGAGCAGACGAAGGACATCACACGCATGAGAAATACGTAAAGATTCACGTGTGTGAAAGTTGTGACCAAAGCGAGCGGACCAAGTTTGCAGTGTTTTATTAGATTTTGAACTGTCTTGTTCTAAGTTCAGTCATACCCGCAAACACTTATTTTATGAGCCCCGTGACACTTTCCGCTGGCACTGGCTTATACTTTCTCAAGTCTATCTAAGTTTGTAACTATGTTTATTGCAAAATGAAAATCAATAAGCAGGGCTTAAAAAAAAAAAATAGTGGCATTATATGTTTAGATAGAGGGCAAGGAAATCCTGTGCATCTGCACTGCTTTTAAAGCTACCTGACAATAGGACCTAATCTCGGCATAGAAATTGAGCCGTTCCATAGATCGGTCGCTTGGGCCGCATATAGTGCGACTCAGCACCCCCAATCAGCCCTCGCCCCTCTGCTCTGCTCCTGCCTCCACCATCCTGGGGCAAAGAAAGGAGTTATCCAGACAGCAACGCGATTCAAGGAAACCGCACGGGAGAAAAAGGGTATTTTCTGAATCAGTTCCCCATGAAATCGCTGGAACTAGCTTTGTCCTGGGGGATAATAGAATGGATCATTAGGTGCCTTAAAAAGTTCACATTGGATTTCAAAGCCACCCTGCAAGATGAAAAATCAGTAGTTTAGGCAAATAAATAAAAGTCAGTGAATCCCCTTTAAATGGTGAAGACAGGGGCAAAAGGGCTGTAAGAAGAAAGAGATTCCGCTCTCCACACATACTGAGACTGAAAGTCTGTGTCTTCCATCTCAAATCCTTCTTTCTCTTCCCTGGTGATTTAATCACACAAGATACTCTCAGTCAAATTGCTTCCTTTTCTCCTCAGGTATGAATTAGTTCTTAATTAGCCTATTGGGCAAAATTTCCAGCTAAAATGAAATGCATCCTATTAATAGCTTGGGATATTCTTTGTATTAATGTAAAGGTTAAGAAATGTAGCTTTTATTAGCATTTCAGGAGTGTAATTCTGGTCTCACAGACAGACGCTTTCCCCATCGCTGAACAGAAATGAAGGAGGAATCAGGCCCGCTGTGTTTAATTTTTCTATTGCCAGCTTTCCTCCAGATAAGAGCAGTGCATACGTGGGGCTGAATGTCAATCTGAGGGACAGACCATGGGCGCTGCAGCATTTTTTCTGTGTTTTCCTTATGTACCTCACAGGGAGGCCGGCGCAAACAGCACCTACCTGCAAGGTGACTGTTTTAGCCTAGTAAATCAAGTCACCATCGTAGTGACCTTGAGCTGGACGGGAACCCGCGGTGGCCATCGTTATTATGTGACTTGCAGGATGTCTTTCCAGAGGGTCTCCAGTTCTGCAAACGGCAGTGCACCGAGCTGCAGCCTTGAGTTGTTTCTTCCCAAGACTCCTGTGTTTCTTCTCAAGATTCCTGTATTTCTTCCCGGGATTCCTGAGGCAGGTGTGGAGCTGACGGGAGCTCAGTCAGTTTGACAAAACCAGCATCTGAGCGGAACCTCTCCCAGGCTGGCCTGGGATAATGATAATATACGTCTCTATTTTACAGCTGAGAAAATAAATGCACAGAATTATTTTCGACATCTGGGAATACAACCTAAGAATCCTGGTACCTCTAGACAAGGTTGACTAATATTTACTGCCAGGCTTATTCTTCTCTGGGAGGTATTTACAGCGGCTCTTATAAGCCTCGGTTATGAACACTTCTTCCCAGGCCGGACTTCTCACAGGACGATCGAGGATGCCCAAGGAGGGTGGGAGCTTTGCAGGTTCCTTCATGGCGCTGACCAGGTTGTGCAGTCCCTTCCGCCCTGTTTTCAATCAGTCGCTGAGTTTAGGACAGCTCTCGGCAAGGCAAAGCCCTGCCCACGACACGATGCAGCAGAGCAGAGCATGCCTAACATTTATGCCCCCAACATTTATGCCCCCTAACATTTATAGCCGTTTTTCGTGTGAGCAGAATGAGGCAAAATGGAAATGATTCCTGCGCTAGCTACTGTGCCTCGACTTATAACATCAAACAGGAACCCGGAGAACAAAACATTAGTTTCACACAGCTCCAGTAAACAACATTAGACTGGCTGGGAGCTGGAGTTGGGGCCCAGGCAAAGGAAGGTCTTTGCTAAACAACAGTAACACAGTAACTAAAATGTGAATAACTAAATCATACACTGTGCAAATTGAACCACCAAATGAAAGTAAAGCGCTGAATTATTTGAATGCTCTTCAAACCCAATTTAAATTTCACCCACTACTGAGACCTCCATTTACTGGCATCATAACTAATAATGGGAAGGCTGCTGAAACGTCAGTTTTAGCAAGAAGCCCATTAGGAGAATGAGAAAAAAAAAGAAAGAGACATCACACAAGAAAACCAGCCGTTTACAACATGGCTTATAAGCTCCTTGCATAGAAACACAAAATAGCTGGAAATAAAAGGCAGGCAGCAAACTGTCCTTTCCCCAACACACTCAGTAATCACATCCATCCAGAGCTGCACGCAGGAAGCCCTGAATATAAATATTCCACAGCAGATGCTGCACTGGCATTAAAGTTCCCAGTTGGGGGACGAGATGATTCACAGGGTAGTAGAAAATCTGCACGCCTTGAAGATACTGGTCTGAAACCAGCCCAGGTTAATTTTGGTGTGAGAGTCGTTTCCATCTGAAGGATTTTGTGGCGGCTGGGATGAGCCGGGGGTCTCACGCTGGCGGGCTCTGCAGAGACACCGGTGCATGGGGAGCCGATCCGCTCCCAAATCCCGTGGGGGCCCATGGCTGGCGCGGGCACAGGGCTGCTCGGGAGGCAGTGCACCGCCCTGCCCGCGCCACCTCGCTCCAAACAGAATTAATGGAGATTGAACGAATCCCCCGGTGCCAGCCGAGCCGTGCGCGCGTTCCGAGCCTCTGCCCCCAGCTGCGCGGGAGAACGTGCCAGCAGGAAGCACCAGCCCCAGATCTGTAGCTGCGGGCTCCAGGGGCACCTAAGTGTTTGCACATTCCCTCCTACCAAGGGGGAATTGCCCCTTCCTCCATCTGTGCCTGAGCCTGCTCAAATACTAGCGAAAACGTGTAGGAAAAGTTGCGCAGAGGGTTGAGATTAGTGCTTACAACCGGGTGAGCATTGACAGAAATACGTTTTCCTCCTCGCCGGCTCTGCTCCAGTTACTGCCAACAAGGATCCCGGAGCCCAGGGGAGAGCTGGAGCATCCCCCTTCTCCACGCAGCACCGCAACTGCGCGAGCTGGGGGTTTGCAAGTGCTTCGCCGCACATCTCACCACGTCCTCTGCCATCAGCGGCTCTCCAGCCCGCTCCCCTGGCAAATTTGGAGCTTTTTGAGGGAACTCTTTGAAATGAACCATATATCTGGTGTGTTGTAAAAAAGAGAAGACGTTATATTGAGGACACAGCCTTGCTTATAGTCACTGTGAAACCAGGCTGGGTTGGACCTCCAGGGGAATTAGCAAGTGCTCTTTCCCCGCCGGAGTGCGGTGCAGGCTGGAATAGCCCCTGCTCACCCCCATCTGCTCCCGAGTGCCCCTCTGGCACCTCCTCCTTCCACTGGGACAGCTATGGAGCCCAAGCCCTTGCGGGAGGCTTCCTCTTCGCAGCTTTGCTGGGTTCTGAACAGACAGGATGGTCCCAAAGGTTCCTTTATTTGTGCTCTTAGGGACCTTGCAACAGACAGCGAACACGTCAGTTTGGTGGGGTTAAGTTTATGCACAATTCTCAGGATCTTTTTGTATCTATAAATCTTGCTTTTCTCAGCCCATTCCACCAAAACAGCCTTAATAAGAGGCTCCACAGGGCTCCAAGCTCTCGCAGGAGGGTAAATCAGGGCTGTTTGGACACAGCGAATGCGGCCTTGCTCGTCCAAAAGCGGGTCCAAACGACCAGGGCGTCATCGTTTCATCAAAGACTGAAGCTAAAACAAATGAGCAGGGGTTACATGGTTGATAACTCCTTTAAGCTGCGTTAATATGAGATATCAGTTAACATGAAGAAACTCATAGCCATGTGAAACATTGCACTCCCGCTGGCTGGTCCGTTGCCCCTTGTCTAGCACGTCCCCAAAATATCCCAAGGCAGACATGCCACATTGCACACAATATGCTTATTAGCACAGCCAGGAGCCATTAGGGAGAAGGAGCAGAGTGTTGTTAAAAGGCAGGATGACAAGGAAAAGAAATTCTGGTGCCACTCAAGAAATGCAATTACACTGTAGATGTCACGGACAGTCTGGGCTCGCGCCCATTACTGATAACTGCGGAAAGGCAGAATTTGGTGCCAGGATCCAGCAACTTGGAGCCTCCCTGAGTACTCCAGAATGCAAATTACTTGAACCTGGTGATTTATTAGGTCTATGTTTTTGCAACACAGTCAGCACGAACCTGATTTCCCAGCTTGTAACTCATCAGGGCACGGAGAGCCTGCAGAGCGGAGTTCAGGGCATCCCGATCCAGCTGGTGTTACCAAGCAGCAATAACGAAAAGGCATCGAGAGCCCCATCCTGGGGCAGGCTGGTAGCCTGGTTGCTTAGTCGCCATCACCATCCTTCTTCAAAGGTGTTTACTCAGTTCCTGTCTCTCACATACTGATCTTTCTTGCACCAATAAACTTCACGGATTCTTCCAATAGGGATACAACATCTCTCCTTGTATTCTCCCTTACTTTGTTTTGCTCTGTATTTTCATAATTTTATATTTCTGAATGCCTGAACTAGCTTATACACAGCTCCACCGCACTTGTCCATTGAGCAAGGCTGGAGATGAATGGAGAGATTTTCTCCAAATCGGGCAGGGAAGATGATGGGGAAAGGAGCACAGTTCACCCAGAGGTGTCCTCCACAACATGAAAGCATCACGCTCTGCAGCCCTGTCAACCCTGCAGAGCCCACAAAACAGTTGTCTTATTCATGCAAATCAGCTCAGACGAATCCTACTTCTCCATCAAAATTCCACTCATATTAAATAATAAGTTTCTTCACTTTTGGTCTCCTCAACAGTTGGAAAACGATTTTTCCTTTGGTAGTTCTGGTATTAGCCTTATAAAGGCTTAACATAGGAAAAGGGACTGCACTGCAAACAGTTGGACGGAGACAACCTCCTGGGAGCTGGCGATGGCACAGAGCTGGGCACTGAGCGCTGGAAGAGGTCGCGGTGCAATTTGGAAATCTGAAGAAAATGCACAAGCACAGAAGAAAAACATGAAAAAGATCTCACCGAAAGTGTCACCCTCACGTCCCTGTTTTGGACCATCCCTCCTGGCGTTATTAGGAGCTACTGAGATGTTACTCTGGTGAGGGTTCACATTCTTCAAGGTCGGAGATTCAACCTTCTTTGGGTTTGGTTTCCCAAACCAGGGGAAAACTGGCCTGAGAAAGAGTGATGACAACATGACCTATCGAGGTGGGTACCCAGCGCATCCCTGTCCTCACCCAGACCCACAGGATTCATTCAATTAACTGCCCAGGAGACCCTGCTGTGCCAAAGATTTCACCGGCCCTTTGCAGCAGTGAGGTGCAGTGACTTCTGTCTCTTCACTAGCACTGATCTCAGCAGATTTGTTTTATGCACAGACAATGATGGCAATTTTTGTTATATCTGAAGTACTTTTGGGCAATTCCACTAGCAAAAAGAGGAAATGTTTAGCCCTCAGGATTGCTGTGCAACCAAGTGAACTTTGCATGTTTGG
This sequence comes from Crypturellus soui, assembly GCA_032275445.1. NCBI lineage: Eukaryota > Metazoa > Chordata > Aves > Tinamiformes > Tinamidae > Crypturellus > Crypturellus soui. The sequence continues at coordinate 1,284,733 of JAUBNY010000109.1, read as the reverse complement.
AATCCAGAAGGCAAAAACGGAGAACTAGGATTTATCATTGTTTAAGTCAATCTGATTAAATTCAAAGATTTATCATTTTCTGAATGTGAGCCCTGATGACCTTACACTTAGCTTCATGTTATACCCCTGGGAAATGCAGATACCATTATGCCTGCATCACTGTTGTGGGAACTCAGGGAAGAAAAATCCCGCTGTAAAGACACTGACAGCAGTCTTGGAAAACAAGCCTGGAAGAGACCTTGAGGAGACATCTAATGTGCACCCACAGCAGAAGTAGCTATGTCTAAACCGAGGCCTCCACAGTTATGAGCTCCAACTAGGACTATGTAGTAATGACCTGAAGATTGTAGTTTTAGAAAGCAGCTTTTTCACGTAGAAGAAGTTAGTAGTTGTAATTAGCTGCCAGTTTTCATATGCTTAGCATCTTCTATAAAACGTTCAGTGGTTAGTAAGATCTGCCTTGCACAAGGGCTCGTGTCCTGGCCCAGCAGTGGAGTGTGCTTTTTCTCTTTAGTATCTGTGAGAGTTTCTCTTTTCCTGCCGTGTGCTTCTCATACTCTTTTTGGCAAGACAGGAGGAGTATTTGGTTAGTTCTGGGTGCATGCCCGATGCTGTGGAGGAGTCCCTTCCTTGACCTAACCAGAACAAACTTGAATGTACAACACCCAGTCCTGAATGCTGTCTGGAAGCTACTTTTCCAGTTAAATCTCAGATGGTTTCTTCAGGCAAAGCACAGAAGGAAGCATGTTGATGAAAGAATGGTGTGAGAAACAGCTGAACTCGAAGCCAGTATAAATATTGCTACATATATAAAATAAACACTGTGTAAATGGGTTGCTTCTACCTCAGAGATTAGTTAAAAACTGTGGACTGTGTCTGTCCACTCACCAGACCAACCTACAAACAGCTCGGGAGATCTGGAAGTTACTGAGTTTTCATAATTTCCATGGCAGTTCTGTGTAACCCTTAAACTGAAGGTCAGTCTGCAGCAACCTCAGCTGCAGCAAATAAATTCACATCCAAAAATACTGTTTGATTTGGTACCCTTGCTGACATTGCCTGCAGAAAAATACAATCAAAGCACACAGACCAGACTGGTCTTGGTCTGTGTGAGATGGTCTCAACTTTCTACAAGAGGACTTGCCACATTTACACTGTTTATATCCAGACTGCAAAGCTCTTTTCTTTCATTGGTACGAAATTCTTTACAAATTAAGTCAACCTTCCCCTCCCACTTTCAAAATATCACTGCTCTACTGGCTTGTATTCTCCCACACTGACAATCAGCTTTAAATCTAATCCTTGTTGCTGTATTCCTAAAACCAACAGGTTTCAGAGAGCTCTGGAAAGTGGCCCAGTAGCTACAATGTTAGACTGAGATGTAGGTAATGTTGGTTCCACACTTTGCTCTACTGCTCATCTTCCGTGTGACATTCCCTCTCCCTGGAACCACTTCAGTTGTGCTCTGTTTTACAGAGATTGCTCTAATGCAGTAGCCCTAACAAAAGCAGCACAGAAGGCAGAGGGCCTGCAGACTCATCTCACTGCTCAGCAGTGTGAAAGCTTCTTGGACGAAAGCAGAGGTGCAAAATGGAACTAACTGCCTTTCCTGGCAAAATCAGCAGGAGAAGCCAAGGCCACAGGATCATCCTACCCAACGGGGGAGGCCTCCGGTGGTACCTTGTGCAGGAGGTTCATCAGCACTGCCAGCTCTGCGGTAGAAGCTGAAGCAGCTGAGGAAAGGGAAGGCAGATGCTTAGCCCGGGATGCAGCAGAGATGAGTCTGAACAAGGCAGTTCCCCCAGCCTGGTCTGTCGCTCAGCCCTTGTCTCCTTCTTCTTGTCCCTCCACCACAAAGCACCCAGGAAAAAATCCCTAAAGCATCCCAGGACAGGAAACAGAGATAGGAAACACAAGCAGAAGCGTTATCTGGAAGGGATCAAGTGATTTCTGCCTGCTTATTGAGAAAGTCCCCAGAATATGGCACTTTTGAGGGGTTTGGATGGCACACCCCAGCAGCATTCAGCCTGCCCTGGCTTGTATGCGCCTCTCCTGCAATCCATCTTCTATTTTCTTACAGCCAGATGAAGTTATTTGGGTTATTTAATGTGCTGTAATCTACAGATCTACTTCTTCCGAAATAAAATTGTGTGTCTAAATAAAATCTAAATACATATTGGTAGGAGTAAAGCCGCTGGATAAGGTTGCTCAGCTTTTTCTCCTACATGACAGTCTTTTCATTGCTTGCAACTTTGTCAAACCTCAGCCATTTAGGTGAATTTCCAGGCTGCCTCAGGCTGAATTATTCGGAAGGTTTTATCGAACCGATATGCCTTATTATCCCAGGTCTTATAAAATACAAATGCTGCTCACAGCTTTCTGGCTCCTTACTCATGTGGATTCTTTGTTGTCTAATAGAATGTTTTGCTCACATCGGAGGCTTTCAGTGGGCACAATAATTTAGGTCTCTGTCTACTCAATTTTCATTTTTTATACTGCTTTTAGGAAATAAATACCTTAATAATACCTAATACAAGGAATGCAAAACTAGAAGAGAGGAAAAACCTTCCCTTCCCAGATTTTTTTTTGCAAATCTGACAAAGAAATTGCACTGGGATGGGGAATCTGCAGGCAAAAACATCTAATTCTGTGGAAGGAGGAAAAATACAGTGAGATTAAGGGGTCTCAGAGCAGGCAGGTGGGGAGTAGCAAAGGGGGCCTAGAGAGAGAGGCACCACAAAGCAGGAGAGTAAGAAGAAGGAAAGACTTAAAATGGGGCTACAAAAACACCAAGAGGGTGGGAGAAGGAGCCGCAGAACCAGCTGAGGGAACAGGGAAGAAGCCAGGTTATGGGGCGAGCAGATGGCAGCAGATGAGTTGAGCAGGATCAAAAGGTTCTGAAGGAAAGCAACCACAGGGTGACTACAGACTAAAAGGAAGGGGGACGACTTCAAAAAGTGTGATGGAATTGATGAAATAATTATATTTGTGGACGCAACAAACGGAAAAGAAATGGAGAGAAGGATCTGGGCAACAGCAAGAGGAGGAGGAGGAATTGCAGCACAGATCTGAAAACAAACACGTTGCTCCTGCTTCATCTGCTGCCATCCAGGGCTGTGAAATTTCCTGATAGCACACTTCTGATTACTTCTTTATTCTGCATCCTTTAATGTTGGGATCATATGACACATAACAGCAGCTCAGGTGATTGAAATCTGTACTACAGATCTGAAAAGGGAAAAAAAAAGCAAAGTTAAACTATTGATGCAAGAATTGCTACCGGCCTTGCTCCACCGTGGATCTAAACATCAAGGTCTTGGTGATGGTGAAAAAATCTCTCTTCTTTAAGAATGGAGAGAATTGCATTATAAGGGATTTTAAAGACTGGCAGCGTTGCAACACCAGTGATCAAGAAAGTAGGGGGGGATCAGGCCCCAAAAGGGAAAAAGTTTGTTCAACAGATTTTGCAGTTAGCACTCGAATGTGTCCATAAAACTAGAGATGAAAGTCGTGGGGCTTCTCTCAGGTCTGCCAAAAGAACTGTGTGACCTTGGGCAATCCATTAACCTCTCCGCAGCTCAACTTCTCCATCTGTACAGAAGAATGAGGATGACATATTTTGTGCTTGACAGGTTTGTAGATCACTAAGACCTACGAGAGATACCCAAGGGCGGCTTCCCAATAACCAGCTAGTCCTGGGCTCGAGGCGGGAGAGCTCTTTCCATTTTAAGCACCACCCAATGCAGTCAGAAGTGTGGTCAGGAGTCAGCTCCTGTCGCCCATTAATACACACCCTGGCACCTCTTAGCGCTGCATTCAAGAACTAATCTGCCTCCGGTCTTGGCTAATTGGAAAAGGGTTTTTTTTCCTCCATGTTATGTGGATTTCCAAAGTTAAATCTTGAGTGATAGACAGTGCTGTCACAGCAGCATTAAGTGTTTAGAGAGTGATTATTCTCGAAAGACTTCCATTTTTCAAACTTCTGCTTTCAGAAAAAGCTGTGCAAATAAATGAGAACACCAAGGGCTAAACAACACTTTGAGCTTTACAACAATGATCTCCAAAAAGAGGAAGCAATAGCCCAAAGCCTTGCCTATTGCATTCACAATTACCAGGATCTGCAGGTTTCCTCATAGCACTAGTGGCATTTACGGGCTTGCATCATGTAAAATGCTATTCATAACAGTCAATGTGTTCCTAAGAGGAATCGCTCTGAGAACGTCAACAGACTTTTCTGTAACCTTTCTATTTAATAAAAAAGAGACAGCTTCAATTAGTGAGGAATATTCCATATAAATTAGATTATTTTAAAAGCTCTAGCAATGTTATAGGATATTTTTAGTAAATGAAGAGCTGTCACTTTGGCTACATTTGTAGCCTTTTACTTTTTGATTTTTTAATTTTGATACCCGGTCACTTATTCTGCATGAGTCAAACCCACGCTCATAATTTCTCACTACGGCCCACAGAAATTGCCTGGTGAGAGGAGGAATAGGAACACTCGGTATTTCCGATCGCTCTGCAGTCGTGGCCGTACTCCCAGCCATGTGCGATCTGCGTGAGCCGGGACCCCCGATGCCACACGCATCAACGCGGTGCTGATGGAGCTCCCAGCTCACCCCACAGCACATATCGCCGCCTCGCAGCGCAGCTTTGGCATTTCTGCTTCCTCTCCCACTTCCCAGCTAGCCCGTGACAAAAAGCCAGAGGCCATCAGCACTCAGTGCTCTTATTCCCCAAAGGATTATTAGACTTACATTTTAGCTAAAAGCTTTTATTATTATTAATATTAATATTATTATTATATAAAGATTTATCAGCGAAACTCTTCAGGGGGAAAGCTTTTGTCATCCGTGAAAGTGCTGCACAAAGAAACCTGGCCTTATCTTCCTAATTACTCCAGTGCCTCCCCAAATCCTATCAAGCTGCTTGTTATTAATCAGTTAGAACAGTGTTGCCTGAATGGCAATATAACATATGCCGCAAAGGGCTCTGTTTACAGAACTGCAGCGTTGGCAGCGAGCGGGGACATGGCCACGCCAGCCAAAACAGCCTTTTTGTAGCCTACCAGCTGCACCGGGGGCCAGCAGAGACGTGTGATCTCAGGTGTCACATCTAGGGCACTGCAGATGCCACCCCGACACCCGCCTTTCTCACATGGCACCTAAAGCAAGAGCGTATTTGGAGCAAGTCTTCAGCCCCTAAGCAAATTTGCTGGGGTAGATGATGTGGCTGGGATGCCCTTGGGGGTCCCTGGCACTGTGGAGCCCGGCTGATGCCCCGTCACCACCAAGACGGAGGCTCGCAGACTCCCTGGCCCTTCAGCCTGCTCCCTGGTTTCACACTCACAACCCAGCACAGCGGAGGAACTGAGAAAACCGTATCACAAAGTTGTTCTGCTGTCATCACCTGGAGTTCCTCTGTGATAATATATAGATTATATTTAGGAGAAAAGTTATTTTCACAGTTTCTACCCAATCAGGGTCTTCTCTGCTGGAGGAAAGTTTGAAAAAGCTGAGAAATGTAGCAGTAAACAAATGGATACAAGTTCCAAAGTACTAAATCCTAATACAGAGTGTGTGCAAACTCCCCATACAGTGTTGGAGTCTTGACTTAGCTTTTCAGGCCGGATTCTTGTTTAAGGCAGTGAGAATGTGGTCCCAGGAAAGGCCGCTGCTGTGAGGACAGAGAGCAAAGCAAATCTGCAGCATTTCTGTAAAAACACAGGGTAAATGTCCAGTGAGGAGAGAGCTGCACCAGTGGATGAAGGAAGATGGGCAATGGGATTTCATTGGAACCTGGACATGACTGTGAGCTTTACCAAGTGCAGACAGAAGGCCTAGGAGAGATTTGGTTGCTTAGGAGGGAAAATAAGGGAAACAGGGGAAGCATCATGTGAACTTGCTCTTGAGATCTTCCACTTTCAGGCAAGCAGCAGTTCAGAGGGAAGGTGCAGCTGAGCCCACCCCTCTTGGGAAGGTCAAAACATTTTGTTAACAGTGACGGGTCAAGTTTCGTAAGCAGGTAGAAAGAACAACACATTATTTCTATTGCTATATACAGGCCATGAAATAGAGACACAGGGAGATGGAAGAACTTGCCTCCAGTTCATTAGTGGCAATACTGAGAAAAGACCTCAGGAAATCTTGTGGCAAATCATCTGCTTTACGCAACATCCCATTTTCTTTCCTCAGTAGGCAATGCACATTTATAAGTACATCACATCCACTAAATATTATTCAAGCATTAGCACACAGTAACTTCACTGCAGTGTTTTTCCTAATTTCCTTCTTTTCTTGAATGATCAACATACCATAAAGCCGTTTTGATGTTACATGCGGCTCTTTTCCCATTCCAAGATCAGTACTTTTACAGTCTGCAGTTAATACGTTGCTTTTGCATGAAAACATACGATCAATTCTGCTGACTTCCAACAAAAGCTGACCTGAGGCTTTTGTGATGAAAGAGCTGCTAGCTAGACATACAGGATTATCCTCCCCTATATTAAAGATATGCTGTAGGATATGCTGTCCCTCCGGACAGGGCATGGCAATGGGATTCATTTTAACAGTCATCCTAATAGCATCACTCTAAGTGCAATAAGGGCGCATGTCTTTGAGTCCAAACTAAAGCTCTAGCATTGTACTTAAACCTAAGTTGACCTTCTGGTGAAGGAGTAAGAGTAGTGTCGAGTCAGCTGGAGAACAAGGTAGGGCAAGATGGGGATGTCTCATAAATTTGCATTGTATTTTAGCATGCCATTAATCTGCTCATAATTAGGACAAAGCACAAGATGAACGCCCATGCGGGCACTAGCGCTGGCCTTATTACCTGTGGATTGATTCTCCCTTGCCTCTGCTGTTGTTCCATCGGTTGATTTGCTGGTGTTTCTCTGGTTTACTTTACTGCAGAGGGGAGATGAATCCGGCCCAGAGCTCTAATATCTGTTCTAATTTAATTCCTGTCTCTGGCTCCACGTGGGAATTGTGATCTAGACACAGCCCCCTCTGGGCCTTGTGCTATTTCCAAATATAGGACCTTTTCCCACCAGTGCCTTTTTGAGTGGGAAGCCCACCTAACTCCAGCTCATTCAGATGACTTGCTCCGCATTTTAGGGTTAGATTCAAGACCTTTCTTTCCTTCTGCCCGCAGCCCATTTTAACTGCATCACGTCTTTTATAGTTTTGTGTAGTTTTCTTGCACATAAATCAATATATAATGAAGCTATGTACTTTTACACTTGCCAAGGCACTGTGCAGACATTATCTCTTCTGGCCCCCGGGGAGGTAAGTAAAGAAAGGGTGTTATTAGCCTCTGTATCTAGGTCTTTCCAGTGCATCCAGCCGCAGAGAAGGGACAGGCCATATTTTATAAATAGGCAGAACGATGCTGGGAGGGTAAGGAGTGAAGTGCAATAGGAAAGGAAAGCACAGGTCCCAGCGAGATCAGACCCCAGTGTGCTATGAGACTGTGTGCTCTGCAATGGACTTCTTCGGGTTGCAATTTCGATGCCAAGCCAAGGCCAGTGGGTTTCTGCAGACACAATGCTCATTTTCCAGCTTTACCCCACCGCGGGATACGCCTTTGGAAAGCAGAGAGCTCCAAAGGCTGATGGAGACGATTGTCTTTCTTTCTGGCCCATGCTGAATATACAACGATATTAAGGGAAGATTTAGCTGTAGTGAATTGTCCAAGGAAATGTGACGGAACAGGCCAAGGAATCAGGATCCTGGTGACTCTGGATCTTGACTCCAAGCTCAGTCAAGCACTGAATTATCTCCAGTGGTATTACTGCCTACTGCACAGATGGACAGATTCACTTTTAATACATGTACCAGCTTAAAATGAAACAGGTGAAAGGATGAACGGATGAAATTAGCCATTTGCTTGTGCCAACAAAATAAAATGCCACATATGACATGTCAGAACAGCACCTTTTGATAATTAAACACCTAGGAAAGTCTAAGGAAGAGCCTATGGGGGAGGAAGGAAATGTTCTATTGTAACCTAGGGGGGAGCATTTGTTAGAAGACCCTGCTGTACCAAACCCTAGAGGATCTTGGCTTGTTAGAGCTGGGAGCTCACACAGGAGGAGCTCAAGGTTGTTAATTCTGGAGCACCAAGCTCAGACTCTGCTGCGTTGGGTTAGATGGGAGGCCAATCACAGCAGGAAACAAATCCTTTTAATAGACAGTACATCACCGCCGTAATCCCAGACAACTCTCAGGGAAGATTTTGACTTTTGCAGGAATATTTGAATCACTGTGAAAATTATTCCAGGGAATATATGTCAAGACATCATCCTCATTTTACAGAAAGGGAAACAAGCACGGAGAGCTGATCTGCTCAGCCTGCCAAGCAGGCCAGGAGCAGACCCAGAGCTACCATCCATCCTTCTGTGTTGGTCTAGTCCTGAGGAAATTGCCATACCCCTTAACTGCATTTTTATTTCCTTTTAGAGAGCACATAGGAATATATGGAAATTTACTAGCAATTTTTAAAAGTGCTTTTGGGGAAAAGAATATTTTAGCCACTCGTTAAGTAACTAAATTAATGCACATAGAAAGACACACTCTTATGAATATAAAATATGGCATATACTCCACTTTTTAGACTGTTTAATATTTTCTCCGAGTGTCTGAATTGAATCAACCCCCTCAGCTCAGAATTGTTTGCTATTTATTTCACTTTCAGCCAAGGAGACACCTCGGAGGTTGTCTTTAGCACACAACTGTGCCGATGTCACCTGCAATAAACTTGACCTGGTCTTTTAAGGACTCCTGTCAACTTCCCTTCTCATGTTCTCTAAATATTGATACTTAGTGGTCTCAAATTCAAAGGGAAACTTGAATCCCTTCCACTGCATTTTCAAGGTATGTATTTAGCACTCACTCTGAGCAATAATTTCAGAGATTTTATCATCTTTCCATAATTCTATCTCAGCCTTAATCCAACAATTCCACAATATCTATCGATTATTTGCTTACAGAGTCATTCTCCACCTATCCAGGTAGGCAGGCGTCATTCCATGTATTTAGTTACAAAATCAATTTAACAAACATTTCTAAGATCAGCGCATAACCCACCCCGCAAATTAAATACCACTTCAGGCATCATGACAAGACACTGCTGAAACAGGAGATATTTATTACTCATGCTAAAATGACTGAAATCCGATTGATCCTTCCCTTTTCCTGGAGTCCCAGAGAGCGGCACATAACGCACGTGCTCCCCAAAACCTTCCTGGCTCAGGGACTTACCTGTTGTCAGGACAAGGGGAACAGCTAAGCCGGGATTAGGGTAACAGGGGGATTTGGTGCTCTGTGCCAGAAGCTTTGCTGGGTAAGGCCTGTGGGAGGGCTGGAGGCGGCACACGGGGTATAGGTACACTCCCTGGAACCAGAACATAAGATCAAATATTTCCAGCCACCACGTCAGAGCCCTAAGCGGCCGGCGAGACTTTATTTCTGTGTCAGAAGCCTGAGCGTTACCTACGTGAAGTCACACGTGGCCGGCGATGGGGCTGGGGTCTCTGTTACACGTGGGAGCTGCCCATTCCTGCCCATACTGGGAGCCAGGGCATCGGGAGAGGCTGCTTACTGCAAATTTGCATAAATATGCATGCATTTGCATATGATCCTGTAAACACACTGTGGGTTCCTCAAACCCGAACTCGGGCTCCTGGGGAGCAATGGCCCCTTCTTCCCAAGCCCCTGCGCTGCAAGCAGGGAAGGAGCCTCCGGCACCCTCATGCCCCCTTTCCAGCCTCTCAAGGGCTGCCGAGACCCCCTTTCCACACGCAGCTCCCTACCAGCGACTTCCAGGGCCTTGGGATCCAGGACAGGCGCTGCGAGGGCCTTGGAATACAGCTGTGGGATCCAGCATGGGGGTTGCCGGGGCCTTGGTAACTGAGACAGGTCCTGCTAGGACCCTGGGATCCAGGGCGGTGCTGCCAGGACCTTGGAAACCCAGATGGGTCTCACCGTGACCTGGGGATCCATGGCAGGTGCCAGCAGGCCTTGGGATCCCGGACGGGTGCTGCCAAGGTCCAGGGTTCTGGATAGCTCCCTCGAGGTCCTTGTGAACACAGACAGTTGCTGCGAGGACCTTGGGACCCCTGTTGGATCCCTCCAGGACCTCGGGGTCGCAGTCAGGTGGCGGCAGCGCTGTGGCACCCGAGCCAGGCGCTGTGAGGACCTTGGGACGCAGCTCTGGGATCCAGTCCGGGCGCCTGTAGGCCTGTGGCTGCCCCACGGGACGTGCCAGGGGCTGCACCAGGGCCCCTCGGCGCCCCGAGGCCGCCATGAAGGACCAGAGACCGCGGGTCCCCCGCCAAGGAGCAGCATGGCCGCCCGCAGCGAGGTAGGTCGCAGGGCCCAGCGGGGCCCAAATGCTCCTCGCAGGACGTGCCTTAAACCATGGATTCCCCAGGCCCATGGCAGGGAGCAGGATGCCTTTAAACGGCACCGCCGAGTCATTTTAAAAATAGTTTCAGCCCTCGCATGTAAACGTCTCTCACAGCCCCGCGAATGGTTTCTCTCCATACTGATTTTGGCCTTTTTTTTGTTTCTTTTCTTTTTTTTTTTCCCCATTCACTGAGCAATGATTATTTCCCATGCTTTTAAATACGGCTGAAATTAGCTTGGTTATTTTTGTTTAACAACAACAACGTCGCTGCATGGCGCGCTTTTATCCTGGGGGAAAAAAAAAAAGAAGGAGCTTTGTTTGTTCCCTGCCTCTGGAATGATGTCAGCAAAGCCCCGGGCAGAGCCGCTGCTGGTGCCGAATCGCCGGCGGCTTCGGGACCGGCCCAGGCGCCCGCGGCTCTTGAGGAGGTGCTGGAGCTCTGGGGCCGTGTCCGGCCGCGCAGGTTTCCATCCCCAGACGGCAGCGCGGAGCAGCCCGCCACGTGCTGAGGCAGTCCTCGGGCCTGCACGCTGCTCCTGCGCTCGGGAAGCTTGCGGGCAGCTCCCACTTCCCGTGCTCCTGGATGCAACTTTTGAATGAAATGTCTGAGATTGTGTAAATGGGCACGTCCCCTCGGATCGCTCAGTCCTGCAGCGCCTCGTGCTCGGACTTGGTTGTGTCGCATCACATCAGGGCGGGCAGTTGTTTCCCTTTGTTTTGTTTTCTCGGAGCACCTCTCCTGCATCCAGCGCGTTGCCCATCCATCACGCGCTCCCTGCTCCCATTAATGTTGGCGAGATGGACCCTGAGAAACGAGGGCAGCAGCTGAGGACAGTGAAGACAGAAGAAAATGTCTCCCTTAATTCCTGCTGGCAGCAGTTCAGGGTGTCATGCCGTGCTAGGGTTTAACTGCGGAGCGGTGGCCAGCCCTCGCGCAGGAGCTCGTGTCTTTTGGCAGAACAGGAGCAGGCAGAAGGGTGACTCCTCAACTCTGCAGCCTCATGAGCCAAAGGGTTAATTTTCCTTCCTGCTGTGGTTCCGCCGGCTCTCGGCTTTGATGGAATCCGCATTCAGATTCACTAGCAGTGAAGAAGAGGGCAGGTTTTTCCCTTCCAGGCTTTCATTATGTTGCAGTTTTCATGATTTTCCAGGGCTGCTGGGTTCATGAAAATTAATGCAATTCTGCCAGACTGTTTCCTTCGCTTCTGATGTGCCCTGATGCATTATGAAACCATTCAAGGGACTGAAATTTCCCTTCCACTGAGTTCAAACCAACAGGACTTGATTCATCCTGTTTCCGGAGACTCGCTCTGGTATTGTGCTTAGTAGCCTGACTGAGTAAATCGGAAGATCTTTCCGTGCTTGGGACCCTTCCCTCAAAAGATTCTTCCAGTCTGGTGGCACCAGCTCACTGTGTTAGCAAGTGTTATGTCTACTCAACAGGCAGATTTTGCAAAATATGTCCGCTTTGTAAAATTTCCAAAACATTTGTTGTCCTTTCTCTTCCTTTCATTTATGGGCAATGAAAGGGAAACAGATTGTAGACAGGAAATATTTAGCAGGTTGGGATTTTCAAAGGCAACAAGAGAATGATGCAACTGGTGTAACGACAACCGAGCGCTGCCTTCTCTCGTGTGTATTTTGCAGTCCTTCAGCAATGGCACCTGAGCTGATGATAAACTCAATTTTAGCTTGGGGAATATCCACCGCCACCTTGGGTTTAGTATAGTGCTTTATTGATTGCTCTAAAGTAGTTCTATATTTCAGAGAAAATCTTCTGTCAGGCGCTCTTAGTTTGGATTTCTTGTTTATGTTGTGCATGCGTCTTGAGGCGGAAAAGGTAAACCGTGAAAAAGAGAAAAGCTGATTTTGAATGTAAAAGGATGAGAAAAATCTGGTCTGGTCTTAATCGTGAGCACTAAACGGGAGGAAGGTTTTCACCAGAGCTGTCGAGTAAACTCGTTTGAGATGTTCGTGCTGAAAGGAAGAGTGGTTGGAGGCTATGAGCTGCTTGGAAAGAGGCAGCGTGTTTATATTGGCGTGCCATGAGGGCGCATCCTGGAGTATGATAATAAGTTATTTTTTCTGTCTGCCTTGTGAATGTATAGGTTCCATCTAGGGTCCTTTCCTTGCATTTTGACAGTGCTACTCAGTCATATCCAAGCCCCCCGTAGCCGGAGAGCAGCAAAAAGGAGGCAGCGACTGCTCCTCTCCCTCATCAATTGCAAAGACCCTGCGCAGGGCAGGGCCCTGCTGCGCTCCCTGCGTCTGCTGCACGCGCTGAGTGTGAGTGGGCTGAAGGGCACCCACGCGCGCCGCAATCACCGTCCTGATTGCGCCGAGACAGCCCAGAGAGGAGCCGGCTCCAGAGTGTCCCAGCCTCGGCGTTCACATGGCAACATCAAATGGCTAAAGAGTTGCTCCCAGGAGCTCGCTCCTGCCTCCATTTTCGGCATGATGGGATTTATCTGGTGGTTTTGTAACCTGCAAAATGTGCCCAAGGAGCAGCTCAGCTCCCTTCGTTCCTCTGCCCTCTCATAACCTTTGCTGGAACGGTAGGGAGATACATTCTAGTGAGCACCTCCTCGCACACACACAGAGGGATAGATAAAAACTACAGATAATTAAACTGCATAAGAACTTCTTTTGGCTCCCACTTCATTCCTCGGTGGTTTAACAGCCCCAGAACACGCTTGGGATTTTTTAAGAATATAACTGAACCAATCCCCATCTCTTTAGGTATTTCTAAGTGAGTATGAGGCGAGCGCCTCCTATTCCAGTGATTATATGTCTGTTCTGCACTGTGATCCCCTTCTTGTTCCACGGGAACACCTCATACTGTTTAGCAGTGTGTGAATAGCAGGGTGCTCGTGACATGCTGACATACACTTATATCTTGCAGCTGAGAATCCTGGTTCAAAAAAGAAAATTGCTGTAATTTCAGGTATAAATGCATGAAAATTCTTGGTGCCAATACTGTCTTTATAATGATGACTGATGCGTTTTCTGGAGGGGTAGGGTAAAAGAAAGTAATGTGTAAGCAGCAAGTTAGAGGTCTTATTTGCTGGTTGGGTAAGTGCCCATTGGGTAAAGTGCAGCTGAAGCGGTGAGAGCAGCGACCCCGTGCACAAATCCTTGTGTCTGGGTGGAGCAGGCAGGGCCCGGATCGCTGGTAGAGCTGGACTGGGAGTGGGAGGTCACCTCAGCCTGTCCCCTGCCGTGGGCACAGGGCCCAGGTCCTGGTGGTGGCCGTCATGTCTCTGCTGGGGACATCGCCCGCAACCCGGGTACCAGCTCCTGCCTTTCTGTTCACACGCAGCAACGTCACCTGGGCATCCTGCTATGTCAGCACAACATCTCGGTGGCAAAGTCTGAATTTGGATTAAAAAGAAAAAGCCCTTCCTTCCGTTTCCCCCTATTCTTAACATTTCTTCACACGCCTCTCTGCCCGCTTCATGTTTTTGACCTTCTTTGTGGCTTGAAAGGATCAATAGGGAAGTGTCAAACAAATGGGGTAAGGACTTACTCATTTTCAAACTTTTTTTTTCCTTCTTATTGCTGCTAATTGGATTGCTCATAGCCGGTGGGCTTTTGATCTGCTTAGCTGCCCCCATGGCAGGGGGAGAGGAAAGGAGAGAATTTTGAATGTTATAAATCATGCAGAGATGCAGAATGGTTTATAATGATCAATAAAACAAACAATTATCCTGTCGTTACCCAGTGCACTGCCATGATGGCTTCAAGCACTGGCAAGGAAGATATAAATAAGAGTCACATACATAGGAGGGGAAAAAAACAGAAGCCCCATGAGTGCCTGCAAAATACACAGCCCACTGGAAGAGGGCTCTCAGCTTAGGGCATGTCTGAGGGAATCGGCAGAAGTTGCCTGCAGTTATTCAGTATTATTTTCACTTATGTTCTAGCAGCACCTCTAGGTCTCAGCTGGGATCAGGGCTCCCAGTAGGTTCATCACAGAGCCAGCCCCTGCCTGGAGCTTTTCAATGGCACTAGACTCAGTGGAAGAATCCTAGGATCCTTCCAGGGACTATTTTTCCTTCCCTGTGGAGTCACTGAGGATTAAGGACTATGGCTGGCAACTGCTTCTGCTGACTGCACAGGCTCAAGTGGGATTTTCCTCTGTTTGTGCTCAGGAAAGAGAATCCATGGATGACGGCTGGACTCGAAGCATTCTTTGACTGATGGCAATACTTCTTCGGGTTGCAAATAGATTTTGCAGATTTAATTCACTATTTTACATGCACTGCCAGAACCAACACAGGCAAACAGAGATGCAGAGAGCTCCTATAAAGTGAAATTATAACTGAATTATAGCTGAAAACACAGGGATTGCCAAATGGCAAGTGATGCCATGGACTCAAGAAGGCCCTCCCCAGCTCCAGGCTGTTCTGCTCGGGCCGTCCTTGGCCAAGACCTGGTGATCTCGCAGAGCCTGTTCCCTGACCTTGCCTCCTGCTTCACTGCCTCTGGGGCACACGCCCTGCCAGTGGATTAAATTAAGGATTCCCAGCGGATGAAGGGTTTCACTGAGCAGTTAATGGGGCGTGTGATGGAGTTACAGCCAATAGCCATGGCACCGGTCCCTATGGCTTTGCAGTCACTGTATTGTCCCACCTTGCTGCACCAGGATGGATTCCCCTCCACAAATCCATTGCTGCTGGCCATGGATCCAACCAGCGTGCACCCACCACACTGACGAGCAAACCAGATGCATCCCTGTATCGAAAGTTCCCCCCACTGGACATCTCCCGTGGCAAAACAGATGCTTTTGTGCCAACAGCAGCCTGCCTATACCCTGAATATTCCCCTGGTTTCCGTGGAAATCGGTCAGCCCAGCAGTAGGTCTGAGAGACCAGCAGGGAAAAAGTTAATGCAATTGAATGCAGAGAAGAAAAAACATTGAACTTTTCAGTGGTATTTTTCTGTTTCTTTCTTTTTCTTTCTTTTTTTTTTAAATGCAAGCGCTTAAAACGATATATTTATAACAGCTGGAGGAGTTTTATAGCGCCGTAAAATGCAGAGTTTTACAGACTTATAACCTGTTGTGTAGGGGGTGTGGGGGGATGTTGCTATGAAACAAAAATAATGATGTCACATTATTAGTACTTTTGCCTTCAGTGTACCTGGTTGCTGGAAAATTACAGTGTTGGCATTAGACATTACAAAGATAAACACCCCAAATTTGAAACTAGAGCTACATGGGTAACCTGTTAAAAAATTAAACCCACTCACAGGGGCCGTTGCTGCATTCTTGCATCTCCCATGGCAGAGGAATAGACATGACCTGATGCCACCTCCCTCCCAGTGGCTGCTCTGTTCACCTAGGATGTGTTTCAGGCTCCG